>JAMPIV010003287.1:357500-911316 GCA_024509875.1 Oreohelix idahoensis
TTTTTGATCTTGAGCAAATCCGGGGTACCTCGCCGATGTGTTAACAGCTGCGATTCATTCGTTTTCCCCGGTCTACCGATTTTCTTCCGTCTCAGGCTGCTCGCATAAGAGTGCGAAAATTTCCCGAGAAGCTAACTCTGTGAGCTGCAAGTCCCTGATTCTTTAGATCGCGGTCGCTCCACGTTGAATTCTGAAGATCAGCCTGTTCTTTGATGGTACCGCTGCATGCCGGTAAAAGTTACAACAGATGATCAGGGGTTCTAAAGTTATGAGAGGCCAATATTCTGTTATCATCCATCGAGTCAGGGAAATTCATTTGTCATACTTAGACGTACGTCACAATCGTCCCCACTTTTGAGACATGGAAACTCGTTTTCATGTTTAATTTATGACAATGAAGCTGCCCTGATCGGTAGTTTTAGGGTGATTGGCATCGTCGATTTTCTCTCTTCCTCCGTGGTTCAGTTTCTACTCAAGAAGTCAGCTCCGACATTCTGTTTTCCTGGAATATATTCCACTTTGAAGGAGTAAACACTCAATAGCAAGGCCCAACGCATTATCCTTGCGTTGAATTCCTTCTTGGCACCCAGGAAAGCTAGTGGAGCATGGTCTGTTTGCACCGTGAAAGAAGTACCATACAGAAACTCATGATGGCGTCTGATGCCATGAATCAGAGCGAGACATTCTCTTTCAACGACACTGTAGTTGCGTTCCGCTTTATTCAGTTTCCGACTGCCATAGGCAACTGGAAATAGCATGTTCAGGTCACTGTCATCGGCTTGCAGCAATGTTGATCCGATGCCCTGACCTGACGCGTCAACTCTCAGTATGAAAGGTTTCTTAAGGTCAGGTAACCTTAGGATGGGGTATGCCGACAACTGTCCTTTCAAAGTGCTATACGCGTGTTCGCACTTTTGATCCCATATGACCTTATCAGGACAACCTTTCTTGGTGAGGTCAGTCAGAGGTGCTGTCAGTCCGTTGAAGTTCTTGATGTATTTCTGATAGTATGCACATAGCGATATGAAGGAACGTACGTCTTTCTTCGTTCGGGGTCTTTTTGCTGCCACAATTTTCTCCACGTTCTTCTTAATAGGCCAACTGCATCCGTGAGAAATAGTATGCCCCAGGAAGTCTAACTGTTCAAACCCGATGAGACATTTGCTAGGTCTGGCTGTGAGACCCGTTTCCTGTAGTCTCCTGAGGAGCATAGCAACCGTAGCAATATGTTCTTCATAGGTTTCCGATGCAATTAATATGTCATCCATGAAATTATGGATATGGGGACTTTGCAAAGGCTCTAGAAGCTTCCTCATCATCCTGGTGAACACTCCTGGTGCGTTATGCAAACCGAACGGCATCACATTAAATGTGTAATGTCCTTCGCTAGTGCTGAAAGCTAACAAAGGTTTAATTTCCTCCTTGACTGGTATTTGATAATAACCTTTACTGAGGTCAATCTTGGAGAAGATCTTTGCTTTGCTGAGCTTGGTGAACAACTCAGAAACAGTTTGGAGCGGTTCGGGCTGGAATTCCGTTACAGCGTTTAGCAACCGGTAATCAATACACAGCCGAACTTCCTTATTGGGCTTCTGCAACAGCACTACACTCGAGCTGTAAGGAGATGTAGACTCACTGATAATTCCTGCCTGACGCAGCTTGTCTATTTCTCCGCGAAGTGCATCCGCTTTAGCGTACGGGATGGGGTAAACTCTGGTTTGAACAGGGGTCTCGTTTGTTAATTTCATATGAAATTCAAGGAGATTTGTTCGACCAGGTACATCCGTTAAGACTGCACTGTACTGTTTTAGTAGAGCCCTGGTTTCTGTTTGTTGTTCAGGTGAGAGATTGTCGCCGAACTTGACATCTTTAAAGGATTCTGTGGGTTGCAGTGGATACTCCATGCAACCATCATCATCTTCCTCGTCTTCCGTTGCTATGGCGACAGCCAGGAGATGCTCGGAGGATGGCACCGGTCTTTCCAAATATTTCTTTAGCAGATTTATGTGGAAGACCTTCTCCTTTCCTTTGATGGAGATCTTGTAATTGGTACGTGAGATCTTTTTAAGGACGGTAAACGGCCCTTGCCATCCGATGCGAAGTTTATTGCTTCCGGTTGGAAGTAGCAATAGGACTTTCTCCCCTGGTTGGAGCTCTCTCTCTTTTGCAGCTTTGTTGTATCTTTTAGCGTGTTTAGCGCGGGCTTTCGTAAGGTTGGTTGTAGCTAGATCCCATCCTAGCTTTAGCCTTTCCTTGAGCTCAGATACATACTTGCTTGCAGAGACGACTGTCTCGTCAGCCTTTTGGTCTGTCAGGGACCGAAGTAAGGCTTCTAATGGCCCCTTTATAGGTCTGCCAAATAAAAGTGTAGCAGGCGGGAATCCCGTAGACGCTTGGGGAACCTCTCGGTAGGCGAATAAGGCAGCCGATATATATAGGTCCCAGTCTTCCGGTTTCTCCTGACCCAGCTTACGTAACATGGTGGTGAGGCTGCCATTAAAACGTTCCACGAGCCCATTTCCGGCCGGATGGTAGGGACTTGTGTGGATATGTTTGGCCCTCAAGATCTTAAAGATCTCCTCCATTAACAGGCTACGGAATTGGGATCCATTGTCCGTCAAAACTTGTTGAGGGAATCCCAACCGTGTAAAAATTTGCACAAGGGCTTCTGCGACATGCTTGGAATTAGTGCATGGTAGCGGTACGGCTTCGGCCCACATAGTGCAAGTGTCAACTAAGGTCAGGATGAACCTGTTCCTTCTTTTGGTCTTTTCCAGAGGACCAATAATGTCGACAGAAACCCGTTCAAATGGAGTCCCTACTATTGGCATTTGCCCCATAGGTACTGGGGGTGTCAAGTGCTTGGGTGCTACCCGTTGGCACTGGGCGCAGGATTTCACGTACCTGACAATGTCAGAGTTCATTCCTGGCCACCAATAGTGGGTTTTTTTATTCGCTGAATAGTGGCGTTTTGTCCCATATGTCCGCTAAAGGGAAGAGAGTGCCCCATCTCTAAGATCTGGCTTCGGTACTGCGTCGGAACTAGGAGCTGGTTATTCCCCGTGTCCGGGTTTCCCGTTCTACGATACAATACGCCATCCTTAGAAAAGATGTCTCCGTTGTGTCTGGGGTCCTTAGCCATGGGCAGTTTTTTTAAAGCAGAGCTCTAGAGTAGGGTCCTTTTGTTGCGCCTCCTTCAGTTCGTTCGGCAACAAATTTGGCGCAGGCTCCCTCTCCTTCTTGGCTTGCCCTCTTGTGGTTACCGCTGCCACAATCGGCTCCTTTGGTCTCCCAATAAACACATATCTACATCCCAGGATAACTGGGTAGATAGGATCATCCATAATGGCCGCTTTTATAACTCCTCTGACAAAATCAGAGTGTATTTCTACCAGTGCGATAGGCAGCGTCCTGGGCTCATCACTCTTAAACACTCCACTAAGTTTGACGGTTTCCTCTGTCTCCTGACCTGGTTTGACTAGGTGTCTAGCAACAATACAACTAAAACTTAATCCAGTGTCAAAGAGACAAGTGGTTGAGGTACCATTCAAAATTACAGTTCCTCGAGTTGAGGGTCGGTCCCCCTCAGGTTGAGAATCACTGACATTGACTCTACCTTTCGAGGCTGTATGCAAACATCCAACGCGGTTTGGACCGGTTTGTTTGCCCTGATCAGACGTTCCTGGTGTAGGGGTCTTTCCTTTTCCTTGACCTTGGTGGCCGCGCTGCCACGTAGGCTTGGTGGGTTGATCAGAATTGTTGTTGGGGGTATCGGGTTTTGTAGAATTTCGATTTTTCCTGGGGAGGTCTCTGGGTATTATTTTCTCGTTGGTTATAATTCTGAGAGGAATTAGAGGAATAGGATGACTGCTCTAGATTTTGTTTACGAGATGGCTCATCTGTGGGTTTACGTTTAGTGCTGGGAAGTTCGGCCATTGCATTGGTATAGCGTTCGGCCTTATTGAGTATGTCCTCAAGCCTGACTGCGCCCTGTTCAGCCAAAAATCTACGGGTTTCGTTTGACATAGTTGCCTTTATCTGTTCCACAAGAACAAGTTCAAGTAGTCCCTCATATGTAAGAGGTAGGTCAGATAATTCAATGCACTTTGTCAGATAACCCGTGAGACGTGAAGAGAACTGGGGAAATGTTTCCGTGCTCTCTTTTCGGCTGTTTCTGAACAACTGCAGAAACTTTCGGGCAGTCATCTCAAACTGCTGTAGTAAGGCCTTCTTCAACATGTCGTAATCATGTTGATTCCGTCCCAGCTTTGTGTACACGTCATAAGCATTGCCTTTCAGTGACGTTGAAAGTTTGAGCGCCCAGCGGGTACTCTCTAACCCATAAAGATTCGCGAGTCTCTCGAATTTTTCTAGGTAGCTGTCAATTTTTTCGTTAGGGCTAGGAAAAGACTCTAAAGCGAAAGACATCGCAGTTAATTGGGCAGACTGAGTGCTGGAGAGATCCATTGTTTGAGACTGGGGCGAAGACGGCTCTCCATTATTTGAAGTAGAGGCACTCCGACTCTCTAAAGCCTTGAGCGCTAATTCATGTTGTCTTTCCCTCTCTCTTTCTCTCTCTCTGCGGGCTTCCATTTCTGCCTCAATTTTCTTCTGTTCCAATTGACGATCGTCCGCTTCTTTCTTCCTAGCTTCTGCCCTCTCTTCTCTCTCTCTTTCTTCCTTCCTCTCAGCTTCTGCTCTTTGTTGCTCCGCGTCATATATTTGCAGTTCCTGGGTGATAAACAGATTCGCGGCTTCTGTGTCTAATCCTGAGTCTTTCGCTTCCTGTCTCAAAATGGATCTTATCCTAATTCTCTCAGCCATTGTCAAAGAACTGGATGGTTCTAAGACTAGAGAATAGTAAGATGGAACAAGAAGGGGAAAAAAAACTCAAAGCCGCTACGAGAAAAACAAAGTAAAAAATTTACTGAATGACCTCGTGTGTTAACTTATCGCCGCTATTATTGTCACTTAAGACTCGTAACGCAAGCAACTATGCCAATTCAATGGTAAGTTACACTAGAAAAGAATCTACTCTTACTAACAGTAGAGAAAAATTTATATTAAACAATTTAAAAGGAAAAAAAAAAATTTCCCAGAAAATGTTAATTCTCTAACAACAAACTCCGTCCCTGAAGACAATTTTTGAGATGAGACGTAGTTAACTTAATTTTAAAAAATCAGAACAATCCGTCTTTAGCTTAGCTCAACTCAAACGCTTCATAACCTTTAGTGATTGTAAAACAATCACGCAGTCCCAGCAATTATATAACCAAAAATTTTCAATTCCCTCTGCCAGAGAATACAAATGTGACAATCTTTTATTATCACTAACTGCCTGTTCCTGTGGAAAAACAAACCTGTCTAAATTATTGTGTGGTTGGCCCAAAATACTGAACGGCTTGGTCTAGGGGAAGTAATACTTTTAAAGATTATACCCTACTTCACAAAGACAATCAACCACACTCTATTTTAACTAAGTTCAGAATCTCGAACGAGCTAACCATATATTGTCGTAATTTTTATCTGAGAGGGTGCTGATGAATATTGGTCCCTTTAGAGCGTAAAGTGATATTGAAGGCTCTGTGAGAATAAGGATTTAGGTGAATGAGGTAGTAGATTCACAAGCGCTGGGAAGGAGCAAGGACAGTCTCTTATTACGACAATATCTGTTTTCTCACAGACTACTCCTATCTCTCTTCTGCACAAACAATTGTGTCAGTTCCAGTCGCTCAGGCGCGCTCACCGATTTGGTGATTCTGTCGCTCAACGTACATGAATACAAACTACACAGATGGAAATGTTTGGAGTTTTAGGCCAACCGACAACCAACACAAATAAATATTCATACCTTTATTATCATTATGGACTCACACATAATTGTACATTTACAGTCAAAAATCAAAAAGTTACAGAATACAAATATAACTAGGGAAGAGGGGTTTTTTGAGGAGAAATATCCCATCCACCGTTTCCCGTTTATATCTACTAACAGACAAAACCCGGTCCCAAAAGACAAGAAAGGGGGGGGGGTGATCAGAGATAGGCAATTTAACCCACTGGTAAATTTATTACTCTGAGGCAAGGGGTTACAGAAGAAAGGGGGGGGGGCGGGGTGTGTAGAGGAAAGCTAGGGTTCTCAATTGTCTCCCTTTAAATCAACAATTTTTTTTACGGGAGGGGAAATGTACACAGTTACCCAATCCCGCTAGGAGAGATCCCGTACAAGGAATATAATGCACCTTAGTATAAGGTCGAACTAATTAAAAGGGTAAAGAAAAGATAAATCTCCTTTCATTCAAAAAAACACACACTAGGGCTGGCCATCCCAACAAACACACACGCAGACTTACCAAAATGGTGAATTCTGTCAATCTAGGAATTATTTATCACAGCAGCTAATACCGTGGAATAATGGACTGGTCCTCTTATTTCTTCCGTGTCAGGCCCCAGATTTAACGAGGTAACAAATAGTCTCAAAAAATCGCCAGACGGTGAAGCGTAAAGGCTACTGTTGGTTTAGATAAAGTTCCTAATGAATGGCACAGGCACTTGGCTAAGCGTGAGGTATGGTGTGGTTCCTAAAATTGGCACAGCTGGCGGAGATAACTTCCTTTTTCCGTAATGTCACAAGTTAAGAAAAACACTGAGGTAAGTTCTTCTTCGGGGGAGGGGGGGGGGGGGGTTAAAATCCACTGAATATGCGTGACAGACAGTGTTCAGGTATCGATGCTTTTTCTTCACAAATAGGGGCAGTGAATAAAATATGTTCTGCTTCCAGTTTCCTTTAAGGACTCGCCTATATGAACTAGTATTTTTAAAAGTGTTTTTTTCTTGGGTGGCTCTTATTCTCAGTTAAATTCGGAGGAGCGGGGCCCATTACAGGTCGCCACAAGTTTAGCTTTAAAAAAGGTTCATATGTTACTGGAGTTATCAAATTGAGTTTGGCAGAACTCTGTATATAGTTAATAATTGCTGGGATGCAGGTTGAATGATCGTTCTGAATGAAAGATAAGCAAAACAAGAAATGCATTACAAATCATATTATAATCTGACGCGATAAATTACAGTTAGCCTATTTACTTATTAGCGTCGTCAATTAACAAATCAGGAAAACTACCCGTGAGTTAAAAATAATTAAACGCACATCTATCTATACAGAACTAAACTGTATTAAAGTTATAATTCTCTTTAACGTCTGCAAAATAAATTTACGCGTCAATTGTATTAGGAAATACTTTTAGCTGTAACATTAGTTTGCACTAGAACTTTGAAAATGGGTTTATTTAATAAGGTTAAATTTACACCACAATCCATTGAAATCAATAGAAATAACTCGACCAATGATCACTCGAAGCTAATGTATAAATTACCGTCTGCACAGAAATAATACACTCCAATAGTCACGAAGGTAGATGAAATCCAGCAGGAATCCGACTATGCTAGTGCACTAGGATTCTGACAGAGCGAACGATAAAATGCAGTTTATCGGAGTTCTCTATTTATACTTATCGAATGTAACTTGAATGGGGCGTGTTAAATTTTCGCACCTTTTTTGATCTTGAGCAAATCCGGGGTACCTCGCCGATGTGTTAACATCTGCGATTCATTCGTTTTCCCCGGTCTACCGATTTCCTTCCGTCTCAGGCTGCTCGCATAAGGGTGCGAAAATTTCCCGAGAAGCTAACTCTGTGAGCTGCAAGTCCCTGATTCTTTAGATCGCGGTCGCTCCACGTTGAATTCTGAAGATCAGCCTGTTCTTTGATGGTACCGCTGCATGCCGGTAAAAGTTACAACAGATGATCAGGGGTTCTAAAGTTATGAGAGGCCAATATTCTGTTATCATCCATCGAGTCAGGGAAATTCATTTGTCATACTTAGACGTACGTCACAGTTACCCCAGCTGTGAAGAGATTTTTATTTTATTGCAAAAGGTTGGCACAAAGCTGAAGGAACCGACAGTGATATTAAAAAAAGAATACAGAAGGCAAAAGGACTCTAGTTAGATAATGAAATAAATGAAAATAAGAAGAAAAGTCCTACACAAAAATTAGAACTTAAATATCAATGTAGTTGTAGTGGATAGCACTGAAATATGGAGAACAGAAATCGACAACCGAAAAAGTGCTACAGACTTACATAAATAGGTGCTTGTGTAGAAAAGAGGGATTAAAGTGGCATAACACGATTACCAGTGCAGAATTGGTTATGTAATATGATAAAGCTTAGGTATGCCGAACTGATACACTTATGTAAGTAGAATACGGTACTGATAAGATAATATCATTTGCACATATATTTGATAGGTTAATTTGAGTTGCATACAGGACTGATAAACTAGTATCAGATGCACATAGTTCTTATAAGATCATGACTACTGCACACAGCTCTGATAAGCTCACATCAACTACACACAGCTCTGATAAGCTTACATCAGCTGTACACGGCTCTGATAAGCTCATATCAACTGCACAGAGCTCTGATGAGCTTACATCAATTAAACACAACTCCAATAAGCTAAAATCAGCTGCACACATCTCCGATAAGCTGATGTCAGTAGCATATACCACTAATAGGCTAATATCAGCCCAAACAGCTTACAGCTCTGTTAAGCTTATATCACCTGTCGGCAGCACTGATCAGTTAATATAAGGTCCCACAGCTCTAATAGGCAAATGTCACCTGCACATAGCATTGATAAGCTAATGTTAGGTCACACATCACTGATGAACTAATGTAAGGTCACACAGCTGTGATAAACTAATGTAAGGTCACACACCTCTGATAAGCTAATGTAAGGTTACACGGCTCTGAGAAACTAATATAGTTCACGCAACTATGATACGCTAAGCTAATGTAAGATGAGCGAGCTCTGACAAACTAAGCTGAGGCCATTGAGCTCTGATAAGCTAATGTAAGGTCACACAGCTCTGATAAGCTAATGTTACGTCACAAAGCACTGATAAGCTAATATCACCTGCACACACCACTGATAAGCTAAAATCACCTGCACACAGCACTGATAAGCTAATATCACATGCACACAGCACAGATAAGCTAATATCACCTGCGCACAGCACTGATAATACAATATCACATGCACACAGCACTGATAAGCTAATATCACCTGCACACAGTACTGATTAGCTAATATCACCTGCACACAGCACTGATAAGCTAAGATCCCTTGCACACATCATTGATAAAACAATATCACCTGCATAGAGCACTAATAAGCTAATATCACCCGCCCACATTACTGATAAGTTAAATTCACATCCACACAGCACTGATAAGATGATATCACCTGCCCATAGCACTGATACGCTAATATTACATCCACGTAGCACTGATAAGGTAATATTACATCCACGGAGTACTAATAAGCTAATATCACCCGCACAGAGCACTAATAAGCTAATATTAGATCCACGCAGCACTAATAAGATAATATCACCTGAACGCAGCACTAATAAGCTAATATTACATACACGCAACACTATAAGCTAAAATAACATCCACACAGCACTAATAAGATAATATCACCTGCATACAGCACTGATAAGCTAAAACCACATCCATACAGCACTGATAAGCTAATATTACATCCACACAGGACTGATAAGTTAAATCAATCCACGTGGCATTTAGAAGCTAATATTACATGCACACAGCGATGATAAGCTAATATTACATCCACGCTGCATTGATAAGTTAATATTAAATACACGCAGCACTGATCAGCTAAAATGACATCCACACAGCACTGATAAGCTAATATTACATCCACGTAGCACTGATATGCTAATATTACATCCACGCAGCACTAATAAACTAAAATCATATCCACACAGCTCTGATAAACTAAAATAACATCCACACAACATTGATAAGATAAAATCACATCTACATTACACTGATAAGCTAAAATCACATCCATACGGCACTGGTATGCTATTACATTCACGCAGCACTAAAAAGCTAAAATCGCACCCACACATCATTAATAAGCTAATAGCATATTCACATAGCACTGATAAGCTAACATCATATACCCACAACACTGATAAGCTAAAATCACATCCACACAGCACTGATAAGCTAATATCACCCCCACACAGCCCTGATAAGCGAAAATCACATCCTACCATCACTGATGAGCTAAAATCACATCCACACAGCACTGATAAGCTAATATCACATCTACGCAGCACTGATAAGCTAACATCACATCCACACAGCACTGATAAGCTAAAATCACCTGCATATAACATTGATGAGCTAAAACCACATCCACACAGAACTGACAAGCTAATATCTACGCAGCTCAAATCAAATCTACACAGCACTGATAAGATTAAATTACACCCATACATCACTGATAAGCTAAAATAACATCCACACAGCACTTAAAAGCTAATATCACATCCACGCTGCACTGATAAGCTAAAATAGCATCCACACAGCACGATACGCTACAATCAACGGCAAACAACATTGATAAGCTAAAATCACATCCACACAACACTGATAAGCTAAAATCACCTGCTTACAACACTGATATGGTAAAATCACATCCATACAGCACTGAGAAGCTAAAAGCACCTGCATACAACATTGATAGGCTAGAATCACATCCACACAACACTGATAAGCTAAAGTCACCTGCATACAACGCTAATAAGCTAAAATCACATCGACACAGCACTTATAAGCTAATATTACCTACACACAATACTGATAAGCTAATATCACCTGCACACAGCACAGATAAGCTAATATCACCACCACACAGCACTTACAAGCCAATATCACCTGCACACAGCACTGACAAGCTAATATAGCCTGCACACAGCACTGACAAGCTAATATCACCTACACAAAGCCCAGATAAGCTAATATCACCTGCACACATCACAGCTAAGCTAATACCACCTGCAAACAACACAGATAAGCTAATATCACCCCCACACAGCACACATAATCTAATATCACCTCTACACAGCCCAGATAAGCTTATATCACCTGCACACAGCACAAATAAGCTAATATCCCTGTAGTGAATTTCTAAATACAATATCTAAATTAATATATAACAATATCGGGCATAAAGGAAAAGATAAGAAAGTATAAAAGAATTTTTTTGCTAGAACTGTTGGTATCGCCTACGCCTTCAGATTATTTGCTAACGAATAGCCGAACAAAACGGTACCCACATTTTTCAAATTCGTCCTTGACATAATCACTTTTCCTAGTTCTAAGAAAATTGTGCCTAAAAATGCATTGTGAAACGAGGAGGGGCAAGGCTCGATAACACGCAAAGCACGTCTCAATTGGTTCTAAGTCTACAACCAACTTGCACGCTTTGCCTTAGGGGTTTCCCCAAAATACGAGGAAAAAGTTAGAACATGCAGACAACTCGTGTCACAAAAACAACCTTAGCTCTTATTTCAAAAGACGTAATTATCACGTAAATAGAGAAGACAGTGTAACCGAGTTCAAATTTGAAGATATGTGGTCGCGTATGTTTATACGGCACTAGTAGTTATATTGATTTTATGTAGTCAGAGTTAATCCTTCATATGTTGTGGTGGTTCAAGTGATAACTGGCATTCCGCCAGAGATGGTGATACTTGACCTTTTGTTAATTTATTTCAACCCAGGAATGTTCTTCCCTTTGAGTTTGGTGATAAGCAAAACAGTTTCAGCACAACAACGTATGTCCACAAGAAATTATCGTAAAGTTCCACAAACAGCAAATGTAGAAAATTATATTTGAGTTTATTGATGACATTAGACAAACACTGTAAATTTCACAAAAATGATGGTTGTTTATCCAAAATGAAACATATATAATCCGACTGAATAATATACACACTTGTCTACTAAAGAAAAAACTTGTCTTGGTATCCTCAAAGACGAAGTTCTCCTAACGCTATTTGTAAAAATCCTCTAGTCTAAAATCATGGTATCCTTGGAATCATAAATCCTAAAATCGCTGCCAATCGCCCACAACTCTTCTATTTATACTATTTCTTCTTTTTTCCCGCCTTTTTTCACACGACCCGTCCATTTTTCCACACGACACAATAGTTAACATTTGCACTCCGTTCCTCAGCTTTTCGACCTTTTTGCACACGACAATCTGTTATTTCGACTTTATTTTCACATGTGTGATCTTTTCCAACTTAACATATAGGATAAAAAAAAACCAGATCACACAAACATTCATTTCCCACTTTCGCGCTTATAAAACCCATTCATTATTACCTGTGATTGACCTACGTTTGCCCTGTCAGAGCAGTAACGGCAACTGAACTTTGAATGAATACTGCGGTTTGTGTAAAAACGTCTTATTTGCTTTTAAGGTCGGTCATTCTTACGTGTAGCATCTTCTAGCACATATAAATGCTTAGCGTGGAAGTAGGGGGACAAAAGTAGCGTAAAAGGCCAAGCGGTCACAACAGCACATGGAAAAGAATTGAACGTGTAGTAGACAAAAAATAAAAACACTAACATAGAAAAAAAAACTCTGTACTTCTGAACCAAGCCAACTAGTCCCATATAAATTGTATATTCGTGTACCTTAGGACTTGCTGACAAAGAATATGGTAATAGTTACGCAAATAGTCCATTAATTAACTAATTATAGCCATAATACTATAGTGGACCCGACCAGACTGTCAAGTAAAGATCATGCCTGTTTATAATTTTTTATGGCATGTTTTGAAAAAACGACTTTGGGTAAATGAGGTTAAAAGGTACGGGATACCTAATTGATTGGATTTTGAAGGAAGGCGAAGTATGATTGGTTGACCTAAAACTAAAAATATATTTGCCTTGGCATATTGGGAGTTGTTATTTGAAACGATAGATTCAAAAATCAATGTAAACATGGTCCCATTGGACAAAGCCGTAGATACTGGTACGAAACGGGGACTGTTCACTGCCATTTCAAATAAATTTTTTGTACAGCAAGATCGATGAGAGCAGGCGGAGAAATTTTCTAACATAGGAAAAGCCTGGACATAGGGCAGATCGAAAATGTGCCATATTGCCTAGTCATCGTTTAACTTGTGTTATTTCCTTGCATTTGTGGTAAGATTGATTTTCTTAACATTTTATTTAAAATAAAATTTGAATGTGAAATACTAACATACGACTGTAAGTAAGTGAGTCTATGGCAGACTCAAAACAGAGTCTAGAGATTGATCCAGCATATGAAAGACTATCAGAGAGGTGTAGACCAACTAAATTATATAGGATTATCATCAGGAGCATAATACCTATCCTATTGTATGGACAACAGATTATTGCTGGAATTGCAGAGGCGTTGTAACTATTAGGGGAGAGGAATACTGGTATACCTGGTCACATCAAACGAAACTGGTGAAAGGGATTGTCGTAAAAAGCTGATCTTGCATGTTTGTTTGTAATGTGCCTGTACTGGTTGTTGAATATTAGTGTAGGCTGTTGATTACGAAGGAGGCATATCCTTCTGATTTCAGAGGGTTGTGGTTGCTGTCAATAACTGGTGCCAGACTACAGTGGGCCAATATAGTCATGCCACAGTCTTGCCTTTTTCGGAGACAACAGTAAACCACCATCATTCTTGAAGAAGTGGGAGCTGAAGGTTGTCGTTCAGCGAAGTGCAGGAAGATTCCTACCTCATATTACTAAGTTAGGTGCATGTTTCGGCACCTGATCGCTCAGCAAACATTATATTAAAATAAGAGACTGAGAATAGTGATATAAACAATCCATCAGTGTCCATAAAAACTTACAAACAACATGCAGAGATGATGATAGTAAACAATCAACCAGTGTATACTAGAAATCACCTCAGTTAAACAATACAACTACACCCTTATATAATAATATGTGTATTATGGTCAGAAGATCCATTATGTAAATTGATTGATGTAATTAATTTCTATGATTTCACTTTGATTGTCAGTCCTGATTCCAAATAAATCAGATTCAGGACAATAAATTGAAAAACCTTAACTTTCAACCACTGACTTACTAAAGATAGTCTTTTAAAGTGTAGTTGGTATGTGATTGTCGTGGTACTGTTGTGTTGTATTAGATAATAAAATAATTTGTGTAATTGTTTATATGTTTAGTTGGTTAAATCAACCTTACACTAACATTTCATAACCCTAGACACCAAACGTAGTCATCTTACATTCTATCTAGAATAAGTCTGAATGAGACCATAGTGGTGGTAGTAGAAAGATGCCCTGGAAATTTACTCTAATATTTATTATATTCAGGGACCTTCACAGCTGACCTCATTCAGTACACTAAGACTTCTTAACAACAAACTGTATTAACATTTAACCCACCACATATATTGGGGTCTCGCTCCTGGGGATTGAACTTTTCATAACACCAGCTATATTGGGTAGTTTGCTTCTGGGATTTTAAATTCTTAAAATATTATCAATTATATTAGGAATCTCAGATAGTATAAAACTAAAAGCATTCCTTTTTGGAGAAATTAAATAGTGGTTGAGCTATCAGTGCCTGTGGTTGTTCTTAGTTATAATTATAAATTGTTAGTTATAATTAGAAATTTGTCTAGTTAGCAATTTTAAAAGGTTTGCCTAGTACAAAATGGCTGACCTGGCGAAGTTTCGATCTGCTGCTGTGCAGGCTGCTAAAGAACTGGGAATGGAGGGGCAAATTATGATTGGTTATGTCACAACTGAATGTGACAAATTTATTGAACGTGAAGAAAGAAAATTTGAAGCAGAAAGAAAGTTAGAGGCAGATAAAGAAATTAGGAGGCTGCAGATTGAAGCTGACAAGGAGGCTAGGGCATAGACTAGCTGCAGAAAGAGAAGCAGAGGAAAGGAAACAGGCTGCAGACAGAGAAGCTAAGGAAAGAAGACAGGCTGCAGAAAGGGAAGCAGAAAAGGAGGAGAAGAGATTACAAAGGGAACATGAGTTACGACTAAGGGAGTTTGAGTTTCAAAGCCATGCTCCTGAAAATGGTGCCAGTCCCTTTACCTCAGATGCCACTGTTAGTCAGGGAGCCTCAACCTCAGCTATGAGTTTTCATTTAGACCATTTTGTTGAGAAAGACGATGACATAGAAAGTTACCTAAATAGATATGAACTTTTGGCTACCAAGTATGGTTTAGAGAGAGAAAGGTGGAGCCTAAAGTTATCACAAGGGCTTCGGGGTACAGCTTATGAAGTTTTTGCCAAGATGAGCAGGGATGATCAGGACAATTATGACATGCTAAAGCAGGCTCTTTTGTTAAGATATGAAAAGAATGGGGAATTTTATAGAAAAAATTTAGGAATGCCAAACTACTGTCGGGTGAGACTTATCACCAGTTCTCTGCACGGTTAGAGACCTACTTGGAGAAATGGACTGCTCTGGGAAAAACCCAAGATCTTAAGGAAATGATCCTTATTGAGCAACTAAGAGAGTCCATGGCTCCAGACCTGAAAAGTTTCTCATGGAACAAGGTGCAGAGAGGCTGGGTGAGTTACTCAATGTCGCGGAGAGGTATCAGGCAGCCCAAGAAGAGGTAGTTGGAAATAAAAAGAAACAGGTAGACAATTTTAAGGCATCTCAAAACTTTAATAAGTTTGACCATAGAGACCAGAACAAAGGTAAGCACCAGTTTGATAGGCCACGCAATGACTATAATAATAAACCCTCACAATTCAATGAAAGGAAATAAAATGATAGAAAACCCTTTAACCAAGGAAAGAAGTATTGTAAACATTGTCGGATGGACAACCATAACACTGAAAATTGTAGAAAGAAAACTCCTACTTTCGCTGCAATGAAAATGGGGAGAAAGGGAGTAAAGGTCAACCTTACTGAACAACAGGAACCTTACCACCCCCCAGTGTGTGAAGATGTAACATGCAATGGTGTCACCATAAGGTGTTTGTATGATACTGGATTAGATTATGATTCAGTTGTGAGTTCTCACCTGGTGCAGGCAGATCAATACACCACAGAAACAGTGGAGATTCAAACTGCAACCAAGGACGTAGCGACCATGACACTTCCCGTCGCCAGGATAAATGTGAAAACGCGATATGTGGAAGGAATCATAAAAGCAGCAGTGATAAATGAACCAATCTACCCTCTGATATTGGGGTGTAGATATGTCTTCTTGGGGAATCCCAAGAGACCTGTGACCATGGCAACAGTGCAGACCAGATCACAGTCTAAAAAGGAGGAGGATAATCCGATAAATACCCATCCAGATGAGATGAGGAAGGCACAGGCGGAGGATAAGACCCTCAAGCCTTGTTTTAAGAAATTGCCCAAATGTCATACACCTCCAGGCAAGGGAGATTTCTATATGAAAAACGAATTGATTTATAGGAAGGCTGGAAATGGATCCAATGGTCACGGACAGCTGGTCCTTCCAATTTCATATAGGACTAAAGTGTTGGAACTAGGGCATGCGATTCCCTTCAGTGGTCATATGGGAATCAGCGCAACAGGACAGCGTATAGCTTGTCATTATTTCTGGCCAGGAATAACTTAAGACATAAAGAGATATGTAAAATCCTGTCCAGAGTGCCAACGGGTAGCTCAAAAGCATTGGACTGCTCCAGTAACTCTAGGGGAAATGCCAATAGTGGGAACCCCCTTTGAAAGAGTTGCCGTGGACATTGTGGGACCTCTCACTCGGACCAAGAGGAGGAACAGTTACATTCTGACTCTGGTGGACACTTGTTCTATGTGGGGAGAGGCGGTAGCCCTGTCATCAATTGATTCGAAGCATGTGGCAGAGGCATTACTCACAATCTTCACCAGGTTAGGTTTTCCCAACCAAATCTTGACTGATAATGGCTCTCAGTTCAAGGGGAAACTAACAGAAGAAGTATCCAGGATCTTTCAAGCCAAACACTTTCATTGTAGCCCGTATCATCCTCAAGGAAATTGCCAAGTAGAAAGATTTAACGGGACTCTCATGTCGATCCTGAGGAAGTTGGCACATGAAAAACCAGATACATGGGATCAGTACCTTCCCGCCGCCCTGTTTGCCTACCGCGAGGTACCCCATAGTTCAACCGGTATGGCCCCAGCAACATTGTTATTTGGAAGGCCAATAAAAGGTCCCTTGGAAGCCTTGTTAAGGACCTGGACCGATGAAAAGGCAGAAGAAAATATTACCTCATCATATCAATATGTGAACGAGCTGACCACTCGTCTTAAAACTGGCTGGAAACTTGCCAATGAAAATTTGAGACAAGCCAGGAAAAAGCATGCTGCCTATTACAATAAGAAAGCGAAGGATCGAGAATTATCTGTGGGAGAGAAGGTGCTCCTTCTACTGCCCGGCAGCCAGAATAAATTGCAAATTGGATGGCAAGGTCCATATACAGTTCTAGAGAAGGTGTCTAGAACAAATTATAAGATAGATAAGAAAGGGAAAGAGAAAATCTATCATGTGAATCTCCTGAAGAAATATCTGGACAGAGAAAACCAGGAAGAGACACACCTACTGACCTTGTCTGTTGCAATGGAGATGAAAAAGGAACCACTCACTTCTCAGGAATATCCTTTACATCCCTGTGAAACCGCAGCACAGGTAAAAATCAGCACACACTTAACGGAAATTCAGAGGGAGAGGGTTCAACAGGTTCTGAATAATCATACAGATGTGTTAACGGACCGTCCGGGGCATACACATTTATTGGAGTATGATATTGTTGCGTGATAAATTCTCGCAACATCGTTTTATTTCAATATCTGTTTTATAACGCAAGGGCAACAACTGCTTGAAATTTATAGTCACTTTTCTCGGTAAGCATTTGTCTTCTCGCGTTGGTATCGAATGCAGTTAAGTTTGAGCTGTGGTCATTTTGCGCTGGACTGCGCATGACTTGTCTTGCTTCTTTGTCGATCGGTTTCCGCCCACCACTAGTGGGAAGTGAGCGATTTGGAATGGCGAAAGAGATGCCTCGTTGAAGAGGGGATCTCCGCTATTTTTGTTCTGTCAGGGATGTGTAGTCCTCTTATGGATATTTCGTTTATTCGGGATAATACCTCTAGTGTATTTGCACATGCCGGGAGGCGTGATATTTCTGTATTTCTTGAAAGCAAGGTAAATTAACATTTTCATTAACTCTATCGATTTTTGGTCGTGAACGATTTCTGGTTCATAGCCTGTCTGCGAAAGTCGTCGTCACGAGATGTTTTTTCCCAGCTCACATGTCGCTGCATTGTACTGCATCGGTTGATGCAGGTACCAAGGACCATTACTTGCTACTTTGTTAAATGAACTAGGTTTGGAAAACCTTTATTATCTAGAGGATATTTTTGAGGACATTATTTATACTTCGGCAGACGTGTCTGTCTTGCTGAAGTCAAACTAAGGAGAGTGAACTGATCTCATACATCTGGTTATCTCCTGGCTGTTATAGAAAAGGATGGAGTTTTCACCTGACTACATTTACAGCACTATGAAATATAACATGCATCTGACTCATCATTGTAATGCTGTCTACCGTTTATTGCTGTATTGAATGTTGCTGTGATAATGACTGTTTGATGTGCCTACACATTTGCGTAACCATTTTGTCACTGTGGCGTCCACAATAAATAATGAAGAAAAACGTCAACGGCTGTTTCAAGACTCATTGACTTTATACGTCGTGAGTTTACTGACGTCCTATGTGGATTGCCCTGTTATTGTTGCATGAACATTGTTTTGACTGAACACATCTACACACTACACAAAACCAGACATGCGGATACCATCCATCATCATATGGCATCACGCATCATTTGGTGGCCATAAGCTGGTTTGATTCTGGTACCAGCAAACACGGGGTCCCTTACCCACTTCATTTTCAACAAGAATTCATCAGCATCCTTCAAGAAATTAACATTCTTCAATACAGTCAACATCTTCAAAATTTTCAAAGTACTCGGCGTTGCCCGGTAAAAGTCAAAATTTCAACTTTTTGACGGAAACAAGAATTTGACAGTACCCGGCGTTGTTACATGTTGCCGGATAACTCGGACTGCTGTTATCTTTTACGCAAGTCAAGCAAGTTGCTGCTGTCAAGGTTCCAGTGCTGTCGTTTTTTTTTTGAGAAGGTCAAGTGCCGGTTGAAACGGGTTGTTTTCTGAAGAAGGCCAAGTACCGATTTCCATCAACTTACTTTTGGATTAGAAGGTCAAGTGCCGAAACAACTCAACACACAGTATGTCAGAAGCTCTTGTACCATCGTGTTAGCAGTGGAAGCAGTTCAGATGTGCCATCATCGTTGGAGCTTCGCTCTTTAGGACGTTGATTGACATCCGTTTTTCTGCTGTTCTACGATTGGAAGCCTATAAGTTAAGTGGCCTGTTTGTATGTAAACTGTGCCCTTATACTTCTGCTGAGTCTTCTGTGTATCATCTCATTCTATATGTTATATGTTTATATGTTATTTGTATATTTATATGTTTATATTTCAGCGGGTTCTCGGTTGGGTGGTGTCTCCGTTAGATTATGCCACGTCATAGAGGTCGTCTATTGTGAGCGTTTTCTGTAAGGTTTGCAAATTTCCAATACTGGAATTTGCTAAGCGACTTCTGTTGCTATTTATGTTAGCTGTGATGACATGTTTTAATATTGTTTTCGTTATTATTTCGCATTCTTTAGTTTTGTTTTGATTTGTTTGTGTTTGTTAGCCTACTCTTGTCTATAATTTAGTTTCATACAACATTTTTGTTTATACACTGTGGTGTCATGTATTTTGTTTAATTATATCGCAGATATCGTCACATTTTTTGTGATATTTCATTAATTTCTGCTTTATTTTTAGTTGATTTCTGCGAAAGTTTTTGTATTGTTGCTGATCTTTGTTATTGTTTACATTGTTATTGTTTACATTGTTTGTATTGTTTACATTTTCAATGTTTACATTCTGCATGTGTTTACATAGTCATTGTTTACAGTTATAGTAATTAGTTAATGGGCTATGCTAATGCACTGTTACTACTATACTGATGATAAATGAATGATGAATAGTGTCGTGCACTATTGAATGAGAAGTGCACTTATGATCAAGAATTGAGTGCTGATATTTCATATACAAGTTCTTTGATTGGAGACTTGTTTCCCACAGAGACTGGGATAATATAAGGTGATGTGAATATACAAGTGCTTAATTAAGACTTGTTACACTTAGGTTTGAAATAAATTAGTTAATTATTTCAGGTTTTGGACTCATATGTTAGACAACATGTCTACATTTGAGCACTTTATTGAGCAGGGTAAATTGCTTGGGAAGACTGGTGATAAGTTAGAAGAATTTGCAACTGCTCGATATGATAAAGCAATGGAAGCTGAACAAAAGAAACTGCAGATGCAGGTGGATGAAAAAAGATTCCAAATGGAAATGGAAAAACAAAAAAGGGAATCAGAAGCTGAGGAGAGAAAACTCCAGCTACAGCTAGAAGCTGAAAGACTTCAAAAAGACTTGAAAAAGAGGCTGAGAATAAAAGACTTGAAAAAGACTTGAAAAAGAGGCTGAAAATAAAAGACTTGAAAAAGAAGCTGAAAATGAAAGACTTCAAAAAGAGGCTCAGGCTGAGGAAAGAAGATTACAGAGAGAGTCTGATGAGAGGAAAGAGAAAGCAAAAATGGAACATGAAGAAAAGGTCTTAGCTTTAGAGTTGGAAAAAATTGAAATTGACAAGCATGAGTAATGGTAATGATTCAAACAAGGGTTCATCTTCTGGTAAGGCTAATAATGATACTTTTAAGATTAAGTTACCAACATTTAGTCCTTCCAGCGATGACATAATGTTCTATCTGGACAGATTTGAACAAGCATGTACAGCTCATAACATAGACAAAGCAAAATATGTTTATCAGTTATCAGGGATACTGACAGGTAAAGCTCTAAGTATATTAAATATGGTGGATGAACCTGAACCTGACAAGAACAATTATGAGGTTGTCAGGGCCGCTTTGTTAAAGAAATATCAGCTTAACGAAGACGGCTATCGTCTACAATTTAAAAACATGTTACCTGAAAATGGAGTTGAATTCTCCGAGTTTATTGCAAGAATACGCATTACTTTCTCACGATGGGTTGAACTATCTAAGACGGAAAAAACTTATGAAGGACTTATGGACTTAATACTTAGAGACAAAGTCATGTCGTCTGTCAATGAGTCTTTCCTTGCTTTCCTTCATGAACGTAAACCTAAAACAATAAAAGAAATGGAAGATTTCTGTTGCCAATACGTAACTGCGCACCCACACATAACCATGGGTAACTCTAAGGTGAAAGAAGGTTTACCAGTTGCTTCGGCAGCTCCGTATGGTCAAAACTTTGCTCGTAGATCCCAACAAAATTTTGATAGAAAGAGTAGCGGTAATTTCTGTCAAAATCATGGAAACCAATTTCATGGTGATTCTTCTTCGAAGAATTGGAGACAACCTGATAGTACTCGTTACTATCACCCTAATAATTATAAGCATTTCAAAAGAGGATATGGTAATAGAGGTTATTCCTGCCGAAGACCTCAAAACCAAACAAATAGATGTTCGCATCAATGTGAACATGATAGTAATCGTGGAAACTGGAATTCGAACCAGTATAACAATTACAATAGAGACAATAATAACTGCAGAGATAATAATAACTCTGATAACTTCAGAGGTAATAATAGTCGGGGTAGATCTCAACACAAAAAAAAGAGATATCAGCAGGCTAATGCTGTACAACAGGAAACTGAGGGAGCCTGTAATCATGTTGTTGATAGTAAAAACTTTGACGCTGTCACTAGTTCTGCTTTTGACTTTGAGAGAGCAAACAAATGCCCCCAATGCAGTACTTTATTCGAACCGGGTACCATAACTACTTTGAGTTGTGGTCACCCACTTCCCGCTCTTCCTGCTGCTGTTGCGCATGACGGGAGGGGTTCTTTAATCCTACATAAGGGTCTTGTTAATGATACTCCGGTCTCACTACTTTTCGATTCCGGATGCACCACTATTGGTGTTAGACAATCGCTTGTAGATCCATCTTGTGCTACAGGAAGGGTTATTAAATGTGACACATTTGGCGGCACTCTAGAAAAATATCCTACTGCTGTAATTCGCATTGCCACTCCTTTCTTTACTGGAGATGTGCATGCTTGTCTCTTACCTAATCCTATTGCGGACCTTATTATTGGTCGTATTCACGGAGTTAGGGAGTGTACCCCACAGCAGATTGCTGCTTGGGAAGATAATAACATGCAAGCTACAAATGCAGTAGTTACAAGAGCACAAGCTCTACAAACATCCGAAACTTCACTGAATAGTGATAATGAAGTTGATAGCCAAGATAGTCACTTAGTAATCACTCGTGACTCTTTCATAAAAATTGCAAGAAGAAGATTCTTCTTTAAAAAAATTCTTCGTTCTTGCGAAGAAAGGTGATCCGAATCAGGATACAAATAGAAAATCTTGGATTGCAATGAGAAACGGCGTACTTGTACGTATGGTACAAGATTCGACTACGTCGGCACATTCGCAAATTCTTGTTCCCAAGAGCATGAGAGTCCAAATATTACAACATGCTCATGACTCGCAATGTGCTGGACATATGGGTTTTGCCCGTACGAAGTCGAGAGTCCTTGCGGCTTTCTTTTGGCCTTTTGTCAATAAGGACATTCGTATTTACTGCCGATCATGCAAGGTATGTCAGGAGGTCAAATCTAGAGGACCACGACATGCTGCGCCTATCCAGGCTGCTGACATTCCTATTCGGCCGTTTCAGAAAATGGCCATAGATATTATTGGCCCTTTTAAGGTCAAGTCGGCCAGAGGACATCAGTTTATCCTTACATGTGTCGATATGTGCACACGTTGGCCAGAGGCTATTCCTCTTAAGAGCATATCTACTACAGATATCGCAGATGCTCTTTGGTTGATATTTTCTCGCTTGGGGTTCCCCAGAGAAATATTGTCAGACCATGGCACTCAACTCATATCTGACACTATGTCACAGGTAATGTCTACCTTACATATTGAACGATCTCTCAGTAGTATCTACCATCCTATGTCTAATGGGTTAGTTGAGCGTCTGAATAGAACGCTCAAGACTTTGCTTGGTAAGATAACTGAAGATCATCCTCAAGATTGGGACAGGGTTTTACCCGCGGCTCTCTTTGCCTATAGAGAAGTCCCTAATGAACACACAGGATTTTCTCCCTTCGAACTTGTCTTTGGCGCGCGTCCACGCGGCCCTATGTCTTTATTACACGATCTCATCACTGCCGATGATATTAGCGATGAAACTCAATCCTCATATGAGTATGTCATTGCTCTTAGACAAAAGATCATTGAGGCATGTAAGCTAGCAACTGCTTCATCAGAAATTGCTAAAGAGAAGGCAAGGCAGTTTGCTAACAAGAATAGATGTCTACGACAACTTTGTCCAGGTGACAAAGCATTCGTCCTACTCCCCAGTAGGGAAAATAGACTTCTTATTGCATGGAAAGGTCCGTATGCAATAGTCTCTCGGATTTCCGATGTTGACTATGTGGTCGATATTGATGGAAAGCATAAAACTTTCCACATAAACATGCTTTCGGAATTTCACGAACGTCCGGACTATTTGCTGCCTATTTTCCAGGCAACGGATGATGCTCCTGCACCTCACGGTCATTATTCATCCCTGTCTGTCATTCAGGATGAGGAAGCTACCTTCTCTGATGTCAACCTTCCCCTTCCAGTGGTTCCATTACATTCCACGGAATCTTGGAAAAACGTTTCTGTTTCTCCTAATCTTTCTGGTGACGAACATCGACGAGACTTGTCGATGTTACAAACATTTCAGGATGTTCTCACTGACATTCCTGGACACACAGATGTCATAGAACATGACATAATTCTTACCGACAATAATCCAATTAGGGTTAGGCCGTATCCTATTCCTATACACTTTCAGTCGCAAGTGGAAAAGGAATTGGATGAAATGATTCAATTAAATATAATTGAACCATCGACTTCACCATATTCTTCTTCCATGGTTATTGTCCGGAAGAAGGATAAGAACATACGAATTTGCGTTGATTATCGCAAATTGAATCAGGTCACAAAGTTCGACGCTGAACCGATGCCTTTGTTAGAAGATCTACTGATTAGACTTTCTAATTCTAGATTCTTCACTAAACTTGACTTGTCTAAAGGTTATTGGCAAGTGCCTTTAGCAGAGCATGCCAAACCTTTTTACTGCTTTTTCTACACCTAGGGGTCTATTTCAATGGAATGTTATGCCTTTTGGTCTCATGAACGCCCCTGCCACTTTCGTTCGCATGATGCGTCGAATTCTGTCACATCGTTCGGATGTCATCGCATACTTAGATGACATCTGTCTCTTCAGTGATACCTGGGAAGATCACTATTTAGGGTTATATGACTTACTGTCCACTCTACGTGAGAATAATTTGACAGCAAAACCTTCTAAAGCTTTTGTTGGTTTTGGTGAAATCTCTTTCCTGGGTCATCGTGTTGGTCATGGTCTCTTGAAGACAGAAGACCACAATACTTCCAAAATACTGAACATCTCTGTTCCTAAAACGAAGAAACAAGTTAGGAGTCTCTTAGGTTTAATTCAATTTTATGGGAGATTTATTCCAAATTTATCTTCGATCATGGCACCTCTATCAACATTGTTGAAGAAAGGTTCGCCTAATCTGGTCCGTTGGTCTGAAGAATGCCAATCTTCACTAGACCAAATCAAGAATATATTTTCTTCTCCTCCCATCTTAAGATTACCTACTCTTGATAGGACTTTTGTTCTTCGGAGTGATGCTTCATCCACTGGGATTGGAGCAGCACTGATGCAAGAATATGCAAATACTCTGCATCCTGTTATGTACATTTCTAGAAAACTAAATGCGGCAGAGAGGAACTACTCGGTTTTAGACCGTGAGTTGTTAGCGATGGTTTGGTCAATTCTAAAGCTACAAAGATTCCTCCTGGGCGCACATTTCATTCTAGAGACTGATCAGAAAGCTCTTACAGCTATTCAGACTAAGAATTTGAAGAGTTCGAGATCCACTCGATATGCTATAGCTCTTCAACCTTTTCACTTCACGGTACGAGCTATCCGTGGTGCGGATAATGTGATGGCTGACATTTTGTCTAGATGCCCACATGACTCCAATTAATAATACTTCTGTCCTATATTCCTATATATTACAGAGTCATAACACACCTATATTTCTACAATAGATTAGCACATCTGTACTTACTTTATATGTACACACTATCGTGCTTTGTTGTCATCTTCTTCTGTTCGTTTTTTAAAATGATAGAGGAGGACTGAGTAGTTAATATAAGGGCCGTTAGTTTACTAAACAGCCACAATTATTAATAATGTATTGTACCTTATGAAGCATATTAGTTATTAATTAGCATTATATTGCTTGTACTTTCTCAGAATGTCATTGTTGAGCTGAGGACTTACCTTACGAGTTCTAGATTGTGTACTTACCCTCGGAATACCAGAGCATATGTCCTGGATCGTCATGTAGTTTAACTTTACTATGTACTTATGTCATTACATGTCAAAGAATGTACTATTTAAATTTTCCTATCAGATTTGTACATCCATTTTTAAAGACAATATTAGAGTATGCTGTTTAATGATGATTATAGTAACTTGCATACGTATATTGTGTTTACATGCTAACGTGATATGTGTTGGTGACACCTCCCCGATGTGAATATTTTTTGAGACATATTTATTTTTCTGTTGAGGTATATCCTCACCAGACACTCTATAATTAGCCTATTGTTTGGCAATTTAGTTAATTATCAGCGCATAATTCGTGCGTTTTGAGCCGCTTATCGCTTGCTCTTTGATATTGGAAAAAAAAAATATGTTCCACATTTTTTTTTTATCGGGAGGAGGTGGTGATATGTTGCGTGATAAATTCTCGCAACATCGTTTTATTTCAATATCTGTTTTATAACGCAAGGGCAACAACTGCTTGAAATTTATAGTCACTTTTCTCGGTAAGCATTTGTCTTCTCGCGTTGGTATCGAATGCAGTTAAGTTAGAGCTGTGGTCATTTTGCGCTGGACTGCGCATGACTTGTCTTGCTTCTTTGTCGATCGGTTTCCGCCCACCACTAGTGGGAAGTGAGCGATTTGGAATGGCGAAAGAGATGCCTCGTTGAAGAGGGGATCTCCGCTATTTTTGTTCTGTCAGGGATGTGTAGTCCTCTTATGGATATTTCGTTTATTCGGGATAATACCTCTAGTGTATTTGCACATGCCGGGAGGCGTGATATTTCTGTATTTCTTGAAAGCAAGGTAAATTAACATTTTCATTAACTCTATTGATTTTGGGTCGTGAGCGATTTCGGTTCATAGCCTGTCTGCGAAAGTCGTCGTCACGAGATGTTTTTTCCCAGCTCACATGTCGCTGCATTGTACTGCATCGGTTGATGCAGGTACCAAGGACCATTACTTGCTACTTTGTTAAATGAACTAGGTTTGGAAAACCTTTATTATCTAGAGGATATTTTTGAGGACATTATTTATACTTCGGCAGACGTGTCTGTCTTGCTGAAGTCAAACTAAGGAGAGTGAACTGATCTCATACATCTGGTTATCTCCTGGTTGTTATAGAAAAGGATGGAGTTTTTCACCTGACTACATTTACAGCACTATGAAATATATAACATGCATCTGACTCATCATTGTAATGCTGTCTACCGTTTATTGCTGTATTGAATGTTGCTGTGATAATGACTGTTTGATGTGCCTACACATTTGCGTAACCATTTTGTCACTGTGGCGTCCACAATAAATAATGAAGAAAAACGTCAACGGCTGTTTCAAGACTCATTGACTTTATACGTCGTGAGTTTACTGACGTCCTATGTGGATTGCCCTGTTATTGTTGCATGAACATTGTTTTGACTGAACACATCTACACACTACACAAAACCAGACATGCGGATACCATCCATCATCATATGGCATCACGCATCATTTGGTGGCCATAAGCTGGTTTGATTCTGGTACCAGCAAACACGGGGTCCCTTACCCACTTCATTTTCAACAAGAATTCATCAGCATCCTTCAAGAAATTAACATTCTTCAATACAGTCAACATCTTCAAAATTTTCAAAGTACTCGGCGTTGCCCGGTAAAAGTCAAAATTTCAACTTTTTGACGGAAACAAGAATTTGACAGTACCCGGCGTTGTTACATGTTGCCGGATAACTCGGACTGCTGTTATCTTTTACGCAAGTCAAGCAAGTTGCTGCTGTCAAGGTTCCAGTGCTGTCGTTTTTTTTTTGAGAAGGTCAAGTGCCGGTTGAAACGGGTTGTTTTCTGAAGAAGGCCAAGTACCGATTTCCATCAACTTACTTTTGGATTAGAAGGTCAAGTGCCGAAACAACTCAACACACAGTATGTCAGAAGCTCTTGTACCATCGTGTTAGCAGTGGAAGCAGTTCAGATGTGCCATCATCGTTGGAGCTTCGCTCTTTAGGACGTTGATTGACATCCGTTTTTCTGCTGTTCTACGATTGGAAGCCTATAAGTTAAGTGGCCTGTTTGTATGTAAACTGTGCCCTTATACTTCTGCTGAGTCTTCTGTGTATCATCTCATTCTATATGTTATATGTCTATATGTTATATGTATATATTATATGTTTATATTTCAGCGGGTTCTCGGTTGGGTGGTGTCTCCGTTAGATTATGCCACGTCATAGAGGTCGTCTATTGTGAGCGTTTTCTGTAAGGTTTGCAAATTTCCAATACTGGAATTTGCTAAGCGACTTCTGTTGCTATTTATGTTAGCTGTGATGACATGTTTTAATATTGTTTTCGTTATTATTTCGCATTCTTTAGTTTTGTTTTGATTTGTTTGTGTTTGTTAGCCTACTCTTGTCTATAATTTAGTTTCATACAACATTTTTGTTTATACACTGTGGTGTCATGTATTTTGTTTAATTATAGCGCAGATATCGTCACATTTTTTGTGATATTTCATTAATTTCTGCTTTATTTTTAGTTGATTTCTGCGAAAGTTTTTGTATTGTTGCTGATCTTTGTTATTGTTTACATTGTTATTGTTTACATTGTTTGTATTGTTTACATTTTCAATGTTTACATTCTGCATGTGTTTACATAGTCATTGTTTACAGTTATAGTAATTAGTTAATGGGCTATGCTAATGCACTGTTACTACTATACTGATGATAAATGAATGATGAATAGTGTCGTGCACTATTGAATGAGAAGTGCACTTATGATCAAGAATTGAGTGCTGATATTTCATATACAAGTTCTTTGATTGGAGACTTGTTTCCCACAGAGACTGGGATAATATAAGGTGATGTGAATATACAAGTGCTTAATTAAGACTTGTTACACTTAGGTTTGAAATAAATTAGTTAATTATTTCAGGTTTTGGACTCATATGTTAGACAACATGTCTACATTTGAGCACTTTATTGAGCAGGGTAAATTGCTTGGGAAGACTGGTGATAAGTTAGAAGAATTTGCAACTGCTCGATATGATAAAGCAATGGAAGCTGAACAAAAGAAACTGCAGATGCAGGTGGATGAAAAAAGATTCCAAATGGAAATGGAAAAACAAAAAAGGGAATCAGAAGCTGAGGAGAGAAAACTCCAGCTACAGCTACAAGCTGAAAGACTTCAAAAAGAGGCTGAGAATAAAAGACTTGAAAAAGAGGCTGAGAATAAAAGACTTGAAAAAGAGGCTGAAAATAAAAGACTTGAAAAAGAAGCTGAAAATGAAAGACTTCAAAAAGAGGCTCAGGCTGAGGAAAGAAGATTACAGAGAGAGTCTGATGAGAGGAAAGAGAAAGCAAAAATGGAACATGAAGAAAAGGTCTTAGCTTTAGAGTTGGAAAAATTGAAATTGACAAGCATGAATAATGGTAATGATTCAAACAAGGGTTCATCTTCTGGTAAGGCTAATAATGATACTTTTAAGATTAAGTTACCAACATTTAGTCCTTCCAGCGATGACATAATGTTCTATCTGGACAGATTTGAACAAGCATGTACAGCTCATAACATAGACAAAGCAAAATATGTTTATCAGTTATCAGGGATACTGACAGGTAAAGCTCTAAGTATATTAAATATGGTGGATGAACCTGACAAGAACAATTATGAGGTTGTCAGGGCCGCTTTGTTAAAGAAATATCAGCTTAACGAAGACGGCTATCGTCTACAATTTAAAAACATGTTACCTGAAAATGGAGTTGAATTCTCCGAGTTTATTGCAAGAATACGCATTACTTTCTCACGATGGGTTGAACTATCTAAGACGGAAAAAACTTATGAAGGACTTATGGACTTAATACTTAGAGACAAAGTCATGTCGTCTGTCAATGAGTCTTTCCTTGCTTTCCTTCATGAACGTAAACCTAAAACAATAAAAGAAATGGAAGATTTCTGTTGCCAATACGTAACTGCGCACCCACACATAACCATGGGTAACTCTAAGGTGAAAGAAGGTTTACCAGTTGCTTCGGCAGCTCCGTATGGTCAAAACTTTGCTCGTAGATCCCAACAAAATTTTGATAGAAAGGGCAGCGGTAATTTCTGTCAAAATCATGGAAACCAATTTCATGGTGATTCTTCTTCGAAGAATTGGAGACAACCTGATAGTACTCGTTACTATCACCCTAATAGTTATAAGCATTTCAAAAGAGAATATGGTAATAGAGGTTATTCCTGCCGAAGACCTCAAAACCAAACAAATAGATGTTCGCATCAATGTGAACATGATAGTAATCGTGGAAACTGGAATTCGAACCAGTATAACAATTACAATAGAGACAATAATAACTGCAGAGATAATAATAACTCTGATAACTTCAGAGGTAATAATAGTCGGGGTAGATCTCAACACAAAAAAAGAGATATCAGCAGGCTAATGCTGTACAACAGGAAACTGAGGGAGCCTGTAATCATGTTGTTGATAGTAAAAACTTTGACGCTGTCACTAGTTCTGCTTTTGACTTTGAGAGAGCAAACAAATGCCCCCAATGCAGTACTTTATTCGAACCGGGTACCATAACTACTTTGAGTTGTGGTCACCCACTTCCCGCTCTTCCTGCTGCTGTTGCGCATGACGGGAGGGGTTCTTTAATCCTACATAAGGGTCTTGTTAATGATACTCCGGTCTCACTACTTTTCGATTCCGGATGCACCACTATTGGTGTCAGACAATCGCTTGTAGATCCATCTTGTGCTACAGGAAGGGTTATTAAATGTGTCACATTTGGCGGCACTCTAGAAAAATATCCTACTGCTGTAATTCGCATTGCCACTCCTTTCTTTACTGGAGATGTGCATGCTTGTCTCTTACCTAATCCTATTGCGGACCTTATTATTGGTCGTATTCACGGAGTTAGGGAGTGTACCCCACAGCAGATTGCTGCTTGGGAACATAATAACATGCAAGCTACAAATGCAGTAGTTACAAGAGCACAAGCTCTACAAACACCCGAAACTTCACTGAATAGTGATAATGAAGTTGATAGCCAAGATAGTCACTTAGTAATCACTCGTGACTCTTTCATAAAATTGCAAGAAGAAGATCTTTCTTTAAAAAAATTCTTCGTTCTTGCGAAGAAAGGTGATCCGAATCAGGATACAAATAGAAAATCTTGGATTGCAATGAGAAACGGCGTACTTGTACGTATGGTACAAGATTCGACTACGTCGGCACATTCGCAAATTCTTGTTCCCAAGAGCATGAGAGTGCAAATATTACAACATGCTCATGACTCGCAATGTGCTGGACATATGGGTTTTTCCCGTACGAAGTCGAGAGTCCTTGCGGCTTTCTTTTGGCCTTTTGTCAATAAGGACATTCGTATTTACTGCCGATCATGCAAGGTATGTCAGGAGGTCAAATCTAGAGGACCACGACATGCTGCGCCTATCCAGGCTGCTGACATTCCTATTCGGCCGTTTCAGAAAATGGCCATAGATATTATTGGCCCTTTTAAGGTCAAGTCGGCCAGAGGACATCAGTTTATCCTTACATGTGTCGATATGTGCACACGTTGGCCAGAGGCTATTCCTCTTAAGAGCATATCTACTACAGATATCGCAGATGCTCTTTGGTTGATATTTTCTCGCTTGGGGTTCCCCAGAGAAATATTGTCAGACCATGGCACTCAACTCATATCTGACACTATGTCACAGGTAATGTCTACCTTACATATTGAACGATCTCTCAGTAGTATCTACCATCCTATGTCTAATGGGTTAGTTGAGCGTCTGAATAGAACGCTCAAGACTTTGCTTGGTAAGATAACTGAAGATCATCCTCAAGATTGGGACAGGGTTTTACCCGCGGCTCTCTTTGCCTATAGAGAAGTCCCTAATGAACACACAGGATTTTCTCCCTTCGAACTTGTCTTTGGCGCGCGTCCACGCGGCCCTATGTCTTTATTACACGATCTCATCACTGCCGATGATATTAGCGATGAAACTCAATCCTCATATGAGTATGTCATTGCTCTTAGACAAAAGATCATTGAGGCATGTAAGCTAGCAACTGCTTCATCAGAAATTGCTAAAGAGAAGGCAAGGCAGTTTGCTAACAAGAATAGATGTCTACGACAACTTTGTCCAGGTGACAAAGCATTCGTCCTACTCCCCAGTAGGGAAAATAGACTTCTTATTGCATGGAAAGGTCCGTATGCAATAGTCTCTCGGATTTCCGATGTTGACTATGTGGTCAATATTGATGGAAAGCATAAAACTTTCCACATAAACATGCTTTCGGAATTTCACGAACGTCCGGACTATTTGCTGCCTATTTTCCAGGCAACGGATGATGCTCCTGCACCTCACGGTCATTATTCATCCCTGTCTGTCATTCAGGATGAGGAAGCTACCTTCTCTGATGTCAACCTTCCCCTTCCAGTGGTTCCATTACATTCCACGGAATCTTGGAAAAACGTTTCTGTTTCTCCTAATCTTTCTGGTGACGAACATCGACGAGACTTGTCGATGTTACAAACATTTCAGGATGTTCTCACTGACATTCCTGGACACACAGATGTCATAGAACATGACATAATTCTTACCGACAATAATCCAATTAGGGTTAGGCCGTATCCTATTCCTATACACTTTCAGTCGCAAGTGGAAAAGGAATTGGATGAAATGATTCAATTAAATATAATTGAACCATCGACTTCACCATATTCTTCTTCCATGGTTATTGTCCGGAAGAAGGATAAGAACATACGAATTTGCGTTGATTATCGCAAATTGAATCAGGTCACAAAGTTCGACGCTGAACCGATGCCTTTGTTAGAAGATCTACTGATTAGACTTTCTAATTCTAGATTCTTCACTAAACTTGACTTGTCTAAAGGTTATTGGCAAGTGCCTTTAGCAGAGCATGCCAAACCTTTTACTGCTTTTTCTACACCTAGGGGTCTATTTCAATGGAATGTTATGCCTTTTGGTCTCATGAACGCCCCTGCAACTTTCGTTCGCATGATGCGTCGAATTCTGTCACATCGTTCGGATGTCATCGCATACTTAGATGACATCTGTCTCTTCAGTGATACCTGGGAAGATCACTATTTAGGGTTATATGACTTACTGTCCACTCTACGTGAGAATAATTTGACAGCGAAACCTTCTAAAGCTTTTGTTGGTTTTGGTGAAATCTCTTTCCTGGGTCATCGTGTTGGTCATGGTCTCTTGAAGACAGAAGACCACAATACTTCCAAAATACTGAACATCTCTGTTCCTAAAACGAAGAAACAAGTTAGGAGTCTCTTAGGTTTAATTCAATTTTATGGGAGATTTATTCCAAATTTATCTTCGATCATGGCACCTCTATCAACATTGTTGAAGAAAGGTTCGCCTAATCTGGTCCGTTGGTCTGAAGAATGCCAATCTTCACTAGACCAAATCAAGAATATATTTTCTTCTCCTCCCATCTTAAGATTACCTACTCTTGATAGGACTTTTGTTCTTCGGAGTGATGCTTCATCCACTGGGATTGGAGCAGCACTGATGCAAGAATATGCAAATACTCTGCATCCTGTTATGTACATTTCTAGAAAACTAAATGCGGCAGAGAGGAACTACTCGGTTTTAGACCGTGAGTTGTTAGCGATGGTTTGGTCAATTCTAAAGCTACAAAGATTCCTCCTGGGCGCACATTTCATTCTAGAGACTGATCAGAAAGCTCTTACAGCTATTCAGACTAAGAATTTGAAGAGTTCGAGATCCACTCGATATGCTATAGCTCTTCAACCTTTTCACTTCACGGTACGAGCTATCCGTGGTGCGGATAATGTGATGGCTGACATTTTGTCTAGATGCCCACATGACTCCAATTAATACTTCTGTCCTATATTCCTATATATTACAGAGTCATAACACACCTATATTTCTACAATAGATTAGCACATCTGTACTTACTTTATATGTACACACTATCGTGCTTTGTTGTCATCTTCTTCTGTTCGTTTTTTAAAATGATAGAGGAGGACTGAGTAGTTAATATAAGGGCCGTTAGTTTACTAAACAGCCACAATTATTAATAATGTATTGTACCTTATGAAGCATATTAGTTATTAATTAGCATTATATTGCTTGTACTTTCTCAGAATGTCATTGTTGAGCTGAGGACTTACCTTACGAGTTCTAGATTGTGTACTTACCCTCGGAATACCAGAGCATATGTCCTGGATCGTCATGTAGTTTAACTTTACTATGTACTTATGTCATTACATGTCAAAGAATGTACTATTTAAATTTTCCTATCAGATTTGTACATCCATTTTTAAAGACAATATTAGAGTATGCTGTTTAATGATGATTATAGTAACTTGCATACGTATATTGTGTTTACATGCTAACGTGATATGTGTTGGTGACACCTCCCCGATGTGAATATTTTTTGAGACATATTTATTTTTCTGTTGAGGTATATCCTCACCAGACACTCTATAATTAGCCTATTGTTTGGCAATTTAGTTAATTATCAGCGCATAATTCGTGCGTTTTGAGCCGCTTATCGCTTGCTCTTTGATATTGGAAAAAAAAAATATGTTCCACATTTTTTTTTTATCGGGAGGAGGTGGTGATATGTTGCGTGATAAATTCTCGCAACATCGTTTTATTTCAATATCTGTTTTATAACGCAAGGGCAACAACTGCTTGAAATTTATAGTCACTTTTCTCGGTAAGCATTTGTCTTCTCGCGTTGGTATCGAATGCAGTTAAGTTTGAGCTGTGGTCATTTTGCGCTGGACTGCGCATGACTTGTCTTGCTTCTTTGTCGATCGGTTTCCGCCCACCACTAGTGGGAAGTGAGCGATTTGGAATGGCGAAAGAGATGCCTCGTTGAAGAGGGGATCTCCGCTATTTTTGTTCTGTCAGGGATGTGTAGTCCTCTTATGGATATTTCGTTTATTCGGGATAATACCTCTAGTGTATTTGCACATGCCGGGAGGCGTGATATTTCTGTATTTCTTGAAAGCAAGGTAAATTAACATTTTCATTAACTCTATCGATTTTTGGTCGTGAACGATTTCTGGTTCATAGCCTGTCTGCGAAAGTCGTCGTCACGAGATGTTTTTTCCCAGCTCACATGTCGCTGCATTGTACTGCATCGGTTGATGCAGGTACCAAGGACCATTACTTGCTACTTTGTTAAATGAACTAGGTTTGGAAAACCTTTATTATCTAGAGGATATTTTTGAGGACATTATTTATACTTCGGCAGACGTGTCTGTCTTGCTGAAGTCAAACTAAGGAGAGTGAACTGATCTCATACATCTGGTTATCTCCTGGCTGTTATAGAAAAGGATGGAGTTTTTCACCTGACTACATTTACAGCACTATGAAATATAACATGCATCTGACTCATCATTGTAATGCTGTCTACCGTTTATTGCTGTATTGAATGTTGCTGTGATAATGACTGTTTGATGTGCCTACACATTTGCGTAACCATTTTGTCACTGTGGCGTCCACAATAAATAATGAAGAAAAACGTCAACGGCTGTTTCAAGACTCATTGACTTTATACGTCGTGAGTTTACTGACGTCCTATGTGGATTGCCCTGTTATTGTTGCATGAACATTGTTTTGACTGAACACATCTACACACTACACAAAACCAGACATGCGGATACCATCCATCATCATATGGCATCACGCATCAGATATGAAACTCATAGACCCAACACCAATCTGTATGAAAGCCTATTCGATTCCGTTCGCTAAGGAAAAAGCTTTAAGGGAGGAGATAGATTATCTGTTGAGAGAAGGGATTATCTCGCACAGTGAATCTCCCTACAGTTCCAGTGTGGTTCTGTTAAGAAAACCCTCTGGAGAACACAGGCTGTGTATAGATTACAGGAAACTGAATGCTGTCACAGAAGGTCAGGTGGATCCATTACCTGATACAAATCAGCTGTTTGCCAGGCTGAATAGAGCTAAATATTTCTCTAAAGTGGATCTGAGCAAAGGCTACTATCAGATTCCAGTAAGGCCGGAGGTAAAACCTTATTTAGCCTTTAGAACCTCGGAAGGACATTATGAATTTAATATGTTGCCATTCGGGCTGAAAAATGCACCGAGTGTGTTTTCGAGGATGATGAGAAAGTTACTGGATCCCCTGAAGAATCCACGCATCACCAACTTCATGGATGATATTCTCATAGCAACAGAAACATTTGAGGAACACCTTAACTCTCTGAATATGTTGTTTGATCGATTGAGAGAGACCAATTTGACAGCTAGACCGACGAAATGCTGTGTTGGATGTAAAGAGCTGGAATTCTTGGGCCACACAGTACATCAGGGAAACATGACCCCTGACCCCAAGAACCTGGAGAAGTTAAAAAAACAAAAAAAAAGATGTGCAATCTTTTGTCTCATTATGTGGTTTTTACCAAAAGTATATAAAAAACTTTAACTCCATATGTGCTCCATTGACTGATTTAACGCGCAAAGGAAATCCTGATAGAATTATTTGGACAGCGCAATGTGAATTAGCATACCAAGAATTGAAAGAAAAGCTCACAAGCATGCCTATTTTGAAATTACCTGACTTAAGTCAAGAATTCATTATGAGAACGGATGCGAGTAATATCGGTTTGGGTGCAGCTTTATTACAACGGTCAAATTCACTTGATGGGGAATTAACCCCAGTAGCTTATGCTAGCCGTAAGTTGAATACAGCAGAACAAAAATATTCAACAAGTGAAAAAGAATGTCTCGCAGTTATCTGGGGTGTAAAAAAGTTCCAGATTTATCTCTATGGACAATCATTTAGGATCCAGACAGATCATAAACCACTCGTGTGTCTGTCACAAGCAAGGCATGAAAATGCTAGGTTACTACGCTGGTCTTTGCTCTTACAGCCATTCCAGTTTACCATAGAGTACATTCCCGGAAAAACTAATGTGGGAGCTGATTTTTTAAGCAGACATCCATACGACGAACATCAGAGTAGTCATCAGGCATAGATAGTAAATTCATCTATGTGTATTTAGAAATAGGAAATGACATATGATCGTCTGTTCTAAAGGGGGGACATGTGTAGTGAATTTCTAAATACAATATCTAAATTAATATATAACAATATCGGGCATAAAGGAAAAGACAAGAAAGTATAAAAGAATTTTTTTGCTAGAACTGTTGGTATCGCCTACGCCTTCAGATTATTTGCTAACGAATAGCCGAACAAAACGGTACCCACATTTTTCAAATTCGTCCTTGACATAATCACTTTTCCTAGTTCTAAGAAAATTGTGCCTAAAAATGCATTGTGAAACGAGGAGGGGCAAGGCTCGATAACACGCAAAGCACGTCTCAATTGGTTCTAAGTCTACAACCAACTTGCACGCTTTGCCTTAGGGGTTTCCCCAAAATACGAGGAAAAAGTTAGAACATGCAGACAACTCGTGTCACAAAAACAACCTTAGCTCTTATTTCAAAAGACGTAATTATCACGTAAATAGAGAAGACAGCACATGGAAAAGAATTGAACGTGTAGTAGACAAAAAATAAAAACACTAACATAGAAAAAAAAACTCTGTACTTCTGAACCAAGCCAACTAGTCCCATATAAATTGTATATTCGTGTACCTTAGGACTTGCTGACAAAGAATATGGTAATAGTTACGCAAATAGTCCATTAATTAACTAATTTTAGCCATAATACTATAGTGGACCCGACCAGACTGTCAAGTAAAGATCATGCCTGTTTATAATTTTTTATGGCATGTTTTGAAAAAACGACTTTGGGTAAATGAGGTTAAAAGGTACGGGATACCTGATTGATTGGATTTTGAAGGAAGGCGAAGTATGATTGGTTGACCTAAAACTAAAAATATATTTGCCTTGGCATATTGGGAGTTGTTATTTGAAACGATAGATTCAAAAATCAATGTAAACATGGTCCCATTGGACAAAGCCGTAGATACTGGTACGAAACGGGGACTGTTCACTGCCATTTCAAATAAATTTTGTGTACAGCAAGATCGATGAGAGCAGGCGGAGAAATTTTCTAACATAGGAAAAGCCTGGACATAGGGCAGATCGAAAATGTGCCATATTGCCTAGTCATCGTTTAACTTGTGTTATTTCCTTGCATTTGTGGTAAGATTGATTTTCTTAACATTTTATTTAAAATAAAATTTGAATGTGAAATACTAACATACGACTGTAAGTAAGTGAGTCTATGGCAGACTCAAAACAGAGTCTAGAGATTGATCCAGCATATGAAAGACTATCAGAGAGGTGTAGACCAACTAAATTATATAGGATTATCATCAGGAGGATAATACCTATCCTATTGTATGGACAACAGATTATTGCTGGAATTGCAGAGGCGTTGTAACTATTAGGGGAGAGGAATACTGGTATACCTGGTCACATCAAAATAAACTGGTGAAAGGGATAGTCGTAAAGAGCTGATCTTGCATGTTTGTTTGTAATGTGCCTGTACTGGTTGTTGAATATTAGTGTAGGCTGTTGATTACGAAGGAGGCATATTCTTCTGATTTCAGAGGGTTGTGGTTGCTGTCAGTAACTGGTGCCAGACTACAGTGGGCCGATATAGTCATGCCACAGTCTTGCCTTTTTCGGAGACAACAGTAAACCACCATCATTCTTGAAGAAGTGGGAGCTGAAGTTTGTCGTTCAGCGAAGTGCAGGAAGATTCCTACCTCATATTACTAAGTTAGGTGCATGTTTCAGCACCTGATCGCTCAACAAACATTATATTAAAATAATAGTGATATAAACATTCCATCAGTGTCCATAAAAACTTACAAACAACATGCAGAGACGATGATAGTAAACAATCAACCAGTGTATACTAGAAGTCACCTCAGTTAAACAATACAACTACACCCTTATATAATAATATGTGTATTATGGTCAGAAGATCCATTATGTAAATTGATTGATGTAATTAATTTCTATGATTTCACTTTGATTGTCAGTCCTGATTCCAAATAAATCAGATTCAGGACAATAAATTGAAAAACCTTAACTTTCAACCACTGACTTACTAAAGATAGTCTTTTAAAGTGTAGTTTGTATGTGATTGTCGTGGTACTGTTGTGTTGTATTAGATAATAAAATAATTTGTGTAATTGTTTATATGTTTAGTTGATTAATGCAACCTTACACTAACATTTCATAACCCTAGACACATAACGTAGTCATCTTACATTCTATCTAGAATAAGTCTGAATGAGACCATAGTGGTGGTAGTAGAAAGATGCCCTGGAAATTTACTCTAATATTTATTATATTCAGGGACCTTCACAGCTGACCTCATTCAGTACACTAAGACTTCTTAACAACAAACTGTATTAACATTTAACCCACCACAATCCCCTCCACACAGCACAGGTAAGATAATATCACCTCCACACAGCACAGATAAGATAATATCACCTCCACACAGTGTCACGGAATTGGCTCCCCTGCTTTGCAGTAGTGGTCCAACAGTGGCCAAAACTCTAGAGTATCTAATATGTGCCTTCAAAGGTGTCTACCTTCGCACAAGATTACTCGTGACAGAGTTGTAGATAACGAATAATGATGCTTCTATCTCAAGGTAGTTTTTATAAGATATTTCCGAAGTCAAGAACAATGCTGCATTGGTAGGGAAATTGTTAACTTACATCGGTCCGCTGCCTTTTATGAAGAATTAAGCAATTATTAATTTCAGCTCGTTCAAACCCCCACCCTGATTTATTCAGCGGAGTTCTTATTATTATTTAGTAGCATGATTGAGTGCATTTAGTAAATTGACTGAGACAAACATGCAGTACATTAAAAATGACTAAATCGACGTTAAATTTGTATATTTACAAATAACAGATTTAATAGTCATTTAGGTTTTAACAAGGTTTTCAAGAAATGAATAATTATTTTTTTTTAAAAACGTTTATCATCACTGTTGTTATGGGATAGAAATGTGTAAAGGAGGTTACTTGGCAGCTTTTATGGGTTACTTAGCTTTCAGTGACGGTTATGTTCCTTCTGATGGTTTGGTTCTTGGCAGATTGATCACGCGCTCGTCGCTTGCCAAGGTTGTAGGGCGCAGCACGTTCCTGGAAATTTCAGAGAGTGTCTACGAAGTTGGTCCCTTGTCTTTAAGCTCAGGCTACTTTTCCTTTCTTGTTGCAGAGATAGAACCCTCAACTGGTACCACTAACAACTATGGTAAAAGAATAGAAACAAAAAGCTCTCTATTTTTTATAGTATTGCGTTTTTCGACACATAGTTATGGGTCCCTTTCTCTTATTCCCCCATCCCATCTACCTCAGAATTTAACCCCCGACGAGAATTAAACTTAATCCCTCGAGAGGAAACTTTCTTTACCTTTAAATTGAATAGCTTTATATTTACTTACATTCAAATGAAAAGGTTATTAATATAGATAAAATATGTTTACTTTAACATCTGCACTGGTTGAAAAGGGTTCACAAGATAGACTGAATATGTTTTCATTTACATCTACACTGGTTGAAAAGCTTTGAAACTTTCATTAATTTTAAAGGGAATATGTTTAAATAGACATTTACACTGGTTTGAAAATGAAATATTATAATTAGAATGTACATCATTTCTTTCATCTTTCCCTCCCTGCTCCACATGGAACTTAGGACTATCTATGCTTTTAGTTCTCTTTAACAAACTAGCAATAAAGTAGTCACCAACCCTTGCAGTAGTGGTTCATGAAATAATCATTCTAAACGCTGAGGTTGCCAGCCTCGAATAACTTGAGCATCCACTAGCAATTTTCACCTGTTAATATTCATATGGCGATACACACACACACATACACACACACATACATATATATATATACTCATGGAAAAAAGTAAGTGTGCAGCACTCAACAGGGCACTGTGCGTGTGTTCTTGGGTGAACTCAAATGCAAGTTGGCACACATTCCTGTGTGAGTGTTGTTCACTTACCCGTGCAATTACAATTGGATCGCACTATTCATGGGGAGATAATCACGGTGCAAGATAAATCACGTGAAAAGTGCCGTAGGGGAGAATTTATCACAGATAAAAGGAAGGTAAGTGTGTAGCTCTAATCACAGGCATGTGAAAACGTAATCGTTGAAATAGAGAGTACCAAGAGTCCAACAGAAACATATTTTTTGACAATGCCAAGATTGAACCAACAACAGCGAGCAATAGCTATAGGGATTTTAGCCGCTGGAGCGACTATATTAGCTGTATCACAACACTTCAATGTTCACAGGAACACTATATCACGCATTCAAGCTCGTTTCCACCAAACTGGATCCACTGCTGATCGCCATAGAAGTGGCCGACTACGAGTTACCACCCCTGCACAAGACCATTACATACGCCTTATGCACTTGCGTAACAGGTTTATTCAGGCAACATGGACTGCCAGGAACATTCCAGGTTTAAGACCCGTGTCGTGCAGAACAGTGCGGAATAGGCTCAGAGAGGCAAATCTCTTACCTCACAGACCTGCAGTTAGAACAGCACTGACAGTTCGCCATAGACAAGCGCGCTTGGCCGGGGCCAGACAGCACGTAGCATGGCCCTGTCATCAATGGAGACGCATTCTGTTCTCTAATGAGTCAAGATTCTGTTTGCAAGGCAATGATGGGCGTGATTTGGTGTACAGGCGTCCAGGAGAACGTTTTTCTTTCTCCCATCGAGCACCTGTGTGACGAACTGGAGCGTAGGCTGCGAAGAAGACAAAATCCTCCTGAAAACCACCACCAGTTAGCACAAGCATTGCAAGAAGAATGGAATAACATCCCCCAACAACAGATCCGACGTCTCATTGGCTCGATGAGAAGGCGCTGTCAAGCAGTGATAACAGTTCAAGGTGGACATACACGGTACTGAAATCAAGATTTCATTTTTTCGTGGGGATGCCACACTGATTTTAGTTTTTATCTTTCTTTCGTGACACTTTCACTAAAATCAAAGAGATCACTTGGTCTTTTATTCAATATTTATCCACATTGTGGGCCATCTTTTATTTCATTTCGTCCATGAAATCACGCACAGTGCCCTATAAAGTGTTGCACACTTACTTTGTTCCATGAGTACATATATATATATATATATATATATATATATATATATATATATATATATATATATATATATATATATATATATATATTAGTTCACATGTTAGTAATAAAAAAAAAGAATGTAAAATGCACACCTAACGCCAATCTTGGCTTACAGACTGTTTGCTCAGATGAATAAAGGCACTTGACTTGGCCTCTTTTGCAAGAGAATTCTATGTTGTTTTTTGTGTGGAGGTGGTGACTGTAGAATTAAGCAGATCGTGCTGGAAGAAACGCGAATATCGTAGGCTTATTAACTAGAGTCATTCAGTGCAACTGGCTTGCCATACAAGCTGGTAAATTCAAAATAGTCAACCACAATGCCGATCAAATCCAGTCCACAGAAAAGACATTTATTAGGCTCCATAGTTCCAAGCATGTAATAACTTCAATAATGCGTGTCATTCAGACGTCCAGTGTCTATCAATTGTAGAAGCATATAACATGGCATGCAATAGCAGAATACATCTCAATTCTGGCAGTTATGACTAAAGGTTCGTTCGGACACGACGTGACCCACGTTCTGCGGAATTAGTCGTTGCTAACGATATCGTTGCGAAATACTTCATTAAACTGGTTACTATACTTCTATGTTAAGACAGTAAACTTTAATGGCCAATAATACTTTGATGGAGGCTTCTCGGACATGGCCACATGAATTCGCTTACATAAAAAGTCTCCACGAATTGGGAGCATAAAATGTACGCCTCACTAATCAGCGTACAAAAATGAAACGCCCAGAAAATTAGCCGTTGGGCTACAATAGCAGACGACACATACGTCATATACGTCATATACCCATTACGTAATAATGTTGCGGCGTTCAATACATGGGCTTTGACGCACAAAAACTAGCTACTGCCGACAGCCGTATCTCCAAAAAAATAACGGGCATACGCCTGTGTGCAAAAGCATACACAACACCACCCTTTCGTCCCCGGAAAAAGAAAACATAAATTTTTTTAAATTTCATTTCCCGGAATAAAACGGCCAAAATTAATTACAACAGCATAATAAATTGGCTACTTCAGTACCCAAATGTGTCATAGTCCAGTTGTGTTCATTCATACTGGAATTATCAATGAAAAATCAGAGGCACATCTTAAATCAAACCGCTCCAGCTATGTCCCAGTTTTGACGTATGAATGCGAGTCATGGGCAATGACTACAATCCACAAAAGCCAGATCCAAACCTCAGACATGAGGTATCTGAGGAAGGTGATTGAAGTAACAAAAAGAGACATAGTGTTGTGTGGCTATTTCTAGTTCAATTTCCACTAGTAATGTTACTGCCAGGAATGTTAGCTGGTTTGTTTCTGCGTGTTGCAGATGTTGATGTGTAGTTGACAATCTGGGTCACTCACGCTGACAGCATACATGGTTCTTGTACGATGATGAGGATGAAGAGACATGGGTGTGCAGAGACGCGAATGTGTTTAGGCTCATATGTAGTTGTACAAACACCCAGTCACACTCGTACTACAGTCAATGATGTTTGGAACTACTTGTGATGGTTCATACATTTATTGACAGGACTAACATGTAGAATCACACAGGAACAGTCAATGTAAACAAGTTCATGTACATCATGTCAATGGAAATCGCTTGGTTCATATCAAGCAGTCTAATACTTGTGAACATTCAAATATGCGGGCATGTCACTAGTGATATGTTCGTTTAATGTGCAGTTCATAATGCCGCTCTGGTATCCCTGACTGAACGCGTCAGATACCTTAATAACTCCGTCATCCAATGGACGAGCCCTTAACTCACGTAATCCTATTACCAGGGCCGTCGTACACCTTGGCATAACACGCCAATCATATATGTACATGCGGTAGAATAGTTGCCATTATACAGACCTGACGATGACGTCAGCTGTGCATTCTTCAGTCGGTGTTACCTTGAAACGAATCCTCAGAACACAATAATAACACTGTCGTCCTTCCTGACGCACAGAAAATCACTGGGAGGAAAACTGCCAACGCAGTCACTTCGAAGATTTTCCTTCCCCAGAATACAATGGACATACATCGTCCTACAGAAGCCAGATAGCAACACTACCCTCACGGAAGTCTAATTTTGCGCGTAACCACTGCGCATGGCATATAGCCCAGAACTGTTTTACCTTTGACCCAAAAGGTCAAACACAATGAATGAACAGACAAGGGAGATAACCCCTAATCAACCTGACACAGCAAAGTTAAGACATAGTCACCTTAACTTTGACCAGGGTGAAAAACATACAACCATTAAATTGACATTTGAAACTCCATCAAAAAGGCCGCAACACATGGTCCGCAACCAGACGATACGTCAAGGCCTAAAAACCCAACCCCTGCAGACCAAAGTAGAGTAGTTCCAACTGAGATGGTTTGGCCATATCTGCAGAATGGGAGAAGATCGGCTACCACGGCAAGCATGGGAAACTAAGAAGCAGGGATCCAGATCTCCAGGACGAAGCAAAGTCCTTTGTGAGGACAACATTAGACAATCTTTGAAGGACCGAGGACTAGAATGGAACCAAGCCAGGAGGAAGTCAGCCGATAGAATAGTATGGCGCTCTCTCTTACAAACCTCTACACATCACGGTAGAAGAGGAACGACTAAGTAAGTAAAATTATCAATGAAATTACAATAAAAAGATTGTCATCAGTCATACCATTGTTAAGGCAATAAAATGAATGCAGAAAAGATTTTAAATATCAATAAGAGATACAAATGGCATAACAAATTGTTACATAAAGGGAATTAACCTACTAGGACATACGTAAGTAAGCAGCATTTATGTTCCTTGGGGGAAATTAATAAAATGACTAAATACAACTATAAATACAAGAAAAATGTGCAAATGCAAAAAACAATTCAGAAATTATCAATGTATTAGAACACATACGTTGTATATATGATAAAAGAGTAAATAGTAATAAGATTTCAGTAAAAAAAATGTCACTGACACAAGTTAAAGAAATGTAACCATCAACAATATGCAAGAATGTATATACAATGAGAATACATCTAATCTAAGTTTAAACAAAAATATGATACTAATTGATATAACTACCTACAAGATATTAAAAAAGTAATATCTCAATAAAAAATATATGCAAGAAACAACAGTCACATAGATCTAAAACTGTGAATGTCAAGGAATGCGATGCTTTCCACGGTTCAGAGCAATAATGAACTGGAGCAAATCTAGTTGCAGTCAAAGTTCAAACCAGTTTTGCTAAAAATGCAACTTTTTAGCCGAATGCATAGGAAATGAAGTCATGAAATGTTTCTAAAGGGATAATCACATTTCTACTGAACGTTCACCTTGTAAATCTTCACAGTCCCGTATCAGAAACGTTAGTAATTAGTTCATTGGGATCACAAGGGTTTACAGAACTCGTATATGTTGTAGTAATGTTAATGCTAAAGTGTACATGAGTGCAGCGCCAGATTCACTACTTGCAATGCTGCGCAGAAAAAAATGCATGTCACATATGCGCTGGAAACATGTCTTTACAACAATGTTATTGTGAACTGTTAGTATCTGGCTGTGGGCAGCGTGATAGAACATCTGCCAATACATTTTGAGTACGTCGAATAGCCTGAATGCCATATGTAAAAGGCTGCATCAGGATTGCGTAACGAACCACCTTTGCATTCCTGTGGTTAGTTCTTTTGAAGAAGGAGAGGGCTTGCTGGTCAGATTGGATTATAAAACGAGATCCAAGGAGATATCTCTCCAACTTCAAAACACCCCACATGATCGTAAGCACCTCTTTCTCTATGACAGCGTATTTGCACTCGGTGTCAGTAAGTTTCCTAGATATATACAGGATGGGATGCAGTGTTCCATCGAAGTTCTGCATCAATGCTGCCCCGACACCTTTAGAAGAAGCATCTGTGCGAAGATAAAAAGTTAAATGTTTATCTGGTAAACGCAATATTGGAGGTGTGGAGAACTATTTCTTAATGTAATCTAAAATGGCCTGGCACTCTTGTTTCCAGTGCACATGATTTGGTGAGCCTTTTCTCAAAAGAGCAGATAAGTCGGCAGTGACAGCAGACATATTTGGAAAAAATCGACCATAAAATTGAACAATGCCGAGAAGACTGCGTTCCTGCTTCTTAGTAGTGGGAACATACAAGTTTAGGATTTTGGATACATTATGCTGTTCAGTTTGAAGCAAACCGTGACCAACTTTATGACCCAGAAAGGATATTTCTCCAAAACCAACATGAATCTTAGAGGGCCTAGCAGTTAAATGATGTGAACAAAGAGTGTTAAGCAATGAACCGAGACCTGAGAAATGATCTTCCCACGAAGTACTAAAGAGACAGATGTCATCTTTATATGTGATGACATCAGACATGTGAGAAAAAATCTTTCGCATCATTCTGACGAAAGTTGCTTTAGCATTCATGATACCAAAACACATGAAGTTCCACTGATAAAGACCCTTTGGAGTTGAAAGTGCCGTGAGAGGCTTGGCTCTGTCAGTCAAAGGAACCTGCCTTTGGTAAGATCAAATTTAGTGAAGAAAAGAGCCTTGGTCAGTTTAGGTAATAGGACTCATAGGTTAATAGGCTTTCAACATATTTATATGGAAAGTTTTGTGTGTAACCTTAATAACAATTACAAAGTCAAAACTAATGTGTAACAGTGAAGGCAAAAGAATAGGCCTCCCAAAGATACAACAATGAAATTCCAGGACAAGCCTTTGTCCATCAGCATCTGAAATTGAAACTTAAATGGGTTGTTAATGTCCCTGGGAAGCAATGCTGTGAACAAAAAGACATATATTAGAGCAAATAGAAAAGCAAGACTGAACCAGGGGTAACACTCTCTGGTTTGCCCTAAGTGCATGGAAAAACTCGTCCGAAGCATATCAAGATATTGCAAGTAATTACAGCGATCATTGCTAATGGAAGTGTTACATAGTTCATGGCGAATATCAGCATCAGTCTGGCCCTTATTAAGTGTCTTGTCTGATAATGTGCAGTATCCACCTTTGTCTTGAATCTCTTAGTTTCTCACTCAATATCATCATCCTCCTCAAGTTCAGCAATAGTCTGTAATCTGAACGGGTGAGAATCAATACCTGCTGACCGACAAACTCTATCTAAAGAATGATCGGTCTTATGCATGTCTGCAAATAAGGCATTGTTATTAGCAGTGTGAAAGTTACACTTTTCATCATCATGTGTCTGGACCAGTGTTTGTGGCCTGGTTGTGACTGCAAAAGCAGATAACATGTGTTGCCGTTCCCACTCTATAATTTCACCAGGAGTGCAATCTTTGCCACCGTGGATACGGCCAACAATAAGATCGGCGATTGGCTTCTTTAAAAGACACAATTTAATCCATTCTGAAAAAAATGGGGTTGCAATGTTAACAATGGCAGTTGGATAAAATTCCACCGTTCCACCGAACGTCTCACACTTAACAAAACCACCCGTGGAGCATGATGGGTGCACCAAGGATTGTCGCACTACCACAGTAGTGCATCCAGAATCTCTTAATACAGACACTTAGTGTATTATTTAATAGGCCTTTGTGAAACTAAAGGGATCCTGTGCCATCATGTGCTGCCAGTGCAGTCAGTGTAGGAAGTGGATGAAAACACCTCAATGTAGAGACAACATTTAGCAATCAGGACAATGTGAAGCAACATCAAAATCAAAAGAACAACAGGCAGAAGCCTGATTGACTACATTATTATCTTGAGCAGTACCCCATGTATCAGCAGTTTGTGCAGTGTTAGCATGGTAATTTGACCGTTCAACGCTACGAGAGCGGAATGCACAATTATTTCCATGGTTATTACGAAAACCACCTTGGTTTATGTTGTTTTGGGAGAAATTCGAACCTCTAAGAGGAGCATATTGGCGATTGAATCTATCATCATATCTGTGATGGGGCGCTGTTTGAAATATATTGTGTGTTAATAGCTTCCCCTGTCCACACTTGAAATATATAATGATTATGTTAATTTATATTTGATTGTTCCTGCTGTTGTTTCATATTAATGCTCGTTACTCTGTTACGTCCAAAGTGAAATCTCCCAACGATTATAGTTTTCTTTCATACTCCACAACATAAATGCGGGTTCTTTAATTGACCCAATCAGCATTGAGGAACTAAGACAGTCTTCCTTTAGAAACGAACTCGAAATCCTTTAATAACTTATATCCCTTGTAGCATACATATCCGTTCGTCAAGATTAATCCTTATTTACAGAACATCATCATTACAGTATTAATTCTATTCCAAGAGTATTCATTCTCTTGTACAAACCACATCCTTTAAGAAAGGTGAACACTTCGTAATAGGTTCCCCATGGAACTTAAATGAAAACACAGCCAAAACCAGCTGTCACAAAGCTCAAGGCTTTCCTCAACACCTTGGCCATACACATAACAATAATCTACGTCATTTTCTGGTGCGCATCATTTTCAATATTCCAAATAGTGCCGCATTTATCAGCACTGACTCAAACTCAATAAATCTAACATGTGGTGTGCATGAGCAGACACCACATATCCCCCCCCCCCCCTTTGCGCGCTACTGGAAACTGCAGGTTTCCAGGCCATCATCCGAAATAAATGACTTTCTTTTGGTAACACCACTAAGATGTGGTAATGATAAAATAACTAAAATTAACTATCATGATAAAATTGAAAATCAAATTCAAGCAATGAGTGAAATGATATCACGATGAGTGACATGCAGTTAAAATATGTGGCAACAACTTGTGAGCAACATATGAATGCTTCGAAAATATCGCTATATAATCTACATATCACTTGATTATGAAAAGAAATAATGTTTGTTGTCACTTCCTGTACCCAGGAAAGCTACATCGTTCATTGTATTACTCTCGACAGTGTATCAGCAATTACATTATTATGTCCTTCTATATGGACGATATCGAAGTCATACGCTTGCAACTGCAATGCAAATCTCGTAAGTCTTGCACTTGGTGATTTACAGGTCTGGAGATACGTTAATGCTCTCTAATCTTTCATTATAGTAAAATGCGTACATACCACAAACGTTTGAAGTTTATTCAAAGTCCATACTATACCCAATAATTCTCTGTCGAAAATAGAGTATTTGGATTCGGCTTCCGACAGTTTCCTACTCAAGTAGTAGATCGGATGAAATTTGCCATCAAAACTTTGTCCCAAACACCCGCCTATTGCGTGGAGCGAAGCATCTGTTACAACAGTAAACGATCTTTTTAAATCTGGCAGTCTTAATATAGGATACTGTGAAAAATGAGTTTTAATGTTTTGTAACGCCTGGTTACATTGTTCTGTCCAAACTACTTTGTTAGGCATACCTCTTTTAGTTAGATCAGATAATACAGCAGTCAAAGACGAGAACCTTGGAATAAACTTGTGGTAAAAATTCACCAATCCTAATAAACTCCGTACTTGCTTCTTTGTAGTTGGGATTGTAAGATCAAGTATGCGTTTTAAATTAGATTCATCAGGTTGTATTACATGTTTGCCAATTTTGTGTCCTAGAAATGAAATTTCATTGAATCCAATTTCTATTTTGGATGGACGGGCTGTAAGATTGTGTATTCTTAGTGTCTGTAGTAAAGATTGTACACCATTCACATGCTCTTCCCATGTGTCATGAAACATGCAAATGTCATCTATATAAGATATTAGATCATAACGGCTCCCAAGTACTCGACGCATCATCCATTCAAAAGTTCCAGGCGCATTTTTGAGCCCAAAACACATGACATTGTATTGGAACAAACCCTTCGATGTTGCAAATTCCGTCAACGGTTTACATTCTTCGGTCAAAGGGATCTGCCAATACCCTTTTGACAAATCGAATTTGCTAAAGAAAGTAGCGGAAGCTAAACGAGGTAGCAAGTCCTCCAGCAAAGGCATTTGTTCAGAATCTGATATCGTGACTTTATTTAGTCGACGGAAATCAATGCATATGCGAATGGTTCTGTCTTTCTTCCGTACTGCTACCATCGGAAAACAAAATGGAAAATCTGATGGAGAGATTATACCCATTTTCAACATATTGTCGACCTCGCTATCAACCTGCTCTCTGATATGCAAAGGAATTGCATACGGTCGTAATTTAATCGGAGTGGGATCCGATAATTTTATTTCGTGAGAAATAATGTTAGTTCGTCCAGGCAGATCAGACAATACATCTTCAAAAGATTTCAATAGAATGAAATCTGATTCTTCTGATCTGAAGGTAAATCGTTACAAATGATTACATCATTCCAAGTTTCAGAGGCTTGAATAGGTACCACAGGAAAATCAAGCGGTACATCTGCGAAACTGGTTGCTACTTCATCAACTAAAGCAATATATGCCAGATGCGGAGATTGATTTGTGATAGATTCACAAATATGTTTGAGTGGAAGAGGTCGAGAAATGTAAGGTTGCAACATGTTAGCGTGGAATTTTTTTCTTTTTCCCCTAATGTCAATGATGTAATCCACGTCGGTTTTCTTACCCATAACTTTAAATGGACCTTGCCACGTAACCAACAAATGATCACCTTTAAGTGGCAAGAGAACAAAAACTTCATCGTTAATCGATAATGATGTCAATCGTCTATCACGATTAATACGTGACCGAGTCTTATATTTTGCTAATTCTTATGCTTCAGTCGGGATCTCACATGCATCCACAATGCATTGGCGTAGATCTGTGAAATATTGGTGACTAGATTTCATAACCGTATTATCATCATTTGTTAGCACCAAATCATGTAAGATAGACATTGGTCCTCTTGGATTAGCCCCGAAAACTAATTGAAACGGTGAGAACCCGGTTTGACGATTAGGAACTTCTCTATAAGCAAACAGAACCGCTGGTATCAGCCGGTCCCAATCATGGGGAAACATTGTTGTTACTTTGCCCAACATCTGCTTTAGTGTAGAATTCCAGCGTTCTACAACTCCGTTTGATTGCGGATTTAATCTGACACTCAATGTATGACGGATGTGAAGCACATCACAAATTTCTGAGAACATACCTGAAGTGAATTGCGTGCCATGATCCGACAGAAGCTCTTCAGGAAATCCGATGCATGAAAATATTGACAACAATGCATCAGTCACCGACATCGTTGTAATGGACTTAACAGGTATGGCTTCATGCCATCTGGTGCATAGGTCGATACAAATTGAGATGAAGCGGAATCCTCTGGATGAAAACACCGGAAGAGGCCCGATTATGTCGACAGCCATCTTATAAAAAGGTCGCACAGAGATATCTGTGGTCTGAAGAGGTGCCAACTGATGCGCACCCTTACGTGCAACTCCCTGACAAACAGTGCATGATTTACAAAACGATGCTACGTCCTTATGAACCCCTGGCCAAAAAAAATGTGCCACCAATCTATAAGCTGTGCGGGAAATCCTCATATGACCCGCAAAAGGAACATCATGTGCATTAGATAAAACTAGTGATCGAAATGACGTAGGTACTACAATTTGTCTGAGTACCGAAAAATAATTGCCAAAACAACGTATCAAAATATTGTCATGAAATTGATACCAATGTCTGGCATTATTTGTATGAGTAATAGTTTTAGCCGTAGCTAAAGAGAATAAATGTCCCAAAGAAGAGTCATCTTTTTGTTGGTTAATGAATGAATTTTTATCTATGTAATGACTTCTTGTCACGTGCTGGATATTATTGTTATTATTAAGTTCATTTGCTTCTGCAACTAGCTGTGCTCTAGTAGTCACAGCATTGGATAAAGAAAGATATTCTCTTTCCCATGCAGAAATATCATCAGGAGAACATTCTTTTATACCCTTTATGTTTCCCAAAATCAAGTCACAGCAAGGCTGATTGAGAACTCATACACGAACTTTCCCAGTAAAGAATGGCGTGGTTATTGTTACGTCGGCCATGGGATATATCTCTACCGTGCCTCCGAAAAAGCATAGTAACACCTGACGGCGGAACAAGCAAGGACATAAACAACAGAATGAATAAAGCGAGAACAGCCTTTGCTGTTCTCAACAACATTTGGAAGTCTTCCCAGTACAGCGCAAACACTAAATTAAGACTGTATGAGAGCTGTGTACTTTCTGTGCTTCTCTATGGTGCGGAATGTTGGAGAGTAACAGAGAAGGAAATGTCAAAACTGTCCTCCTTCCACACAATCTGCCTAAGGAAAATTCTCCGAATCTTTTGGCCAAACACCATCAGCAATCAAGAACTACTTATTCGGAGTAACCAGGAGGACATGCACACCATCATAGCTGGCAGACGCTGGAGTTGGGTTGGCCATGTCCTCAGAAGGGACCCTGATACCATCACAAGAACAGCTATGCTATGGACCCCCGAGGGAAAGCGAAAGAGAGGCCGACCAAAAACAACTTGGCGGAGAACTGTGGAAGCTGAGATGCAAAGAATGAACCACAGTTGGGGCACTGTACGAAGGATGGCCGCCGACCGAGCAAAGTGGAATCAATTTGTTGCTGCCCTACAAGACGCCACCAGGCGTGATGGCCGCTGACTGCTTTGACGGTTGGCGGTTATGGATCAAAGAAAGAAGAGTGCCTCCGAAAGTTATGCATTTAACCGACGTTCCAGTGAAACAAGACGGAGGGATTAACGACCTTCTTATCCCGACCGTTGCGCATCTAGTGTCCCTCAAAATTTTAATTGGAATGTTAAACAAAAACCCATTATGTATAGTGAGAGTACCAACACCATCATAAGACGACAACACTGGTAATACCTGTCCACATTTAAGCCGTGGTGTAGCTCCAGACTGAAATAACGTCTTACATTCTGCACAATTATTAGAATTTTCTAAATCGACGTTACACGCATTGGCGTGATTATTGGTTGAATGAATGCCATTACTGAAATTTCTATCTGCCGTCTGACAAGCATTGGCTTGCGAGCGTGCTCTATTGTGACTTCTAACGAGGTGAGATCTTCTGCGATCTGAAAAATGGTCTGAATGAGAATGTCCATTGTTGTTCCTGTCATAATGGCCACCCCACGGTGACAAATTATGATTGTCAGTATATTTGTTGTGTGAATACTGGTTATCTCGATATCATTGGTTATTGTTATAATTGTTGAAATTACGCCTGTCACTACCCCGTGAAGGTGAGCGATTATGGTAAAAATTATATTTACCCCTATAGGATGTGTGATTATTTTCTCTATGATTATATCGTCTATCCAAACTACGAGTGCGCGATCTCCCGTGCGTAGCAGCACACGCAGTAGAAGAGTCCAAGACTTTTGCTCTGCTCAGTGACAAGTTTGGATGAGCAACGGAAAATTGTTGCCCTAATTTTTCCATTTCCTCGATACTAGTCGGATTACGTTCTTGTAAGAATGATACAATATCCTGGTTTACCGACGAAACAATTTTATCTCTTAATAGGACATCACCTAATCCTTCAAAAGTTTTAGGTATAGAAGCCTGCTCAACCCATCGTTGGAGACATAGTTTTATGGAGGAAACAAATCCTCAAAATGTTTACCCTTTACCGGCAACATGGATCGACATTTTTGTCTATAGCCTTCCTGGTCCAGACCATATCTGCGTATGAATGCTGCCTTTACGACCTGAAAATCATGTCTTTTATCTTGGTCTATGCCCAGATAGACCCCAACTGCATCCCCTGTGAGGAGACCCAAAAAAACACCAGACCATGAATCTTTATCAATATTTAAACAAGAGACTCTTTCCTGAAATCTTAATAAATAAAAACTTATATCGTCGTGAAGGGGAGAAAAAGGTGGTAGTCTTAAATTAAAATTAGGGGTTGTGGTGGCCTTCTTCGATGAACCCTTACTATCTGAATCATAGGAAACATGCTGTTGTTGAAAACGAAGTTTCTCGACCTCAAAAGCGTTCTCCCTTTCAAATTTTGCCTCCTCGGCAGCAATTTATGCTAAACGAATTGCCTTTTCTTGTTCCATTTTCTCTCGTTCAGCAGCGATTTCTGCCATACAAATTCTTTCTTCCCTATTTCCTTTTTCTTTTACGAAAGCAAATTTCTTTTCTTCTTTTTCTTTTTTCTCATTTCTTTCTCTTTCTTCTTTTGCCTCTGCTTTTTCATATGCAGTCAAAGCAAATTTTTTTTTAATGTCGCCCTCCATACACAGAGCTTTGCCTTGTTTAATAAAATAGTCAAGAGTCGCCATGGTATACTAAGAAGTATAACTTTTCTAAACAATAAATCAATATATAGGTTATCCTCTGCCTTACTTAGTCCATCACACAATGGACTAGTGTGTATGACTGGTGTAGTTACAGTGTGATATATATAAATATATCTATATCACCTGCACAACTCACTTAGACGTGATATAATTATCGTGTATGATTATGCTTCTTGTTATCCACAAGAATCGTAGGATATATAACAAACAATATTATTGTATTATAGTTTATCAATAAATAATGAATCATATGTATGCTGCAAAGGAAAATTAGCACATAACATGAATAACGAAAGACGTGGATGGAAACAAACTAAGGAAAAGACAAAAATGTAAATAGTCGAAAATTCTAAGATAAAAGAAAATTAAAGTTTCCACCAGTAATAAACGAGACACGACGACAAATTCATTTACAACTAATGTAAATCTTACAAAAGATAGCCAGGAAAGACCCACGTAAGGCAAAATTTCCAAACAACATTGAAATTTAAAAAAAAATACGACGAATCACAGCATAGCTAACACGCATGAAAGCCTTAATTTCAAACAGAGCGGTAATCACGACAGCACTAAATGCTGAATCCCTGAAAGAAATTAATGCAATCACCCTATAGATCAATGACACTGAAACATAAAATGTCCCCTTTCCAGCCGCTCGCAAGAGAAACAGAAAAGGAACATATAACATAAAAGAAGCGAGATTTGCCCAACAATGATAGCACCAACAACCATGACGTTACATAACATTACTTATCTGAATCGACCATGAGCATCCACTCCTCGCTGTAACTCCAATGCATCGTTCCACGCAATATCAAATTCAGATACAAGGTGGATAATGTAGTAATCAGCAAACATGTTGACGTAATCTGAAGACGTTCTCGTAACTCGTTCATTGAGTATTCAGTTAACTAGCAATTTTGAAAATGAATTCAACGTCGAAAATGTGTGACCTTCACTCGTGTAAGGTCACACTGTAGAGACAGTGTCAATATCTAATGTTCAAGACGAATTTTTTTTAATTTTTTTTTAATAGAAAAACGAGTGACAGACTAGACTGATGAGGTGACCTTGTCAACGTCCTAACGGTTTGATGTAGTACTTCAGAGTCCACTCGTTCAGCGAAATGACCTACTGGTATAATCCAAGATTCATATTTCTGACGTGAAGATATTCGTCAGATTAAGATATTCGTCAGATTGATATAGCATCTCTTTCATGGTAAATAAGCGTGAACGATCTCGTCATGGATATAATGTTTTTTCTGATCCTCAAGTACGGTACCAGGTCTGGGCATGACCTAGTATACATAAACCCAGACACATGGGAAGCTGCTGCGCAAGACCGAACTGCTTGGCGCACATCTCTTCGTAAAGGTGCAGCAGCATGCGAATCATCCAGAAGAGCAGCAGCAGAACAGCGGAGACAAGCTAGAAAGGACCGTGAAATAAAACCTTCACATGAAGCAAACATTCCCTGCCCACACTGTCCAAGATCTTTCCAGGCCCGCATCGGGCTCTTCAGTCACCTTCGTACCCATAGACTAACCTAACATATTCTTAAATAATTGGATGAACAGAGTGGTCTTCATCACCCGTGATGGACGAACAACCAGTATACGAACAGTGCAAATTTTATATCTGCACGAAATTGTATTACAACAGCTCTCTCTGCATAACATGTTCCTTGCTGATTTAAATAATGTGACAGCGACAGTTTGATAAAAACTTCCCGATATTGTCCCAACATAGGACTCTGTCTGCAAATGGTATGAGCAACCTTCATATGTCCTTCAAATCCAACGGACGAGAGCCCCCATATCTGTGATGGGGCGCTGTTTGAAATATATTGTGTGTTAATAGCTTCTTCTGTCCACACTTGAAATATATAATGATTATGTTAATTTATATTTGATTGCTCCTGCTGTTGTTTCATATTAATGCTCGTTACTCTGTTACGTCCAAAGTGAAATCTCCCAACGATTATAGTTTTCTTTCATACTCACAACATAAATGCGGGTTCTTTAACTGACCCAATCAGCAATGAGGAACTAAGACAGTCTTCCTTTAGAAACGAACTCGAAATCCTTTAATAACTTATATCCCTTGTAGCATACATATCCGTTCGTCAAGATTAATCCTTATTTACAGAACATCATCATTACAGTATTAATTCTATTCCAAGAGTATTCATTCTCTTGTACAAACCACATCCTTTAAGAAAGGTGAACACTTCGTAATAGGTTCCCCATGGAACTTAAATGAAAACACAGCCAAAAACAGCTGCCACAAAGCTCAAGGCTTTCCTCAACACCTTGGCCATATACATAACAACAATCTACGTTATTTTCTGGTGCGCATCATTTTCAATATTCCAAATAATGCCGCATTTATCAGCACTGACTCAAACTCAATAAACCTAACATGTGGTGTGCATGGGCAGACACCACAACTCCAATGTTTTCTGTATTTGACAAAATTGTCATTCTTTCTCCATCCATCATTTGGGTGATATTGGTTCTGCTGTGGTCTCTGAAATTGTTGAAAATTTCCTCTGTTTGGAGGTGATTGATTTCCATAAGGTTGACCACCTCGGTAAAACCAGAGTTATTGACCTTACCTTGATCAAAATTTCTGTCGAGTCTCTGAGACCTCTGTCGAGTATTTTTATTGTTCCATGAGGAAGCTGAAGCCACTGGTAGAGCATCCTTAAAATAAGAGTTTTTCACACATGTGCCTGGGTGGGCAGTGATGTACTGGCGACCTAATTCCTCAATCATTGTCAAGTTCGTAGGCTTACGTTCATGTAAGTATGCTAGGAATTGTTGGCACACAGAAGACAATAACTTGTCTCTTAATATCAATACCATAAGTGCATCATAAGTTATCAATTTTAGCTAGTTCCACCTATCTGTTGAAAGTTAATCTGATGGCAGCTATAAATTCCGAGAAATCCTTCCCAGTCTCAGGAATCATGGTCTTAAGGGGCTGAACTACAGTGAAAACTAACTTTTGTTCTATTAACATTTTCAAACTTTGTATGTGCTCAATAGACACAGTGTATGTCCATGAACCAAATTCTACAGTTTATTTTGTTAAAAAACATGTGGTTACCATGGTAACCAAAAAAAACATCCGCCATTTTGGATTTTCACAAATTTTCGAGACCTAAAAACTTATGTTTCCCATTGACCAAACTTTATCAAATTGCACACACTTGTTGTGACTGACAATTAAAACAATTTGTCATAGGCTTTTTTTGATAAGTTTAAAATTCTATTTTTAATAGTTTTTAAAAAAAAATACACTATATTTGTATGAAAAACAATGAAAAAAAATATTTAAAAAAATATATCAAAGCAAATTACCAAAATTTAAAAAAAAGCCTTGTCAATTTAAAGGTATATATGTGTCCTACATGCATGCCAAATTTCAGATTGTTCTATTAGATAGTTTGTAAAAAATAACATTTTTAAAAAATAAAATGTTAGTTTTGAGAAAAATGCATTTTAATCACCGAGTGACTTGTCTTGTCCAATATACTCCATTCTGGGGGGTTGAATGTGTTTAAAATTGTCCAGCACTATATGCTGCACCTCCTTCAGCTTCCTGCAGCTCCTCCTCTCGCCTTTGTCTTGCCTAATTTTTCTTCTGTCCTTCTACCAAGGTAACCAAAAAAACAACCGCTATATTGGGTTTTTCACTAATTTTCAAGAGCAAAAATCTTGTTTCCCATTGACCAAACTTTATCAAATTGCACCCACATGTTGTGACTGACAATTAAAACAATTTTACTCATGATTATTTTGATAAGTTTAAAATTCTATGTTTAATGATTTTAAAAAAAAAACTATATTTGTATGAAAAAATATTTTCTAAAATATTTTTTTAAAATTTATAAAAGAAAATTACCAAAATATCAAAAATGCAGATGTGTTACTTTAAAGATATAGATGTGTACTACTCATGATTATTTTGATAATTTTAAAATTCTATTTTTAATGATTTAAAAAAAAACTATATTTGTGTGAAAAAATATTTTTAAAAATATTTTTAAAAAATTTATAAAAGAAAATTACCAAAATATCAAAAATGCAGATGTGTTACTTTAAAGATATAGATGTGTACTACATGCATGCCAAATTTGAGACTCCTCTGTTGGATAGTTTTAGAGAGAAATCGTGCATTTTCGGCACAAATTTGAAAATCATAGCATGGGGGTAGTGCCGACAATATGCTTTTTGATACATCAAATGCATTTTTTATGTTATAAAACCTTGCTCAATCGATTCCTCGATGATTATTTAATAAAATAAGCTCAACAGTAAAAAAATCGATATTTTGTACGTAAAATCCAGTTTTCATTGTAGTGGAGCCCCTTAAAGCGCCATACGGTAGCCATTTTCATCCAGCTAGTACCGTTTGAGTAATAAAGCTCTAGCAGCGTCATAATTATTCTTACTGGGTACAAATTGATGTATCACCTGTGAGAACCTCCATTAATTGGCTACACCATTCAGATTTGTCAAGCCTTTGTGCTTCACACGCACTGTCTCATAACGAATCAGGAAACAAGCAATGTCGTCAACATTTGGTTTAAAAGTGGGTAAATGAAATTTTACAGACCCTTAATTATGTTTGTTTGAGGTACCTCGAACCTCAGGTTTATTTTGTTTACAATTGTTTTGCAATCTTAATTCTTCAAGACGCAAAGTTAACATCTTTTCTTCATGTGCCAACTGAGCTAATTTCAGTTCATCTTGTCTTTTTCTTTCTTGGCTGGCCAACTCTTCAGCCCCCCTTTTCTCAGCTAATTCCTCAGCTGCAACTCTTCTTTTCTCAGCGAATTCCTCAGCTCTTCTTTTCTCAGTCTCTGCCGTTGCATATTCAGCAAGAGCAAAATCTTGTAAAGTCTCACCATCCATACCCAAGGCCTTACCTTGCTTAATAAAATAGTCCAACGTAGACATTCTGAATCATTGTCGATGACTTACTTAGTCAATATATCATCATGAAATGTACTGTTTTTTGTGAACAATATTAATGTAATGTTATCAATAATGTTACTGAAACTTAATCATGCAACATATCCATGAGAAGATTTTTTAAAAATTTATTAAAGAGAATATTAAATATAAATAGCGATAAAATTATAAGCCGGACAAATCAATACATACAAGAAGACATAGCAGTAAGCAACGAAGGAGAATACTTATATCAAACTCAAGAGGAAAATACAGCAATTGTAACAAACTCACTGCTAAAATAGGACAAGACAGGACCAGTAAAACATTGTATAAACACAAAATTTTTATAACAACTAGCGATAGCTAGAGGAGATCAACAAAGACAAACAAAACTACTATGAAAACAAGGCAAAAATATCTTACAACAATAAAATACAAGTATAAGCAACATCACATCACAGCTAAAACATAAAGTTTACAGAAAGCACTCAGTGGACCAGACTCTACAGCGAGAACTCAAACCGGATTTACCACTGAGGGAAATCTATAAGCAAACAAAAGATGCGATCTTTGTGGTTCCGTCTTTCAACGAGATCTTCCCCTCGCACAGATTCGCCACCCAACCTGCCCGCAAAACAAAGATGCACACACAGAACACAGAAATGGTAAAAAAACATTCAATGTGAGAAAAAAACTCAGATCAATCATTTGCAGCCCACAAGAGATGCACAACATATAGACACTTAGCTTAATCAAGGATGCGGGCCTCCTCGCACAACACTCTTTGAGCAGGCATCAATGCTGCAAAGTACAGTACTGGCTGAATAAAAATACGTGATCCGAGATTCATCAAACAGCGCAGCAAGAAGGAAACGCTATTGATCCACTTTCTGCCGGTAATCTTCAAACGAGGACAGGTAATCGAAAATCACTTAAACAAGCGTTGTTGAGCTCTTCCGTAAGTAATAGGATCGTAGTATTCTCTCAGGAGCAACAGTTTGGACAGTAATATATGATTTACTTCATCGACAAAATGGACCACAAATCAAAAATGTCAGGTCACAGAGAGAAAATTTTCGCTGCAACTTGGTCTACGTTGAAAGGCTTCCTGACGTGTGCAGAAAGGCATGCGCGGAAAATCAAAAGTACTGTGTTCAAAAAGGCATTCGCTACTAGCTGTTGAAATCAATTGAAACAGTCACAATTTGAATCTGGTTGATGTATTTTGATATAGAACAATCGATCCCGCTCTGGAACACCACTATAAGTTTATAAACTAATAAAACGGTATTGAATCAGTTTTACAAATAACAGTTCACATGAGACAAGGGACGTTTCGGGTTTTACCCTTCGTCAGCCACAAACAGGTGAGAAAGACAAAAATTACATATAGGTACTACAAAACTATACGATGATGAGAAACATACAACAAATGGGCGATACAAGCAGATGGAAAAGTAAACAATAACAATACAAGAAAACCGTAAAATCTAAAAGAAATACTGAAACAAGAAAGTAAATAATCCAACGAAACGAAAAAAAGAAGAATAAACAAAACTGTGGAACTAGTTAAAGTTAGCTTAGCTCGATGCAAAGAATCCGTGGAAGAAAGCGGTAGTCTCTTGTCACAGAATACACTATACGTGTTGCGAGAGAATTCTTTGTTGTTATTTGTGTGGATGTAGTAACTGTAGAATTAAGCAGATCGTGCTGGAAGAAACGCAAATATCGTAGGCTTAATAAATAGAGTCATTCAGTGCAACTGGCTTGCCATACAAACTGGTAAGTTCAAAATAGTCAACCACAATGCCGATCAAATCCAGTCCACAAAAAGACATTTATTAGGCTCCATAGTTCCAAGCATGTAATAACATCAATAATACGTTGCATTTAGACGTCCAGTTTCTATCAGCTGTAGAACATATAACATGGCATGCAATCGCAGAATACATCTCAATTGAGGCCGTTATGACCAAAGGTTGTTCGGACACGACGTGACCCAAGTTCTGCGGCATTAATAGTTACTGACGATATCGTTGCGAAATACTTCATTAAACTGGTTACTATACCTCTATGTTAAGACAGTAAACTTTAATGGCCAATAATACTTTGATGACGGCCTCTCGAACATGGCCACATGAAATCGTTGCATAAGAAGTCTCCACGAATTGGTGGCATAAAATGTGCGTCCTCACTAGTCAGCGTACAAAATTGAAAGGCCCAGAAAATTAGTCGTTGGGCAACAATAGCAGACGACGCATACGTCATATAGTTACCCATTACGTAATAATGTTGCGGCGTTCAATACAACTGCTTTGACGCACAAAAACTAGCTAATGCAGACAGCCGTATCTCCAAAAAAATAACGGGCATACTCCTGTGGGCAAAAGCATACACAACAGCCTCTTACAAGTGATCTTGTGGGTCGTTATTTTAATAATAGATTCCCACTAGGACTCCGTGTTTCTGTTTCTTCAGATACCGGTTCCTTTTTTAAAATGGTTTTCCTGAGCTCTTTGTTCTTCAAGATGTTCCACTAAGTCCGGTCTGATAAAGGGAATTCTAAATTCTAACTTCTGGCAAGTCTGGTGTCGTCACATCGATCTCACAGTGAATTTTTAGAGTGAACTAAAATTGTAAAAAGGTCAGATTAAATTGCATGTCCTCCCTCGCATTTGTTTGTTACGATGCTTGTAGACCGCCAATCGTTTCAAACATGCGTGTTGTGTGGGGTAATTTCAAAATATTTCCGACATGGAAAAATTGCGCGTAATGCAGAGGTCACCTCTCCCATATATGGAATGAAAACATCCGATTGCCTTGCATGCAAACTCACCAACACATCTGTAAACTCATACGACAATGTGTGTAAGATGTAACATCTTATTACTTTCATATAAAGAAATGTCTTCGTGAAAGTTAGACAGGAAACGATTATGTCATTCGTTTCCGCCGCGTGCATGTACTACGCGAAAACTAAGCATGCCGAGATGGGTTTACCTGCGCTAATCTCAGCAAAGCTGTGCTGCGCCTAGCAAATGTTATGTATTATCACCAGCAAGGAGTGTCATATGTTTTGAAAATATCAAATATATGCTTGATACGAGCAGAAAGAAATGTGCCGACCCGGAAATTCTAGGTAATCATCTTTTACAACAATAGAAAATGAGTGCTGCCGTAGTGAAGCAGATATCAAGAAGGGGTCGCCCCAAATCCATCTTGTGAGACACAGCACAGAAAAGCTAATATCACCTGCACACGGCACATATATGCTAATATCACCTCCACACAGCACTGACAAGCTAATATCACCTGCACACAACAGTAATAAGCTAATATCACCTGCACACAGCACTAATAAGCTAATATTACCTGCACACAGCAGTAATAAGCTAATATTACATCCACGCAGCACTAATAAGCTAATATGACCTGCAGACAGCACTGATAAGCTAATATCAGTTATACGGTGTGCTTATAAGTTTATAAGTAACAATGATATACATTAGTAACACATTTGTCAAACGTTCTTCATTTAACTTGGAAAGCACTCCCCTCACGAATCTTGAAAATAGGAGTAAGACATAGAGCTTAGTATACCACAAAACATTTCAACATCTGCAGTTTTTGGTCCACAGTATCAATTGATTTCTTCAAGTACCATGCCTGGCGGCATAGTCAAACATATCTCTGCATAACTTCCTGTCTCCAGTACTACGGTATGTATCATTTCTGTTCTTGGTTTTCCATTCCATAATGCCAATCTGTCAAGTATTTTCTCTCTTTGTTTTCTTCTGTCTCTTTTGTCCGTCAATATTTCCTGTTGTCACGATATATCAAAGCTTTGGGGACCTAATACCGCCAACAGTGAGGAATGCAGTCAGCGACCCGTAGCTAGACTGCTTGCGTCAGGGTCAGCGAACCAGAGCTGACCAAGACCCTACTCCACCTACACGTCGTGGTTCTGGAAACAGGCTGCATCACTGCAGTCTGGCTGAGTGAGTATGGATCGAAGAGGGAAAGCTAACCCGGTCCCAAAAATGCCGTGCTGAAGTCGGATGTGTCGGCCAAAAGGCGCAAATATCGCAGCTTCGCTGTAAACGGACACAACTCAACCAACGTCCTTTTCAGGATGAACAAAGAAGAAGAAGAATTCAAGCTTTGTTCTTCTCATAACGAGCCCCCAACAAGTGGATTGCTTCTTTCTAACTCGTGAAATAAGTTTCCTTTGCGCATTGGCCTCTTTCAAAACACCCTCATTACTCTTGTTGGCTGTTCATAGTATTTATAACATCCTTCTGTAAAACCATGTCTCTATGGCGTATAGCACTTTTCTTACTTGTTTAATAACTGCCCATGACTCACTTTCCGTAGGTCAGGATTGATTCTATATAACTCTGAAGTACTCTCTGTCTTACTGCCAAAGAGGTTAGCAAAGAGATGTTGCATACAATTCTTTTCATTTCAAATAAAATGCTGCTATTCTACTCTTCACTTCTGAGATGCATCTTCCCTGCAATGTTATTAACGTGCCTAGTTATTGAATATATTTTCTTGTTTTAAAACGATTCTATTTACTCTGTTAGTACATTCTGGAGACGTTATTTTCTTTGAGATGGCCAATCTTCTGTCATTTGGCTATTAAGGCTTAAATACACTGTAACATAGACATGTGACATAGACTTGTTGTTCGCTGATGATGCTGCAGTCGTCACTCAAAGCCAACAGGAGCTTCAGAGCTTGATGAATCGCTTCACTAAAGCATGCAAGGACTTTGGCCTCACAATAAGTCTAAAGCAAACGAATGTGCTGAGTCAGGATGTGGGTGCTGCACCAGTTATCACTATCGATAACTATGAATTGGCAGTGGTGCACCACTTCACATACCTAGGGTCTACCATCAATGACAAACTCTCACTGGATACAGAAATCGACAGCCGCATTGGCAAAGCTGCAGCTACCTTTGCCCGCCTCACATCGCGTGTTTGGGGAAACTCTAAACTCACAATGAAGACCAAAGCTGCGGTATATAATGCCTGCGTCACCAGCACACTCCTATATGGCAGCGAGACCTGGACGACCTATGCTAAGCAAGAAAGAAGGCTCAATACCTTCCATCTGCGGTGTCTACGCCGCATCCTCGGCATCTCGTGGAAAGATAAAGTGACAAATGTTGAGGTGTTGTCACGTGCTGGCCTTCAAAGTATGTATACGCTTCTTAGACAGCGCAGACTTTGCTGGCTTGGCCATGTTCGCCGCATGGATGATGGTCGCATCCCAAAAGATATCTTCTACGGACAATTAGTAGATGGCAAGAGAACAGTTGGGCGACCACAGCTGAGGTTCAAAGATGTGTGCAAGAGAGATATGAGGGCACTGGACATGGATCCGGCAACATGGGAGGATAAAGCTGCCGATCGCACTAAGTGGCGATGCTATTTACGGCGCCACCTCAGATTGGGCGAAGAGAGGCTCACACAAGAAGCAGAGGTGAGGAGAAAACGTCGAAAGGAGCACCAGGAAAATAAACAGCTGAGGGCTGTCACCTCAGGGGCGCATTCCCATAGTCAGTTATGACTGAAGGGGCTATTATTATAGACACTGTAACATAATAAGGACTGTATTTTAAAACCTAACAAAGCGTTGAACTATTTCATCTTAACGGATTCACCGTCCTCCTATAGCTGAATGACGTCATTCGATGTATCTAGTTCGCAGGGTTTTATATATCTGAAGTAGAAATTATGGTTTAGGTACATGCGACTGTATGTGTGGTAAGTGGTTTTTTTTTCTGCTTTGTTTGTTGTTGACAATTGTTCATGGTCGTTTCCTTGTTCATCGATCAAGTGTGGCTAAGAGATTTTGGGGTTGCGTGATGTGTAATTTGATACTGTTTGTTTATTATGGCTGGCTTCTGTGTTTGTCTTTGTCAGCTCTGATTTCCATCATAAAAAGCCTCTATTCTAACTTTACATGCAGTGTTAGATTGAGTAATCTAACTTTCGAAGTGAAAACAGGAGTACGACAGGGATGCCCCTTATCAACAACATTGTTATTGACAGCCATAGATTGGGTGATGCGCCAGACAACAGAATGCAGTCCCAGAGGAATTAGATGGACAACGTTTTATACACTAGAAGACCTGGAATATGCAGATGACATTGCACTACTCGCGCATTCACATCAACACATGCAAGAAAAAACCGATAGACTGAATAAGTATGACCAGCAGGTTGGTCTGAACATCAGTCCGAAGAAGACAGAGATTATGACACTCAATGTGGGCAATCCTGAGCCAATAACAATAAGGAACCATAAGTTAGAACAGACAGACACATTTACTTACCTAGGATGCATAGTAACACCTGACGGCGGAACAAGCAAGGACATTAACAACAGAATGAATAAAGCGAGAAAACCTTTGCTAGTCTCAACAACATCTGAAAATCTTCCCAGTACAGCACAAACACCAAATTAAGATTATATGAGAGCTGTGTACTTTCTGTGCTTCTCTATGGTGCGGAATGCTGGAGAGTAACAGAGAAGGAAATATCGAAACTGTCCTCCTTCCACACAATCTGCCTAAGGAAAATTCTACTAATCTTTTGGCCGAATACCATCAGCAACCAAGAACTAACCAGGGGGACATGCATACCATCATAGCTGGCAGACGCTGGAGTTGGGTTGGCCACGTCCTCAGAAGGGACCCTGATACCATTTGTGACGGTATTGCCTCCCCTGCTTTACAGTAGTGGTCCAACAATGACCAAAACTCAAGAGTATCTATTATAGGCTTCAATGGAGTCTAACACAAGATTACTGTAGATAGAAGAGTAGTAAAGCTTCTATCACATGGGAGCCTTCACAAGAAATTCAGGTCAGCGAAAACAATGCTGGCTGTCGCTAAGCAAGTTAATTCTGTAACCTGCCGACCACTTTTCTGAAGAATTCAAGCATTTATTTATCAGCTCGTTAAGCCCTCACCCCTGATTTACTCAGTGGAATTCTCTTATTCAAGTATAGCTCTGTTTAGAATGTGTGTAGTAAGTGACTGAGACAAACATGCAGTAACTTTAAAATGATCAAATCGAAGTTAATTTTGTAACATTATAAATAACACAATTTAATAATCACTTTAGTTTTAACAGTTTGAACATAATTTGAATAGTTATGGATAAAGAAAAACTATCATTCTCATTTTTGGGGATTGCAAAAAGGGTAAGAAAGTTCAGATGGCAGCACATATTTGAACTTAGCTGCCAATGATGGTTTTGTCTTTTCACACTGATCACTCGTCTCTGCTCAAGGTTGTCGAGTGTAGCTCGTCTCCCAGAATCTTCAAGGAAAGTCTACACAGTGTTCTGTGTCTTAAAGCGTAGGCCACTGATCCCGTCTTGTTCTAGAAATAGTACGTTCTGCTGGTACCACTTATAACTGATAGAAGAATAGAAAAGAACGCTCTTCTGAGTATGGCGTTCTCCGACACAGTTATGTGTCTCCCCCTTCTCTCTCTCTCTCTCTCTCTCTCTCTCTCTCTCTCTCTCTCTCTCTTCTATTTCACCATCCCACTTAACTCAGAGTTTACCCTCGATGAGAATTAAATTTAATCCCTCAGGATAAAACTTCCTTTACATTTAAACTGAATAGCTTTAGCTTTACATTGCATTTAAATGAAAACGTTTAAACGTACAGATATAATATGTTTTACTTTTACAGCTCCACTGTTTGAAAAGTGTTCAAAATATACATTCATTCGTGTTTCATTTACATTTACACTTGTGGAAAAGTTTTGAAACTTCTATTAATTAAAATGAATATTTTCCTATGGTCATTTACACCGGTTTAAAGCGTGAAACCTTACATTAATTTAAAATTGAATATGTTAATAGGGACATTTACACTTCTTTGAAAATGTAAGTCTTATGCTTAGAATGGACATCATTTCTTTTCATCGTTCCCTCCCTTCTCCATAGGGAACCTGGAACTACTTTATGCTTTTAGTTCTCTTTACGAAACTAGCAATAAAGCAATCACCAGCCCGTGCAGTGGTGGTTCATTAATCATCATTCTATACGCTGAGGTTGCCAGCCTCAAATGACTTTGACATCCAATAGCGAGTTTCACACAATAAAATTCACATGGTAATATATATATATATACAAATATATGTTAGTTCACACGTTAGTAATAAAATATGAAATGTAAACCCAACTTATGCCAGTCCTGGCTACAGACTTGTCGCACAGATGAATAAAAGAGACGAGGTGTTCTCTTACAACACGTGTCTGGGATTTCTTTTAATTTTAACATAGATTGCCCCTTCTGACTCCGTGTTTCTTCAATTTCCTAGTCCCGGTTGTTCCTTATTAAAATTTGAAAAAGATTTCCTGTGCTTTATAAGTCTTATCTGGTTCTCCAATAAAAGATCCAATCATTTCAAATCATGCAGGATAGGCTGTGATATTTCAAAATAGTCCTACATGAAATAAAGTGCGGGCCTGCAAAGGTCACGTATTACCATATATGGACATCTGATGCCTTGTATGCACTCTCACACACACATTTGTAGACTCATATTGTCTAAAATGTAATAAATCCATGATTACTTTTTAACCAAGGACCGGAAGCAATTACATCACCTTTGTCTGCCCACCCGTGTCACACAGACGGTAATGTCGTTAACTGTCGTATGAAGGATGCCCTGGAAGCGCTTATGTCATAAGTTCCGCCTCGTGCAGTGTTTCGCCAGACAAATCTGGTTTTATTCACCACTCCTTGTCGCTTGAAAAGATGGTCAGACCGATATTATGATAAAATACTGTCGCTGACCGTCTAATAACCTAGCGTAACTTAACACGTCTTCGTGAAGCGTGAATGCGACGCAATAAGATAAGAATTACTCCCGTAACAAATACTGTCATAGGGGAGTGGCGTGTTAGAGACTTCACCATGCTATGTCCAGCATAGAGCAAAATAGTGAAACTAACGAATTAAAAGGCATGATTTATGCCAAATAAAAGCGATGAGTGAGAAAAATAGAGAAAAAAGAAAGGATACTGCCGGAGGGCTGAAGTTGTGAGAGATCACACAAAAGAGCATGTTCAGACGTTCTGTCACACCATCACAAGAACAGCTATGCTATGGACCTCCGAAAGAAAGCGAAAGAGAGGCCGCCCAAAAACAACTTGACGGAGAACTGTGGAAGCCGAGATGCAAAGAATGAACCAGAATTGGGGCACTTTACGAAGGATGGCCGCCGACCGAGCAAAGTGGAATCAATCTGTTGCTGCCGTACAAGACGTCACCAGGCGTGATGGCCACTGACTGTTTTGACGGTTGGCGACTATGGATCAAAGAAGAAGATAATCTTTTCCCCTTCTTTCTTACATCAATAAAATAAAAAATCAGAACTCTTATTTTTTTTTCCATCTCATCATTTTTTTGTCCATCAAATACCTTCTTTATTGTTTCTTTCTTCGCCTCGTTGTTCCTGATCTTTCTCCTTCTTTCACCCGATTGTTTGCGGTTTCCTCCATCTCTTATTTTTATTGTAACAACCTTATTCAAGATCAAAATATCAAAAGCCTATATGCAAGTAACCACAGACAAAAGGCACACCATGCATGGAAGCATAACTGATATCAACTGGCAGCAAGAATAAAGAAAGGGGGGGGGGAATATCGTGGATGGCGCAGGCTGGGTGTCACAGGTTGCCTCCCCTTGCTCTGTAGTAGTGGTCCAACAGTGGCCAAAACTCAAGAGTAACTGATGTGGGTCTTCAAATGTGTCTACCTTCACACAAGATTACTCTTGGCAGAGTTGTAGGTAGAAGGATAATCATGTTTCTACCTCCAGGGAGTGTTCACAAGATATTAAGAAAAGCGAGAACAATGATGCATTGGCTGAGCGCGTTAATTCTAGTATCTGCCGTCAACTTTTGTAAAGGATTAAGTAATCTTATAATTCGTTAGCTCGTTCAAGCCCCCAACTGAGTTAATTCAGCGAATTTCCTCCTATTATTATTTAGTAGCTCTTATTGAATGTATTTAAGAAATTTTCTGAGACGTACTGATACAACACATTCAAAATGATTAAATCAACTTTAAGTTTGGATAGATATAAATAACAAATTTAGTAATCACTAAGGTTTTAACATTTTTTAAACATTGAATATTCTTTAACAAAACTTGGTCATCATCATATGATGTTAATGGGGAATTATATAAGGGAAGTTTCACTTGGCATCTTTTATGTGTACACTTAGCTGCTGGGGTTTCTGCTACCGCTGGTGCTTTTGTTCTGTGCAGATAGGTGACTGGATTGCTCACGTTCCTGGTCAAGATTTAAGAGTTGCAGCACGTTCCAAGTAGAATCCGGGAGTAACTGCAAAGTTGGTCCCGCGTCTCTAAGACCCGTCTGATGATGGTGTCTAGCGTCGACTTCAGGCCACTTATAACCTCACTTGTTCCAGAAATAGTACCCTCAACTGGTACCATCAACTAGTATGGCAAAAGAAGATAAACAAATACCATCTGAGTATTGAGTTTCCCGACACATACTTATGTGTCCCCATCTTCCTATTCCACCATCCCATCTATCTTCAGAATTTTTACCCTCTCTGAGAATTAATATTAATCCCAGTGAGCGAAAAACTATCTTTACATTTAAAATGAATAGTTTTTTTTATTTAACTTTAGTTGAAAATGTTAACCATATAGTTTGAAAATGTTTACATTTACTTTGTATTAATTCACATGTTAATAATTTAAAAAAATATAGAATTCAAATTGTACAACTTACGCCAATCATTAGGCTCACAGACTGCTGGCTCAGAGAAATAAAAGTACTTGTAGAAGCCTCTTACACTTGGTCTAGGGTGTTGTTACTTTAGCACTAAGTTCCCAATTTGACTTGTGTTTCAATTCCCGCAGATTCTGGTTTTCTTAGTTAATAATGGTAGTGTTTTTTCCTGTGCTCTTAAGTCCTCAAGAATTTCAAACAAGTCCGGTCCGATAAATGAAAGCTGATTTTAGTCTTAACTCTGGCAAGGTCTGGTTGTTTTCTTGGCACGAGGTAGATTTTCACAGTGTTCTAACCTGGCTAAAGTGTCAGGGTATTTTGCCTGTCTTCCCCCACATTTATTTGTTACAATGTTAAGCAGGGCTCCAATCGGAAGGCTGTTGTGCCTTTATTCCGAATGTCTGCCATTCGTTTCAAACATGCATGTTTTGTGGGGTAATTCAAATTATTTCATGGAAATTTCTGCGCGTTACTGCAGAGGTCATCTCCCAAATATGGAACGAAAACATCTGATCACTTTCTCGGCAATGTTTACAAATAAGATATTACTTTTATCTCAAGTAACATCTTCGTAATAATTCCGCCGCATGGTATTACCTCATTCCGACTGTCAAGTGCGTGTCTGTAATCTGTTCATAGACGGGTAGTTTATCTCCCAGTACGCCTTAGGTAAACCCAACGCTCGGTCGCTGACCGGGGCCCATCGATGCCTAACTTAGCAAAGCCGAGAAGTGCAAAGCAAACATGACCAATTATCACTGAAGGGAGTGTAAAATTGGTAAGAAAATAGCTACTATCTGCTTGATAGCAGAGAAAAAAAAGGGCTGATTACGGAAATTGTGAGTGATTTAGTACACACAAAATGTAACTAAATACTGCCGGAGAGGAAAAGAAATCGGCCTAATTATTATATGACACTGAGCCAACTATTTGACAGGTGACCACAGTTTAAAATATATTCAAGGGGGAAGTAAGTCAGGTGAGATCTTGACAACATACCAACAGGTCATCATCAGCCTTGGCAGAAAATGCAGAGCTCGGGGCAATGGGAAAGCAGAGCTAGAAATGAATCAACTGATACATGATAATCCCGCGGATGATGATGCCATTGTGTAAACTGATGGGTCTGTAGTCCGTGGTGAGAAATCAGGATGGGTTTTTTCGGACAGAGTTAATGGCAGGATCCTCGCTGAACATAGCGGGGCTTACATTAAAACAACCTCCAGCATGAGAATGGAGGTAGAAGCAGCTATAACGGCCCTGAGGTGACTGTCTGAAACTTCATTAACAAGGGCAGACTCTCGTTCTATTCTTCGGAAGATCGAAAACGGATGGATACAGCATGAATGCAAAACCTTCATAGAAGCCTCGAATCTTCAGGAACTGGTGTGGATCTACTGTCGTGGTCATGCAGGGGTACGCAGCAATGAAAGAGCTGATAGACTAGCTTCAAGAGCATCTATAGTGGGTTCATTGGATATGGACAAGGGAGAGATATTGAAGACACTTAATGATCACCTATTAGAGAATGACACTGCAATCTATGAATCATCAAGGCTAAGATTACTGGAATTTGGCCTCAAACGTAAAACTCTCAGGGATGGATGTATGAGAGGATGCATCCGGCGTAATTACAACCAGCGCACATCGAGAACAATCAGCTTTCATACCCTTCAAACATTTGCTGAGGGAGACTGAGCACATATGGGTTTGCCCGGAGTGCAGTGAGGTTGATTCTGATCAAAAATCAACAATATCATTTGCATATCTTTGTCTTTAAAGCTCTATGTTCAACACATCCTAGAGAACTGAAACTGTGCATGCACCTCCCTTTCTTGGTACATTTTAATCTTTCAAGTTATTTAAATACTAACAACATAAAATAAGGTGGAAATAACTCCACTAAAGAAATGGTTTTAAAGCAAGAGAAATAATGAACTCGGAATATTGATTGTGACGGCCAGATATACTGCTGCATTCGTCATCATCGCCCCAGATTATACTGATTGAGCTGACCGTGCCATTTGAATCCAGCGTTCAAATTGGCCAAGTATAATGATCTAGCCAAGGACTTGAGACACGATGGGTTTACTGCAAGGGTCATGGCTATTAACGTGGGTGCTAGCGGTCTCATGGCTGCCTTAGTGAATGATCTACTGAAACTGTTGGGATTAAGGAGATATTCAAGAACGAGGGCACTAAAGAGGCTCAGTAAAACTGCCGAAAAGGCATCGTGCTGGCTGTGGAACAACCGCAGCGGGCTTTGGAACTTGGGACAGTAATTTGTTTTCAACATAGTGGTTACTTTCACAATTGCCCCCAGCTGGCAGAAAATAGGAGTGAATTTGAAAGCTGCAACCAAAGTGGAGTGGGTTCAATTTTCTGTACAAGACAACTGGAAGCCTACACTTGTGAGTCATAACCCAAGTGGGCCCGCCCGCCTTAGAGAGTAAAGGAGATTAAAGGGTCGTAACGATCGACGGGGGCCACTTCTGATGATCAGATTGCCTCCTGTTGTATCGCTCAGTATAGATTTTGCTATCATTGTGCTTAGTATTTTAAGGAACCGAGGTCGGGTGGTGAATGGAGATGTGTCTACTAAATTAATGTGTTTCTAGGGGTCAACGGAGTCTTTTCGTTTTGAACACAGCTCTAGTAATGGCCAATTTTCTTATAAGCTTTATTCTAATTTATTATCAAATTATCATTTATTATCATGACTCAATAACTGCCCTTGTTAATGAAGTTACAGACAGCCGCCTAATTTTATTCAAAAAGGAACTTTACAGGGTAGACGGGACAACCGTGCGGAACAATTAATATTCAGTATTAAATTCATAAAACAAGTACTTGTATAGAACAAAATTGTTACGGATCCACTTTTATTACTGTTAACTAATCCAGCGGCGTTTCGGCTCTCAACCTTAAGCCCAATGTTATGTACTGATATCTGCATGTCTTTGCAAGTTGTTTTGTTTCACCGTACAAGTTGTTCCACTTATCTGGTCTCGGAGGAAGGAGTATTTTTCTAACATCATGGAGTGCTGGGCACTATTACTCTTAACAAACGCTCTTAAAACAGAAAATAAATATTCAATGCATTCTATTGCACAGAACAAAAGTGGACAGCGAGTTATCATTTATCAGTAATTAGTCATGTCGTTCACACAAAAATATAAGTTTGTGAACGAATTATGACGAATGAGTCATTCACTTTTATTTTTTCTAAAGATCTTTTGGGAAAAAAACATTGCCTACAAGGGAACATATCTGGCATATATCAAGTGTGCAAGAATAAAGAGAAGGATGGCACAGGCAGAGGCTACAACTGGGCAGGTGACCACGGTGGAAAAGTCAGGTGAGAACCGGACAAGCTACCAGCAGGTCATCATTAGCCATGGCAGGGAGTACAGGGATTGGAGCAGTGTTAAAATGGATGGGTGTGAAAAAAAAATCGAAAATAGGTAATTCGTCTTACGAGGACAAAAGACAAAGAAAATAGCCAACGTTACGACCACAAGGCCTTCGTCAGGGAAAGGAAAAAAAGTGAAGGCTAGATAGGACACATAAGAACCTAAATAAATATAAAAAAATATAAAAATTAAACCTAGGTACTTCCCTAAAGGAAACTTCCCGCAAACCGATTGGCGTGCCCAGAAAAGGAAATGACTATCACCACCGGATGTATACAATACATACTTCGAAACTAAAAAACGAAACTGAACAATAAACTACCCAAACATAATATTAGTGGGGACTGGAAATAGAAAAAGACAGAATGAGTTGGAGATAAATAAATGAAATAAAACATCAAGACATATTAAAAACAGTGTATTTTATATTCATACATATTATTAGAAGGCGGCAGAAAAATAGGATAAGAGTGGAAAGAGTCAAAATGGAACAAGAGAGGAAAGGGGAGGGGGAGGGTGACCTCAGACAAAGGTGTGCAGAGTGTTAAGACCAGCGGTGGATAAGACAGTTCTCAAGCTGTTCTCGGCTAGCAGTTTCAGAGGAGTAGGATCTGATCGCCGTGACCTGGATGTCGATGGGACCATGATGGTCAGGACCATTAAAGTGTATGGCAACTGGTGTGGATTTTTGCTGAGCGATGTCATTCAAGTGCTGGCTGAATCTGTTCCCAAGTCGTTTGCCTGTTTGGCCAATATTGGTTTTGCAGCAACGTTTACATATCATCGTATAAATGACATTACGCGATTCACACGTGAAGCTACTGGTGACGGTGTACGTAGCCTCAGGAAAAGACACTTTCTAAGTTGAGATGACATACATGCACGTGTTGCATCGTGTCCGACCACAGGGTAGTGTGCCAAAATGAGTGGCATTCTCCTTTGGGAGACGGCTGTGAACAAGAAGATCCTTCAAGTTCTTGTCGCGCCTATATGCCACCAATGGTGCTTCACCGAAAACTTCCTGGGTCACAAACTCTGCTTGGAGGATAAGGAGATGGCGGAAAAGGATCTGTTTGACTGCAGTACTGTGAGGGTGATAGGTCAAGATCAATTTGACTCTATCTGAAATGGGTTTATAGTGAGGTTTGAGGGCCTCCTGACGAGAGATGGGGAGCATACGTTGGAGGGCAGAGGTGAGAACATGTTCCGGATAAAGTCTGCAACGGAAGAAATCCAACATCTCATTGGCTCGGAAGTGGAAGTCATCATCGTCTAGGCACAAACGGCGGAGGCGGAGAAGTTGTGAGAATGGAAGGGAGTCACGACAAGCCCGAGGATGAGAAGAGGTATACAGAAGGTAGCTATGGGCATCTGTCGGTTTGTAGTATACTGAGGTATTAAGGCCGGAAGGCGTAATAGTAATGTCAAGAAAGTTGACAGATACTGTGGAGATGAGGGGGGTGAACTTGATGGTGGGGTGGAAATGGTTGACAAAGTCAATGAAGCGGGATAAATCAGTCTCGGACATATCTGTGAGACCAATGCCATCATCGATATATTGCGGTAAAACCCGGGGAAAGGACCGGAGTATTGTTGCCATATCTGATGCTCCAAGTGGCTCATGAACAGGCAGGCATAGCTAGGACCCATCTTCGTTCCCATGGCAACATAACTAATTCCCCTCAACTTCCTCGAGCAGTGTTAAAGCAGAGTGTCGTAAAACGTAAACGCATGCCTCGAATTTTTCTTAAAAAGGAGGGAGGGTATATGTAACATGTTACCCATAAGCCTAGTATTGAATGAAGACAGGTATTTAGTTCAAAGGCTCAATGCAATAGTATTATTGTTCGGATGTGTGTCGGGATCACCCAATCACAGAACAGGAACCTACACAAAAACCGATCGATAAATGCTACCGCTGTTTAAAATGGAGGATAAAAAGTGTAGAATATGAGGTTAGACTCAGGACTCACGAAAGTGAACGCAAAGTCAGAAATGAATACAATTGGTCTCAATTTTCAGGGAATAACTCCAACTATGTGCACGTAAAAGGGAAAGTGCATTGACAGAGTACTTTTGAAGAAAAGAAAAGGTGTCAGTTTATCGAGACATCCTGGGTTTTTATCATTAAAATTCGATGCAAAATCATTAACTAGACCAATTGTGGGAATTAGCAAATGGATAGAAAGCAAACCTTACGAAGAATGAAAGATTATAACTTCAGAGACTCTAACTAGAAAAGGTGAGATGCACGACGCAAAGGTTTGGATTATGTCTTGCACAGTTTCGTTCGGAGAGGCAATATTTTGAAAACTGAAACAGAGTTACCGAACCCGTCTTCTCGTACGCACGTTCGCAGCTTATATAAGGAGACCGTGGATAATTCAAACTCACTTGCACAGCATAAAGACAGATGGACGGAAGGCTAGAAAGACGCTGGTCACCAGTAGTGACATTCATGTCATTAGGTCCTTTGTGTGAGAACACAGAAGACCACTACAATGACACAGTTTGTCATTGGGTCTTCTTGTGTTGGGACATGTGGTCTTGACCAGAGCCGGGTTTGGGGTAGGTGCCAATGCGACCTCATGCGAGGAAAAAATATGCGACCTTATGCAAGGAAAAAAAAATTGTTGAGGCTAAAATTTTACCATCTGTTGCCGGGCATCATTATTCTCCACTAAACCCAGTCTTTTCTGAACATTATATAGATCCTGGGAGGGTATGTAGAATTATTATGTATATTTAGAACATTAATTACTACTATTTATTTCAGGATTTGGTTAGTTGATATGTTATGAAGGTTTCATACATCGCCTTAGTTTATTTGGTATGACTGTTGAAGTTATAACCCCAAAATATAACCACTCAGTGACTTAGTCCTTGTCAGGACTAGCGCAGTCTTTATCAGGCCTAAAACAGTCCTTATACGGGTTTATACAACCTGCCATAAGTTATAGCACTTTCCAGAGCTGACTTGTCAGACAGGGATAGTAAGGGTGACTAAAACAGCATACCATGTGTGTAAATAGTTGATATATTATATTCCTGTATTATTTTATTTCAAGAAATGTTTGGCAGCTAGACACCTCTTGCCTTGCTATCGCTATCATACTGAGCAATTGTCACGAAAGGTTTGAGATGTTATAAGAATGTAAGATATTCTGGACAAAAAGATGTATCAGATGATACCAGGCTAGTGCCAGATAAGAGACTGGTCTTACAAGAAATACCCCCTTTTCTGAAAAGAATAAGGGTGTATCGACATCAAAGGTTAGAATCCAGCTGTATAAACCTCCAGGTGTTGAAAGGATATGTCCTGAAAATCTATTTGCCCCTTTCGTAGATTCTCCTTTGGTAATATGCGTTATTATTTATTATTTATGTTGACTAGTTGTTCTAGGGGTATTAAATATGGTCTATCTCTCAATCTAAAATAAGTATCAACCAAACTTGAAACTTTAATGCAAATAATTTCAGCTAGTCTGATGGTAAATATGTACACTTTATTTAACCTAAACCGGTTCTCTTTTCGGTTAGGTAAATTAGGAAAACTCAAAGGTATTTACATCATGAAATAAATAAACATAGAAACTTAATTTATGAAACATAATCTTGTATTGAAGTTTCATTTTCTTCTACACTGATGAATATTTTTAATTTATTGCAATGTTATTTAGTTTGACTGGGAAGGTAAGGTGAACTCACACTGTTCTTAAACTCATCATTCACTGTATGTTTAGGAATATATTTATATTTTATTGTAGTGCTATCTTGGTTGAATATGCTGACCAGTGGCTCTATAAGGCCACTTATCTTTAAATCAAGAAAATCCCACACTCTTCTGCCGTGGACGAACACCTCTGTGACTTGCCAGGCAGTGGAACAATGGTGGCTAGCTACAATGACTTCACGAGCATTCGCACCTCAGAGTCTGTTGCTACTAAAAACTTGTCGCAACTTATTCTGACCATGCATTCTTGACTATAGTTAATTTTTAATGCATGGGAAGGAACTCATGGAATTGTAGTCACTTTTATTTCTACAGTCGTCTAATCTTGATAGCTATCGTCAAGAAGTTGTCTTATCTTGATAGCTAGGGTTGCCGATAGTTGTGTGAACGATTTTTGAGTCATGTCCATTTATGGAGCGCTCAGATCGCCAGTTCTTTGAAAACAGTTGGCAATCGCAATGTTTCAAGATTCATTTCCTTTTAAGGTAAAAGGTCTTTAGTCGAACATCGTAGAACATTCTTCGTTTCGTAAATCTAACTGAGTTGTATTCGATTCGCGTGTTCTGCGCATGTCTCTTTTTGTGGCGTTGTTTAAACAATTTCCGCCCAGGTGAGTCTGAGCAGAGAAGCTGGTAAGGCGAGACGTAGCTATGTGCTAGTCTTCGCTTCAGTTTATTCAGGAAGGAGTCCTCATTATTGTTGTTCCCTTTTTGAGATGATATATCTCCATGTTATTCCTAATGCCTGGAGGCATATGTGATTATACGATTAAATTCCTGATGAACAGGTAAATGAATCCTTTTTTGCTAAGTGACTTTATCGCCATCTTGTGATGTTGACTTTCGCTTAGCCTGCCTTATTATAAAGTCTATATATTATGACAAGTTTGCTCAGCTCACGATCCACTTCTATTGTCACGCATCGATTGATGCCTGTCCTACGGACTACTTGCTTCCTGAACTTTATTGATGGATCTAGGTTTGATACCTTTGCTGTATAAGGAACATAGAGAACAATAATGTGGCGCTCAAAAGACATGCCTGTCTTGTTGAGGTCAAATCGAGGAGACCATATTTAATCTCCTAGTTGATATCTACTAGCTCTTATGGAAAGGGGAAGTTTACTACCTGACTACATGTCCAGCGGTCTACGATATCCTAAAAGGCATATCATGTACATTAATATTATGCTGTTTGCTGTGCCTGTTGAATCGACTACTTCGATGATACAATGACTGTTGTACTATCCCTGTGATGTTTTTCTACATAACGATGTCCATGCATTTTGTCATTGTGGCGTACAATATATATTGCCAAAAACCCATCACTGCTGTTTAAAGCTTGATTGACTTTTCACATCGTGAGTTAACGTGACGTCATTGTGTGGATTGCCTTGTTCGTAATGCTCACTGTTTGTATACACATCTGTATCCTTACATCACACTTAAACCAGACTACAGACACCAAGTTACTACGCCTCATCATCCCTGGTGTCTGAGGGTGGCACACTACTCTGCAAAGGCCAGTATCATAGTACCTTTGGGAAGCAGATGAATTACAACACCCTCAACGTTGTGTGGCACATGTGACTTCATCCACAGAACATTTATACACACCTCATATAATGCTACGCAACATTTGGTGGCCATAAGCTGGTTTGTTCTGTTACCAGCATACTCGGGGTCCCTTAGCCACTTCATTCAACAAGAATTCAACAAACTGCAGTGTTCCAGAAATCAACATACAGCGATTTTTCAAGACATCTACATACAGAATTATGGCAGTACCCGGCGTTGAGTCATACATTGCCAGTTGAAACGTGTTGCTGTCGTTTGTGAAGGTCAAGTGCCGATTGAATAAGAAGGCCAAGTACCGATTCAAGCAATTTACGATTGAATAAGAAGGTCAAGTGCCGTTATTTACACTACCTGTACTGTTTAGAAGCTCAAGTACCATCGTCATGGCAGTTGAAGCAGTCCAGATGTACCATCATCGTTGGATCTTCATTCCTTAGGACGCTGATTGTCATCTGTTTTTTCTGCTGTGGCTGACGTTTGGATAGCAATAAGTTAAGTGGCCTGTTTGTTTGTGAACTGTGCCCTTATACTTCTACTGAGTCTTCTGTGTTTCATCTCATTCTTTTGTTTACATGTTATATGTTTATATGTTATTTGTATATTTATATTTATAGGTTTATGTTTCTGCGGGTTTTTCGGTTGGGCGGAGTCTCCCTTAGATCATACCACGTGATAGAGGTCGTCTATCGTGAGCGTTTTCTGTAGGGTGTGCAAATTTCCGATACTGGAATTTGCAAAGCGACTTCTGTTGCTATTTTATGTTAGTTGTGACGATATGGTCAGTGTTGTTTTCAGTATTTTCTTCACATTCTTTAGTTTTGTTTTGATTTGTTTGTATTTGTTAGCCTCCTCTTTACTATAGTTTAGTTTCATACAACATTTTTGTTTATACACTGTGGTGTCATGTGTATTGTCTAATATCCTCGTAGATATCATCACATTTTTTGTGATATTTCTTTAATTTTCGATTTATTTTTTGTTGATTTCTACGAATGTTTTCGTATTGTTGCTAAATCTTTGTTATTGTTTACATTGTATTGTTTACAGTGTAATGTTTACATTGTTATTGTTTACATTGTGATTGTGTTTACATAGTCATTGGTTAGACTTATAGTAGTTAATTCACATTTAATAGTGGGTTATGCTTATGCATTACTACTACACTTATGATTAATAAATGATGAATAGTATTGTGCACTATTGAATGGGAAGTGCACCTATGATCAAGAGTTGATTGATGATATTTCAAAAAGGTCTATACACAAGTTCTTTGATATAAGACTTGTTTCCCACAGAGATTGGGATAATAATATAGTGTTGTGAGTAAACAAGTGCTTCATTTAAGACTTGTTATAATTAAATTTGAAATAAGATAATTAATTATTTCAGGTTGTGGACTCATATTACTACTCATCATGGCTACATTTGAGCACTTTATTGAGCAGGGTAAATTGCTTGGGAAGACTGGTGATAAGTTAGAAGAATTTGCAACTGCTCAATATGATAAAGCAATGGAAGCTGAACAAAAGAAACTGCAGATGCAGGTGGAAATTAAAAGATTAGAAAAACAAGCTGAGGCTGAAGAAAAAAGTTACAAAGAGAAGCAGAAGCAAAAGCTGAAGAGAAAAGACTTGAGGCTGAAAATAAAAGATTTGAAATAGAGGCTGAAAATAAAAGACTTGAAAAAGAGGCTGAAAATAAAAGACTTGAGGCTGAAAATAAAAGATTTGAAATAGAGGCTGAAAATAAAAGACTTGAAAAAGAGGCTGAAAATAAAAGACTTGAAAAAGAGGCTGAAAATAAAAGATTTGAAATAGAGGCTGAAAATAAAAGACTTCAAAGAGAGTCTGAAGAGAGAAAAGCAAAAATGGAGCATGAAGAAAAAATCTTAGCTTTGGAAGTTAAGAAATTAAAGGTGATGAACATGGGTAATGCTAATGATGCAAATAAGGTCTCAGATAAGACTAATGCAAGCACGTTCAAGCTTAATCTACCACCATTCAATGCTTCCATCGACGATATAACATTCTATTTGGACAGATTTGAAACTTCATGTAAAGTACATAACATAGATAAATCATTACAGGTTTATCATTTGTCCAAAATACTTAGAGGTGATGCTTTGAGTATGTTAAGTATGGTAGATGAGCCTGACAAGAACAACTATGAGGTTGTCAGGGCTATGTTGTTAAAAAAATACCAACTTGACGAAGACGGCTATCGTCTTCAATTTAAAAATATGTTACCAGAAACTGGTGTGCAATTCTCTGAATTCATTTCAAAGACACGTCTTACATTTTTACGTTGGGTGGAGCTGTCTAAGACAGAAGAAACTTATGAAGGACTTATGGACTTAATACTTAGAGACAAAGTCATGTCTTCTGTCAACGAGTCTTTCCTTGCTTTCCTTCATGAACGTAAACCTAAAACAATAAAAGAAATGGAAGATTTCTGTAGCCAGTATATAACTGCGCATCCTCACGTAACTATTAGTAACTCTAAAGTAAAAGAAGGTCTGCCAGTTGCTTCGGCAGCACCTTATGGTCAAAACTCTAGTAATAGATTCCAACAAAATTTTGATAAGAAAATTAACCGTAGTTACGGTCAAAATTATGGAAATCAATTTCAGGGTGATTCTCCGTCGAAGAATTGGAGACGAGCTGACAGTCCTCGTTACTTCCAACATAATAATTTTAGGCATTTCAGAAGAGGATATGGTAACAGAGGCTTTTCCTCGCGTAAACCTCAAAACCAAACAAACAGATGTTCACATCAATGTGGACATGATAATAATCATGGAAACTGTAATTCGAAACAGGATAACAGTTATAATAGAGACAATAATAACTACAGAGACAATAACAACAGTGATAACTTCAGAGGTAATGGTAGTCGCGGTAGATCTCAAAACAAAAAAAAGAGATATCAGCAGGCTAACTCGGTTCAACAAGAATCTCAGGGAGCCGGTAATCAGGTTTCTGATAATAAAAACTCTGACGCTGTCACTTGTTCTTCTTTTGACTTTGGGAGAGCAAACAAGTGCCCCCAATGCAGTACTTTGTTCGAACCGACTACAATATCGACTTTGAGTTGTGGTCACCCTCTCCCCGCTCTTCCTGCTTCGGTTGCACATGACGGGAGAGGTTCTCTAATCCTACATAAGGGTCTTGTTAATAATACTCCGGTCTCACTACTTTTCGATTCCGGATGCACCACTATTGGTGTTAGACAATCGCTTGTAGATCCATCCTGTGCGACAGGAAGGGTTATCAAATGTGTCACATTTGGCGGCACTCTAGAGAAATATCCTACTGCTGTAATCCACATTGCCACTCCTTTCTTTAGAGGAGATGTGCATGCCTGTCTCTTACCTAATCCAATTGCGGACCTTATTATTGGTCGTATCCACGGAGTTAGGGAATGTACCCCACAGCAGATTGCTGCTTGGGAAGATGATAATATGCAAGCTACCAATGCAGTGGTTACAAGAGCACAAGCTCTACAAACACCACAAACTTCGTTGGATAATAATAATGAAGTTCATAGCCAAGATAGTACCTTGGTTATTTCTCGTGACTCGTTCATAAAATTACAAGAAGAAGATCCTACGCTAAAGAAATTCTTCATTCTTGCGAAGAAAGGTGATCCAAATAAGGATACACAAAGAAAATCTTGGATAGAAATGAAAAACGGCGTACTTGTACGTATGGTACAAGACTCGGCTACGTCAGCACATTCGCAAATTCTTGTTCCCAAGAGTATGAGAGTGCAAATATTGCAGCATGCTCATGACTCGCAATGTGCTGGACACATGGGATTTTCCCGTACAAAGTCGAAAGTCCTTGCGGCTTTCTTTTGGCCCTTTGTTAACAAGGACATTCGTATATACTGCCGATCATGTCAGGTATGTCAGGAGGTCAAATCTAGAGGACCACGACATGCTGCGCCTATCCAGGCTGCTGACATCCCTATTCGGCCATTCCAAAAAATGGCCATAGATATTATTGGCCCTTTTAAGATAAAGTCGGCCAGAGGACATCAGTTTATCCTTACATGTGTCGATATGTGCACACGTTGGCCAGAGGCTATCCCTCTAAAGAGCATATCTACTACAGATATCGCAGATGCTCTTTGGCTGATATTTTCTCGCTTGGGGTTCCCCATAGAAATACTGTCAGACCATGGCACTCAACTCATATCTGATACTATGTCTCAAGTAATGTCTACCTTACACATTAAAAGATCTCTCAGTAGCATCTATCATCCTATGTCTAATGGGTTAGTTGAGCGTCTGAATAGAACGCTCAAGACTTTACTTGGTAAGATAACTGAAGACCATCCTCAAGATTGGGACAGGGTTTTACCTGCGGCTCTCTTTGCCTATAGAGAGGTCCCAAACGAGCACACAGGATTTTCTCCCTTTGAACTTGTCTTCGGCGCGCGTCCGCGCGGCCCTATGTCTTTATTACACGATCTCATCACTGCCGATGATATTAGTGATGACACTCAATCTTCATATGAGTATGTCATTGCTCTTAGGCAAAAGATCATTCAGGCATGCAAACTAGCGACTGCTTCGTCAGAAATTGCTAAAGAAAAAGCAAGGCAGTTTGCTAACAAGAACAGATGTCTACGACAACTTTGTCCAGGTGACAAAGCATTCGTCCTACTCCCCAGTAGGGAAAATAGACTTCTGATTGCATGGAAAGGTCCATATGCAATAGTCTCACGAATTTCCGATGTTGACTATGTGGTCGATATAGATGGAAAGCATAAAACTTTCCATATCAACATGCTGACGGAATTTCATGAGCGTCCAGACTATTTGCTGCCTATTTTCCAGGCAACGGACGAATCTTCTGTACCTCATGGTCATTACTCATCCCTGTCAGTAATACAGGATGAGGAATCTGTTTTTTTTCTGATGTCGATCTCCCTCTTCCAGTGGTTCCACTACATTCTATGGAATCTTGGAAAGATGTGTCCATTTCTCCTAATCTTTCTGTTGATGAACATCGTCAAGTCTCGTCGATGTTACATACATTTAAGGATGTTCTAACCGACATCCCTGGTCACACGAATGTCATAGAACATGACATAATTCTTACCGACAGTAATCCTATTAGGGTTAGGCCGTATCCTATCCCTATACACTTTCAGTCACAAGTGGAAAAGGAATTGGATGAAATGATCCAATTAAACATAATTGAACCATCGACTTCTCCATATTCTTCTTCCATGGTTATTGTTCGGAAGAAAGATAAGAACATACGAATTTGCGTTGATTATCGCAAATTAAATCAAGTCACAAAGTTCGATGCTGAACCTATGCCTTTACTAGAAGATCTACTTATTAGACTTTCTAATTCTAGATTCTTCACTAAACTTGACTTGTCAAAAGGTTATTGGCAAGTGCCTTTAGCAGATCATGCCAAACATCTGACTGCTTTCTCTACACCTAGGGGTTTATTTCAATGGAATGTAATGCCCTTCGGTCTTATGAACGCCCCTGCTACTTTCATTCGCATGTTGCGTCGAATTCTTTCTCATCGTTCAGATGTCATCGCTTACTTAGATGATATCTGTCTCTTCAGTGATTCTTGGGAAGATCACTATCTGGGTTTATATGACCTACTGTTCTACTCTACGTGAGTATAATCTGACAGCAAAACCTTCTAAAGCTTATATTGGTTTTGGTGAAATTTCTTTCTTGGGTTATCGTGTTGGTCATGGTCTCTTGAAGACAGAAGACCACAATACTTCGAAAATATTGAACATCTCTGTACCTAAGACGAAGAAACAAGTCCGGAGTCTCTTGGGGTTAATTCAATTCTATGGAAGATTTATTCCGAATCTATCTTCGATAATGGCACCTCTGTCAGCGTTGTTGAAGAAAGGGTCGCCTAATCTGATTCGTTGGTCTCAGGAATGTCAATCTTCCTTAGACCAGATTAAAAATATATTTTCTTCTCCTCCCATCCTAAGATTACCTACTCTTGATAGAACTTTTGTTCTTCGAAGTGATGCTTCATCCACTGGGATCGGAGCAGCACTTATGCAGGAATATGCTGAAACTCTGCATCCTGTCATGTACATTTCTAGAAAACTAAATGCGGCAGAGAGGAACTACTCGGTTTTAGACCGTGAATTATTGGCTATGGTTTGGTCTATTCTCAAACTACAAAGATTCCTCCTGGGCGCACATTTCATTCTAGAAACTGATCAGAAAGCTCTTACAGCTATTCAGACTAAGAACTTGAAGAGTTCGAGATCCACTCGATATGCTATTGCTCTTCAACCTTTTCATTTCACGGTACGAGCTATCCGTGGGTCGGATAATGTGATGGCTGACATTCTGTCTAGATGCCCACATGATTCCAACTAATACTTCTGTTCTATTTCTAGATATACGACAGAGCCATAACACACCTATATTACTGCAATACATTAGCACATCTGTCCTCACTTTAGGTGAACACATACTATTGTGCTTTGTTATCATCTTCTTCTGTTCCATCTTTAATATAAGAAGAAGACTGAGTAGTTAATATAAGGGCCGAAAGTTCACTCGGTCACAATTGTTAATAATAATGTATTGTATAGTATGAAACTTAATGGCTATTAAATAGAATTATATTGGTTGTTTTTTCTCAGCATTTTTTTTGTTGATCTGAGAAGCTACCTTTCTGTTGTCAAACATGGAGAGTTCCACATTGTACAGTTTCGTTGGAACGACAGGAGATGTGTCCTGGATCGTCATATATGTTTAATTTCATTGTGTAATGGTAATATTAAACATTTAGATAATGTAATATTTAACATTCAATATCAGATGTTGTCACGTGAAAGATAATTTATTTTCCCATCTTGTCCATAATTTGATTACTCCTTAAAATGTTCTGTTTTCCTGGACATTTTGTAATTTCTTTTTCTTTCCTTTTCTACCTTTGTGGCCAAACTTTCTCACCCTCTCAAACCCCACCCGAGGTTGTTTACGCTGGCCAGCTGCGGTCAGCTAACGCTAGACGTAATGTTAGGCATTTCTCTACCTGGGGAACTTTCGCACGATTTCTTTTGTCTTACTCTAGATTACGTCTTTCGCCGAACTTCTGTAGAAATATGCAGGCCAGGTCCGGGGGGGGAGCGTCCCTTGTGATCTATAAGAGTAGACTGGTTTTAATAGACAAAGACATTCGTAAATTTTCCTGGCCCGTAGATGACCATCATGAGATAAGGCAAACTTTAACACAGTACTAGAATGTGTTTGCCTATGTTCTAGTCATTTTCGGGGTGAGTTGACATATCTTATAATTATAATATATTAGATTCATGTTAGCTTTTATATATCTGTTAGGAAAGTGAATTCATTTCTGAGGACTTCTCCTAGTAATTTATTCAGTTAAAAGGTAGCGCTGTCTACGGCCTATTAAGTGGTGCTTAAACTGTTACGGTTTATCATGGGTTAAATGTTAAACTTACAATAACAGATATTAGGCGTAGAATCAGTCCACGAATGCTTACCATTGGGTTAAGAGTCAGCAAAATTAACTGTCATTTCTGTAAGATAATGTCAGGTGTGGATTGTTCACTTTAAAACTGAATAGTGAGATGCAGGTAATAACTCTGGATTATAGGAGATAGTCACTTATTCCTTTTTGATAGATATTTCTAGTGGCAAGGGAGGATCATTTTATGCTTACTTGTGTGGCTAGGCACTAGTCTATAACTTTCACTGAAAGCAGTCACCTGGCATAGATATAATTATATCTTATGATCTAGCCACAACTGTATTATTATAGCGAGAGCATTGCCTTTTCTTTGTACTCATTTTGTGGAATGCTAATATATTTTCCAAAGGGGACATACGATTTATTTGTGTAATGTCAAATGCTGTAATCTGTTTATGTAAATTCATTTAATGTTGTAAGATGAATAAGCATATTCTTTTAACTGTAACTACAGGTTAGGTTTCCTGTATGTTGAGATTGGGAGAAGAGGAGGAGATTTTGCTGTCAGAACATTTAATGACAGTTACATGGGTGTACAAAAGATATTAAGCCTATGCGGGCGCGTGTTGATAATTGATATTTTTAAGGAACAGGAGACATGGTTAAAGACAGCCCTAAACTATCATAGCAATAACTACAATAAATTTAATCCCATAGCGGAGCGAAACTTTCTGTATAAAGTTAGTGTGATTTATTATTTGCTTGAAGTAAAAGGGTGTCTCTTTTTGGGTCTTAGTTTCAGGAAGACCGAATCGCTAGAGCAGACTTCAGTCAGGCGAAGAAAGTCATATACTCTTCGATCTAGAGGGTTTCTGTATACATCTAGCAACGAATCGTCAACCCCGTTCCTGAATCAAAACCCCTTTTTGTCAACGCCAAGATAAGCTCACGCAGTGCAACGGAGCCAACGCAAAATCTGGAATCGCCAAATGCAGTAGTAGTTCTCTACTCGCCTATTGGATTACCAGCCAGAGCATTGCGGCTTCCAGAATATCAAACCCGCTCAGCATGCCTATAGCAGAATTCCATATCACCCGCCTTTTTTGTGCCCAAACGGGGCACTCAGCAAACCACAGCCAAACCAGTTTAAACAGGATTTACAGCCAAGCGGAGCCTTGCGCCGGATAAGCGCGCCTGGGTCTCTTTGTCCTCAAGTGACTTCTTCTGGTGTATTTTCTGGACACTTAAAACCTTGCACGTATGAGCAGCCATCTATGGACAGAGTTCCAGCCCCCCTCTCGCGAGTAGCGGTCACCAACGATAGCGCCTATACAGTGATTTTATTCAGGTTAATTCCATCACCGATGGCGGATATATACGAAAAAACCACTTACTGGAGCTATTCCCCTTGGTCCCCGAAAGCGGACAGGCTGTCGCTAAGTTCATTCAGTTGGTCTGCAGGAGATAAACAGCGTCCCCCAGCCCACCTCGCGCCAGTAGGGGGGAGTCACCAATGATAGTACCAACAAGGACAGTTTTGTAGGCATAGTCCCTCACGAAGGATCTACAAGTAACACACTGTCTGGACTATTTCATCTGGTCCCCGAAAACGGACGGACTGCCACGCAGTTTATTCATTTTGGTAAACAGAAGGTAAATAGAGTCTTCCAGCCCACCTCGCGCCAGTAGGGAGGAATCACCAATGATAGCGCCTATACAGTGATTTTATTCAGGTTAATTCCATCACCGATGGAGGATATATACGAAAAACCCACTTACTGGAGCTATTTCATATGGTCCCGAAAACGGACGGGCTGACACTCAGTTATTTCATCTCTCTGTGTTCTACAGGTTTTATAAATGGTGATCTGTGTGTGTGGTTGTTGGTGTATATGATTATTGATGACTATTGATGATTATTTGATTATTGATGTAATTTTATGTTGTAGTGATGATATGCATTAATTCCATGCTTTTTCTTCTTTAATAAAGTTTACACCTTTATTAATACGCTGTTCACGACCTTTCCATCCATATTTGTATTTTTAGCTCTTTACTAGAATCTCTATGTATGATAAGAGAAAAGAGTGAGAGCAGGAGATGCTTAGACAGACATAAGTGAGTTGAGGCCTGGAGAGAGAGATCCTTTGAATAAATCTTCTTCCAGGTTGTCTCAAGTCCATCTCCTATTTACACCTTATCTAAAGTGTAATCTATAACTCTGTCAGTCCACTATCCCTTGTCGATTTCACTACTGTTGTCCAACTCGACAAATACTCTACATTCCAACTCAACCACGACAGATGTATACATCCATTCTAAGCGGTATTAGATTATGACACTGCTATTTGATTATAATGATATGAACTTGCATATTTATATTGTATTTTCATGCAAGCGTAGTGTGTGTTGGTGGCACCTCCCCGATATATTTTTGAATCAGATTTTTTATCTGTTGAGAAATATTCTCACCAGACACTTTATGTGTCAATTTAGCCTCATATTAGGCAGTGCAATTGGTTATCCCCGCATAATTCGTGCGTTGATAAACCGCTTTTGGTTTTACTCTTGGATATTTAAAAAAAAAAAATGTTGCACATTTTTTTTTATCGGGAGGTGGCGGTAATGTTGCTGCTAAAAACTTGTCGCAACTTATTCTGACCATGCATTCTGACTATAGTTAATTTTTAATGCATGGGAAGGAACTCATGGAATTGTAGTCACTTTTATTTCTACAGTCGTCTAATCTTGATAGCTATCGTCAAGAAGTTGTCTTATCTTGATAGCTAAGGTTGCCGATAGTTGTGTGAACGATTTTTGAGTCATGTCCATTTATGGAGCGCTCAGATCGCCAGTTCTTTGAAAACAGTTGGCAATCGCAATGTTTCAAGATTCATTTCCTTTTAAGGTAAAAGGTCTTTAGTCGAACATCGTAGACCATTCTTCGTTTCGTAAATCTGGCTGAGTTGTATTCGATTCGCGTGTTCTGCGCATGTCTCTTTTTGTGGCGTTGTTTAAACAATTTCCGCCCAGGTGAGTCTGAGCAGAGAAGCTGGTAAGGCGAGACGTAGCTATGTGCTAGTCTTCGCTTCAGTTTATTCAGGAAGGAGTCCTCATTATTGTTGTTCCCTTTTTGAGATGATATATCTCCATGTTATTCCTAATGCCTGGAGGCATATGTGATTATACGATTAAATTCCTGATGAACAGGTAAATGAATCCTTTTTTGCTAAGTGACTTTATCGCCATCTTGTGATGTTGACTTTCGCTTAGCCTGCCTTATTATAAAGTCTATATATTATGACAAGTTTGCTCAGCTCACGATCCACTTCTATTGTCACGCATCGATTGATGCCTGTCCTACGGACTACTTGCTTCCTGAACTTTATTGATGGATCTAGGTTTGATACCTTTGCTGTATAAGGAACATAGAGAACAATAATGTGGCGCTCAAAAGACATGCCTGTCTTGTTGAGGTCAAATCGAGGAGACCATATTTAATCTCCTAGTTGATATCTACTAGCTCTTATGGAAAGGGGAAGTTTACTACCTGACTACATGTCCAGCGGTCTACGATATCCTAAAAGGCATATCATGTACATTAATATTATGCTGTTTGCTGTGCCTGTTGAATCGACTACTTCGATGATACAATGACTGTTGTACTATCCCTGTGATGTTTTTCTACGTAACGATGTCCATGCATTTTGTCATTGTGGCGTACAATATATATTGCCAAAAACCCATCACTGCTGTTTAAAGCTTGATTGACTTTTCACATCGTGAGTTAACGTGACGTCATTGTGTGGATTGCCTTGTTCGTAATGCTCACTGTTTGTATACACATCTGTATCCTTACATCACACTTAAACCAGACTACAGACACCAAGTTACTACGCCTCATCATCCCTGGTGTCTGAGGGTGGCACACTACTCTGCAAAGGCCAGTATCATAGTACCTTTGGGAAGCAGATGAATTACAACACCCTCAACGTTGTGTGGCACATGTGACTTCATCCACAGAACATTTATACACACATCATATAATGCTACGCAACAGAGTCCAATCGAGTTATAGGAATCAGATACTTCGGGTAATTTGCAGGATACAATGTTTGCAGGATAAAATGTATGGTCCAGCACTACTCTGTCTTTACACACAAAGGACATGACATACAGTGTCAGACATTGTGCTTACATATGCACAGGACAATTTACCTCACCACCCATCACAGCCAGTTCACATTGACTACAATTTCCTTATAATTCCTAAGTTTGATTCCATTGTCCATGATTTGCTTCCATACAATGATTTGGAATAGTATAAATTTACTAAGTAATATCTTGGTAGATTCATTACAACAAGTCCTGTTAATCCTTCCTTAGGTTCCATGATACATGTCATTCCTTTAACAAATACTCTTTCAAATGTATTACCCAACTTACAGTCGTATGTTTGACATCATTCTCCATTAACCTACCCATTTTACAATGTTGGCTTTCGCCTCTAAAATCAACACATGCTTCGCGTTACAGCAAGCAACACATTCGTCCTGGAATATTCTTAACACAGGCTTTTTCACTTTCTAACACACACGTGGATTAAATCACAGGAATAATACATAAATATGTATATATATATATATATATATATATATATATATATATATATATATATATATATATATATATATATATATATATATATTCATTCTTACCCTCAGGCAAAACATACATGCTGTTAATGGCATCTATGGTCTGCGCAACAGATGCGGTGGGCAAAGGTACATGACGATTACATTTATCGCTTCTTTCTGTACAGCTTTAAGTTTGAATTTTTCTATTGTGGCGTCAAATAGCCAAGAGCAAGGTCTTTTATAGTCACGCGTCCGCCGTCTCGGATGACATGGGTGGAACAAGGAGCAAAGGATCCCAAAATGAGGCATATTTTTTGCCTTCTGTTCAATGTATAAAATCTAGTTTTTCCATTATCTTCTTTATTTATAGGGCGATTTTTCTCATTTAAAGGTGGACTAACACTGTGAATTATTTTGTATCGATCTATCTATAAATTAGTTAGTTTGTGTGGTGAAGTGGGATGTTATAAATATTTATAGGGGACTTAGTGTACTGACTGAGATCAGCTGTGAAGGTATCTATATCTATTAAAAGTAGTGTATTATAGATAACCTTACTTGCTACCACATATCTCTTTATCTCAGTCAGAATTATTCTGGAATAGTGTGATGCTACGTTATGTGTCTAGGGTATGTGTATGAAGAAGTGTAAGTCACAACAACAGACAGATAAACAATTTAATGTAATCCACTACTCTTGACAACACTGTGACACTCACATACATATAACACTCTATGAGAATATCTTAAAGGAGGCACTGATAACTTTCAAATAACAATATGTATTCATTACTGGCATGAATGAATATGTGTCCTGATTCAACTACAAGGGAATCAGGAATCACAATCAATTTAAATTACAAGTTATGTACAGAATGTATTTAATATGAATATTGTAGTGACATATATTATTACAAATGTTCTATGTGTGTCAATTGTGTAGTAGTAAAATGAGGTAATACTGGTTTTGTTTTGTTCAAGCTCTGTTGGTATTTGTCATCATGACTTCAATAGTTTGTCTTTAGGGACCAGTATTGGAGATGTTCACAGTTCCTGATTTTAAGACAAGTAAATTCCCCTCTTAATGTTAATTTTATAAAGTCAGTTCAATATGAGGGGACATAATGTTGAGCTCAGCTGGCCAATTCGCTTATCTGGCGTGATGGCGGCAGGAAAGGACTCCTCTGCTCGAATTCTCCTCTGGGTTCAGGAGACACCTCACTGATAGCTAAAAAGACCAAGGAGTATGCTGTCCGACTCAGGATTCAGCAAAGCTCTGACTAGGTGCTGCTCAGTACCATCAAGACCACTGTCCCTGAAATCAAGAAGGATGTACCTTCTACTTCATAACTAATTTATATTCTCTTTTACACTGATCACAATACAGCACAAACATTGCGTTCAGAGCGTTAGGCCAACAGTCAGCTTCATCTGAAATACTTTATACCAGCATTACCATCCTTAATGGTCACTACGCCTCTGCACTACACATATATATACAGGCATAAATCAACAATTCACATTCAATTTTCATTAAAAGATATTAAATGGTTCAAGCTTACCACAATTCATACGAATAACACAGATACGTTGATTAGCAATGAATTCTGGCACAAACTAGCACAAATTTCCATCTGCTTATGTTCCAGGCTTTTATTTTACACAAATATGAGCTGGCTTCAACGCACTGATGCTTTATCAAGCTTTTTTTTAAACAAGTGGTCTCGAACTAACGCTCCCAAGTGTGTATATCAGCGAGACTGGCCAATGAGCCACGTTTCGACAAGTGTTTGAAAAAATGTTATCTTTTCCCGTCTCCCCCAACAACCAAGATAGTATTTATAGCCCGACCAATCGTGGTTAGGCTTTCATTTGTTGCGCTCCAATCAATTTGGAGTTTACATGGTAGGCTATTTCTGTAACGTAAATTTTTTTCAAACACGTTAAAAAAAAATCTTATGAGCAGAAATGATTTTATGCTGTCAGGCACCCCCAATATTTTATTTTGGGTATAATTTATTAATTCCTGGACTATTTGCGTAACGTTTTACATATTATTTGTCAGCAAGCCCTAAGGAACCCAAAAATACTAATTTAAAGGAGCTACGTGGCTGCGTTCAAAATATGCAATTTCTTCTACCTCCTGTTTGGAAGATGTGCTGTCTGGGTACTGTTATGTGTTCAAACGTAAACCCATCTATTGTTATCTTTTCTAATAAGAGTCTGTTATGATTTATAAACCTAACTCTGGGAAAGGGTAGTGTATTTTATCACTGTCCGTCTGAAAAAAAATTAGTGCATGTAGACTTACACGCGTGATGGCAGCATTTGCGTATCGCGCGAAGCGTGTTTAGTGTTCGGCTTTCTGCCTCTCCCTTCTCGCTATCCTTTTTTTCCATCTGTTCGTTCGTTTTGGTAACGTAATGTAGAAAAAGACATGAATGGAATTTAAAATTTAGGTCATTACGCAGTCTGCCTCTTAATGTTTTTCCAAGAAATACAGCACACGTTTCATTGAAGAAAGCGGGTATAATACAGTAAGCTTTTACTATCAACATGAAAGCGTTACAATTTGCAGACGAAGCAGAAAACAAGGGGGATTTCGAGTACATTCCTTGTGACAGCACTGTCATTTTACCATTGCTCTTCTCTTTATTAATTTTATTTGTTAGGCTTCATATTTACCTAATAATTTATATATGTGGATTAGAATATTTCATGACAGTTTGCACAATGCATTTAAATGTATGCATGCTTGAACTGGCTAAGTTGGACAAGTCCTGATGTAACACAGCTCGTTTACTCGATATTTACTAGAATATTATTCGATAAAGTGTTTACACCTACCTCTAAAGGTACGTTTTGATTGGTTATTGTATAAGAGAGTTCCCTACCTATGGCGTGCGGTATGGTCAGATTAGAAAACCGTGTTGTGAGACAGATCTAAATCACGACCGCCATATATCATCCATATACATGCATACACCGATAACACTGTCATCTCACATACATTAGGCTTGTGGACATTAAAGCAAAAGATAGCCCCATTTCTACGCATTGTCCGCAGGTTCCTACGAGTCATTCAAAATCAGAGGTCGTTGATTGAAAACCCAATGAGCTATTGTGACCTATCAGAAGTCTACATAGGGGTTTCAAGATCACCAGCTTTAATCCTCAGCAGTGTCTGGACTGGCATAAGTTGGACCAAAAACTGAAAGACTGTGCAAATCAACAGAACCCTGCATCTGACATATAAGTTAACTCAGTGTGTTATAAAACTCGTGGAATCTTGAGTGACCAGCAGCAGATTTTGTTAAGTGATGAATAGTGTGATAGCTAGCAGAGACATAAGAGTATAATAGACCAGCAAGGAATTCATTTGGAAAAGCCAACAAAAACATTTTAGTTAATCATTTGAAATTCATGTTATTTCATCATTTCCAAGTTGTTGTAAAGTTATCCCTTCATTGAATCCATCCACATACACTCATAATTCAGCACAAGACAGATAGATGTAAAAAAATGATTCAATGATTGTACTCAGCAGCTTTAATAATTTTATATTGTTAAAGTTGAGTTTTGTTGTTTTATTAATTATCACTAATAGTTACTTAGTGGGCGTGGCACTTTAGACTCTGACTTCACTTGGAATTCTTTCTGTAGCAGATATCTTCACAGCCGTGACTATGTGGTGATACCAGTGTACTTCTCCGACACTGGGACCTCACCTTTTCTAGAGAGAAGACGTCTTCTACTCTACCACAATCATCACACTTATAAAACCTTCGGCTACACAGAACTAGAAATCAATCAACTGATAAGTGATCATGCCGGGGATGATGATGCCATTGTCTCTACTGATGGATCTGTACTGCGTGGCGAGAAATCAGAATGGGGCTCCTCTGCGAGAATAAAGGACAGGGTCGTCGCTGAACAGAGCGGAGCTTACATGACCACAACCTCCAGAATGAGAATGGAGAATTCAGCTACTGCGGCCCTAAGACGTCTGTCTGAAACTCCATCAACTTGGACATTTATTGTGTCAGACTGTCAGTCTATGCTTCGGAAGGTCCAGAATGGATGGCTACGATATGAATGGACAACTTCCATAGAAACTTCAAGTCGTCAGGAACTGGTGTGGATCTAAAGTCCTAGTCATGCAGGGGTACTCGGAAATGAGAGAGCTGACAGACTAGCTTCGAGAGCACCCATCGTGGGGGCACTGGATATGGATAAGGGAATTCGCCTGTTGTAAAACGACACTTTTGGAGTATGTAATACCAACAGGGACGGACTTATATGAGGATGTGTTCGTCGTGTGTACAACAATTAGCATTCATACCCTTCGACATCTTCTGAGGGAGAGTAAGCACCTGTGGGTTTGCTCGGAATACAGTGTTGTCGATTCTGATCAATAAAACTCTAACGTTTGAAAAAATTATTTTCTGTTTTAAATGCCTCTGGTAATAATAATAAAAGTGGATTCTTATCCGTATTTTTCCTTTACCTTTGTTTTTTTTTTTTTTTTAAATTCTTCACAACAGTGGTCTCCACCATGATTGTGCAAATATAGATCTGTGAAGTACTTCATGACCTTTCTCTAAAGTTCTACATATAATTCTGTTAGATCACTTTCTATTTACATATTGTTCATACTTCGTGATTGTTTTCAATTGGAACATAAAAATTACAATATGCATATTAATGCACGGTTTTAAAATCCCGAATTAGTGTAGTCTGTTCCCGGATCTTTGCATCATTGCTGGAAAACAACCCGATATATTGGACATGTCCTGAACTGGTTCACCGCGTCTTCAGTTCTTGACAGATATGTAAATCGACAACGTCGTTGACAGTCTGTGTCAAAACAGTGTGTGGGAAATTTGTTTACTATGGAGAGAAGCAGACAGAGAAGCTTAAGAGTCCCCGTGGTTGTATGTTTTTGTTGAATAGGCAGAGACGCTTAACTGTCTTCGTGGTTGTATGTTTTTGTTGAATGGGCAGAGAAGTTGAACTGTCTCCGTGGTTGAACATGTTTGTTAAATAGGAGAAAAGTTGAACTGTCTCCCTGGTCGTGTATTTTTTTTTTTTTAGTTGGAAGGGCAGATGAACTGTCTTCGTGGTTGTACGTTGTTGTTGTAATACAAGCTGTAGGCATAGAAGATGAACTGTCTTAGTGGTTGAATGTTTTTGTTGTAATAAGCAGAGAAGATTTACTGTCTACATGGTTGAATGTTTTTGTTGTAATAAGCAGAGAAGATGAACTGTCTACATGGTTGAATGTTTTTGCTGTAATAAGCGGAAAATTTAAACTGTCTTCGTGGTTCTACGTTTTTGTTGTAATAGGCATAGAAGATGAACTGCCTTTGCGGTTGAATTTTTTTTTTTGCTGTAATAGGCATAGAAGATGAGCTGTCTTCGTGGTTGTATGTTTTCGTTTAGTGTGTGTAGAAAAGTTAAATCATCTTCGTGGTTGTATGTTTTCGGTTGGTGTGTAGAAAAGTTAAATCATCTTCGTAGTTGTATGTTTTCGTTTAGTGTGTAGAATTGTTAAATCATCTTCGTGGTTGTATGTTTTCGTTTAGTGTGTAGAAAAGTTAAATCATCTTCGTGGTTGCATGTTTTCGTTTGGTGTGTAGAAAGGTTAAATCATCTTCGTAGTTGTATTTTTTCGTTTAGTGTGTAGAAAAGTTAAATCATCTTCGTGGTTGTATGTTCTCGTTTGGTGTGTAGAATGGTTAAATCATCTTCGTAGTTGTATGTTTTCGTTTAGTGTGTAGAATAGTTAAATCATCTGTGTGGTTGTATGTTTTCGTTTGGTGAGTAAAAAAGTTAAATCATCTTCGTGGTTGTGTATTTTTGTTTCATATGCAGAGAAGCAATCTTAGTCTTATCGTCTTTCCTCTCGTGAGATCACCATGGTTTTTGTTTTGGAGCTGCTGATGATCATCCCTCTCTTCTCCAGCTCTTCCTTCCAGACTTGCAGTCGCACGAGATCACCAATGAGAAACTGGGGGAAAGAACTGGACACATACCAGTGGAACAAGATATGCGGAGGCATGGCGTTGGATCGGACATAAACTGAGAAAACCAACTGGTACGACAGTTCTTGTTATTACATTCCCAAGTTAAAAGAAAAAAAGGGAGACAAACACACACACACACACACACAGGGAAGGGAATTTGCAGACATGAAACATGGAAAGATTTTGGACGGATGGAACAGGACATAAAAGGCCTAAGATGTATTTGTTGAAGACATGTGCTCCACCGTAAGCTGAAAAGTAATGAATGAATTTGAACATTCTCTCACATACGAATAATAAATTTTTAAAAACATTTTATCTATCATTTTATAAACTTGTGAATTTTTTTTTTTTTTTTTTTAACGATTGTTGTCAAGAAATATCCACGTTTCCTCATCCATACTAACTCAAAATGATCGGCTTAATAATGTTATCGTTTGATGTTGCAACTTTTTACATTAATGCTTTTGTCAATGCTTTTAATTTTAGCAGATGTTGAAATGTTAGAATTGCTACACCTGTGGCTTGACTGTTCCCTCCACCTACACCTGGGTAAGGTCGGAATGACAATTTTTTTCTAGGTTATCCTTGTCCAAATAGATCCGCGAACGCCTGCACTTGTCCTAAATAATTTGCGCAACGTAAAATCAAAATCTAGGAATTAAATGTATTTAAATCTTGGATTAGCAGATATAATTAACTTTTTTATGTGCTGTTTTTTTTTTTTTTTTTTTTTTTACTATTATCAAGAGTCGACCGAATGCATTTGGGGTTCATGTCTATCCCCAAATACCACTTCCTGGTGTTTAAAAACAGATAATGTTGTTGTTGACTCTGTCCCATCCAAGTTATTATATATTAACATATTAATTGTTTCCCCTTTCACTAGTTGTTACGGGATGTTCTAATGTTTGCCAGACCCATCGTGACCTGTGATATGAAACTATTTGTTTTGTGTGATTTCCTAATTTGATTTCTACAATGATTTTCTATTTCAAACTGGTCTTTGTCTGGACATCCTCGCTAGACCCTCTAGCTGTCCATGGATTTACAAAAATATGTCCTGAACTTCACCATCTGTGAAAATGATGCAAATAATGCCACTGAGCCTTCAACTTGGCTTCAAAGAGCGACAAGCTTAACAGCCCTAGTTAAACGATAGCAATATCAATGACCGTAAAACGTCTATGTCAAGATACATTTATGAGCAGCTGCTGTTATCATATGCTCCATGGGGAGCTTGGTCTTGTTTGTAAACTGTTTTAGTGTGGGTGAAGGCAAGATGAGTTGACTGAGGTTTAAAGTGTTTACCACCTGATATTTTGTATATAGTACAAATGTTTCGGCGCATGTATGTGTTATGAGCATTTGGTTGTATTTTTTATAGTCTTTTACGTCATGTGACTAAACGAGTGTAGATGATTGGCTAGGGAGATTCTCGCGTTTTAGAGGTAAAAATAACGAGAGCGTTTGAGCAGGGTAGAGGTATGCATGTTGTTGAAAGTGATCGGACGTGCCCGGGGAAGTTGTTCTGTCGTGGGGAAGACAGCTGGACACTGAGACTATGAGAGGTTACTTGTGTGTGTGTGTGTGTGTGTCTGTGGTGTCGCTGAGGCAGTACTGTTTGTATACTGATTTTGCGATATAGGAAACTAATGAGGTTAACATGAGATAAGTTTTAGTCCAAAATAAGTTCCCCCCCCCCCCCCATATGTTTGTTTATGCGTGGAGTGAGTCCCACTAAAGTGTACGCTTTGTGTATTACTGGAGCCACAGCACTGATTTTTTTCACAGTGACAGGTATCTATCAACACACATCAGTGACAGGTATCTATTGACACACATCAGAGATTGTCTAATGTTGTCCTCCCAGCGAACTATGCAAGGTCCTGGAGGTCTGAATCTCAGGTTCTTAGTTTCCCATATTTGTCGTGGTAGACGATCTTCTTCCATTCTGCATAACTGGCCAAACCATCGCAATTGAGACAGCTCCACTTGGGACTGCAGGGGCTGGGTTTTGAGGTCCTGACGTATGTCAAGTTGCGGACTATGTCTCTTCTTGTTACTTCAACCATCTTCCTCAGATACCTTATTTCTCTTTTGCTGAAGAATCCTCAACTTATGGCCTGAAACAGTCTCCCAGCTGCCGCTCTTCGGGTAACCAACTTTTCTTTTATCTCTCCCCCCCTCCTTTAGTCTGTGATAGCTCCGAGGTATTTAAAGTGGTTGACCTGTTCCAGAACCTGTTCTCCCAGAATAATCTGATGCCTTTTTCCTTCTTGTGGAATGGCCATATAGGAAAACGACGAGTACAATCAGTTTCATATAAGCAAATAATTTTTTTTACTTTGAAATTTAATTTTATTTTATTGGTTTTTTTATTTTTTTTATTTTAACTTTTTTATTTATTTATTATTTTAAATACATTTCGGCGCCTTCTCCAAGTCGGCATCCGATGCTACAGCATCGCTCGGTTCGCCCACGAGCCAGTTTTGCTAAAGTATAACCTTGTTTACCCGTTTCATGAACTCAAGTGAAGTTAGATTGAGCAGTGGTGCATAAAATGAGACATCGCGAAGATTAAACATTAGCCCTAATCGCAAACTACCTGCACAATTAGCTCGAACTTTTGTAAAACGCGCCCAAATGCACTCAGAAAACGAACTACAAAGCACGCATTTTTTTACATGGTCGACACTATGACGAGTATGATTAACCTTAATGACTATAAATCTGTGAATGTCAAGGAGGTTGTACTGTAAATAGCTTTTTAATGTACGAGTATTTTTCAGTTGACTTCCTAGCCACAACTGCGCAGTACAAATTGCTAATTCAGGACCACACACGTTTTTCTCAGATCCTGTTCAGACACTTTGATTATGGCTCGAAACAACAACGATTTGTTGGTTTGTAGGTTTGTAGATTTGTTGATTTGTAGGTTTGTAAGTTTAGCTGCAACCCCGTGTAGTTCCCGGGGGGGTCTCTGGGGGATCAAAGAAAGAATAGGACTACTGATCTCTGAGATATGTCGTAAGATGCGAATGACGTGCCAATTTGCATGGGGCTGACTAATTTCTCATATAAAAGAAATCGCTGCAGAACTCATCGCTGCAAATGCTCACGAATGCTTTGATGCAGGTTTCATGCAAGGGGACTGTGACGATACGGGTGTGCGATCTCACGTCTACTCCGTCAGTATCACTTTTTTCTTCCTCTCACTCATCGCTTTTATTTGTCATAAATTTTGCCCTTTCATTCATTATTATGTGGCATATTTTATGCACCATTTTTTTTGCTCTCTATGCTGAATCTAGTATGGAAAAGTCTCTAACACTCCACTCCCCTAAGGAAGTATTTGCTATAGGACTGTCTTTATCTTGTTTACCACTCCTCAGACGTATTTACGTTCCGCCAGGTGAACTGGTATGATCGTAACAATACCCAGTCATCAGACCGGTCACCCGCTTATCCTTTTGAATCCGTCTCACCACCTGTGGAAACGTGTCGGTCCAACATTTGACCCCAGTGAAAAGCTGCTGGTCGTGTTGGCGCAAGCTTGTATTGTGCGTACGATGGAAGACGACAACATTGTCTGACCAGACATTTGTCTGGCGGAGGCACGCAGATAAAGGCGATAAATAGATAACCTGTCGGGGTAGACATCTGGGCGAAAGACATTAAGCCAGGAAAACATCGTCACAATATTGTAGGAGGCAGATGGGTGCAGCCGGAACAATATTACGTCTTATAAAGAGGTCACGCGGGGATATTAAAATTAATATTTTAAACACGCAAGGGGATATTTAAAACTTCCCCACCCAAACAGTGCTAGAGAGATGTGATTGGTTTGATTTTAGATGCCGGAATAAACAATGCATCCTATTGGAACATTCGGCGAAAACACCATCTGTGATTTTAACTGAGAATGAGAGATATAATCTAGTGAACTCAGTAACACAGAACAGACAGCTTCGCAACCTCAACCGAGGAACTCCCAACTGTCAGAAAGAGAAGGATCGGACCTAGAATTCCTTTATCAAAAGTGACAGATTGACAGTATTTGGGCAACTCTGAAACCCTAAGAGTAAACCCGCATATTTAAATACACAGACTGTAAAACTTCAGGACCAGGACTTTATAAATACAAGACTGGAAACCTAGGAATTGTCATAAGAGAAATAATATTCCAGGCCAAGTGTTTCACCCGTCATAAGAGGAATTATAGATTTCCAGAACAAGTGTTTCACCCGTCATAAGAGGAATTTCTCAGACGAAATTGATTCGAGAGCATATGCACCGAAATTGAAATTGCTCGGGTCCATTCTAAATCTGCGCAGGGAGATTGTGTATAACCCAATTTGGGGTAAGTTGTGAACATTTCTATTACAAACGTGAATTTAACATGTTTTCTTGCTAGTGGATACATATATGAGGCTGGCAACCTCAACAAATGAAAATAGTATATTCATGAACCACTACAGCAAGAACTGGTGATTGTTTCTGACTAGTCGTGCGGGAAACCCGACAGAAGAGCGACTCCAGACTCCAACTGGGGCAGTGATGAGTGATGATTACATCACATGTGCCTAAGGTGTAACATATTATCTTGTGAGAATTATGTACCTTCTTTAATTTAATTCAGGCAAATCATTATTCGTGCACTCCAGACGCGATTTCCTAGTTAACACCCAGAAGGATATGGGTGACTGTAACGTACTGTTTATGCGTGATGTGAAAGCTGGCAGAGTGAACGTGTCGTTTATCACATGGACTGTGTAATGTTGCGGTGTTGATGTAGGTCACCAGAAAAGTAACGGCCAGAAATGTAACGGCCACCAGCGTGAGGCACTGCCAGGGGTACTGTGATCACTCACACAAAACAGCGTACATGTTGTAGATGTGTGGTACTGGTATTATGATGTGTTGAGTGTGGGTGTAGACGAGAACGCGAATGCTTGAAGCTCTTAATAAAGTCAATAATGCACCCGTACACTCACATGCAGTAGTCAATGATGGATTGAAGACTGCTGGCACGTTTCAAACATTTATTTACGAAACTGACAGTAGCATCAACAGGACAGTCAAATCGACAAGATCAAGGACTTCACATAAATAATGAATGACTGTTAAATGTCTGGTAAAGAAAGGCTTGCATCATACATCAACTAGGACATACCCAAACATCATCTGTCCTAATGTTACAGTTTACAATGTAGCTTCCGTACCATTGACTCAGCGCGTCAGGTACTTAATTAGCTCTGTCGTCCAACAAACGAGCTCCTAAATTGCGTAGCAATAATACTTAAGGCTGTTATTCAACTGGCATAGCCCGCCAGATATATTTCCTCTTGCTGAAAAATATTGGCCGTAATACAGGGCCTCAATATGTAGACAGCTGTGTATCCTTTGTTAGCAGGCACGATCAAACCATGCTAAACATATATACCGCCAACCTGCGGCGTCCACAATAATTTATCATCATCAATAGGCTTCTGTTCAATTGAAAACACATAGTCTCATTTGGCTAGAACAAGAAGCAAAGAAGAAATTCTGTCTCTCAAGATCTGTGAGCTTCACTCGCAGATAGGTAACTTCAAATGTTCTGCAACCAAAGGCATATTAATAAGAATGTCATTTACCTTTTACAGAATCTTCCGGATACACACTTAATAAATGTCGTCACTCTTGACGAACAAAGAATCACTGAGGAAAACATTGACATTTCAGTCAAATCAAAAACTTTCCAATCCCCATGATCATATAGAGAAAATCACAACGGACATCATGTCCGACAGCCCAAAACACAACCTCCCTGACGGAAGTTTCCTCAGTTCGCGCCCGGAACTTGCGCATGCCTAGACAGCATAAAACTGAGCATCGTTAAGAGAGATCAACGACAATAATTGAAAGAAAGAGAAGATAACCCTTTAAACAACCTGTCATAGAAGTAAATACCCAATTATCCAACTTTGACCAACAAAGTTTTACAACAAAAGTATTAAATAGATTTACCTATTATGACTCCGTCAAAAACGACAGCAACAGTGACTTTTCATCATATTCCCTGAGTTACACTGTGTGCTCGGGAATTTAATTCTTCTGAGAGGTTAACATTAGTGGGTGGAGCGCATGATAATGAGCATGTTAGTTTGCGGCAAACAAATGTACTCAGCAGGCATTTGTTTCTTCTATTTATCTAAAGCTCGTGATTACAAGCCATCAGACAGTTTGTGGAACTAACGAAGCTAGTGTGAAAGAAAAGCATCCACCATAACCGCCTACAGTGGAAGAGAGTGTGGAGAAGGCTTTCGTCATCACAGAGTTGATGAACCACAGCTGCAGGACTCACTCATACAAGCTAGGTGCTAACTAAAAGGCACCAGCAAAAAAGGACTTTCCAGTTAAACTTTAAGTATAAAGTTAAATTTCCACCTACGTCTCAATGATGAGAACTTTATAACTATCAAAATTCCACTAATCTTTCCATATTTATTTTAACCTGCTAAAGGCTATTTCACTATTAAATTTGTTACCTGTTGTTTTAAAACTAAACAATAATAGTAGATTCAGTTATATGTATGAAAGCAAACGTATGAGCCAGAATAGTTCATCTATATATAAATACTTAGACATATATTTACACTACACAGAGCTATACCTTATAAGAGGGTTTTCGTTGGATTACACCAACTGGGGGGCTTGAACGGGCTAAACCATTGCTTAAATCCTTCACAAAAGGCGACGGACCAGATATAATGCGTTAACAATTGTTCAGCACAATGCAACATTGTTCCTGACTTCTGGGAATATCTTGTGAAAGCTCCCTTCAGGTAGAAGTATTATTAACCTTCTACCTACATCTCTGCCAAGAGTAATCTTGCGCGCAGGTAGATACCTTGGACGCCAATATTAGATACTCTTCAGTTTTGGTCACTGTTGGACCACTACTTCAAAGCAGGGGAGGCAATCCGTGACAGGGAAATGCTGCTGCGGTGGCTCCGTGCTCCATAAGGATCGCCAATGGGGGGACTAGAAGAAGACGTTTAACATTCGGTTTTGGTTTTAAGGACTGTCTTCATTGCACACGGACAACTCCATCAATGCTCCGATCTCCTCCCTTAGATCACACAAGGAGGATCTCAGCACAGTGCACGAACTCCGTAGCACCGGCGAGAATCCCAATGTGTGTATATAAGAATCACACATTCTATAAACATTTTTGTTGTGGGTAGGTTTCTAATTTGTTTTTAAATTTTGCCAGGGCAGCGACCTGATGGCTTATTCTTTACGATTTCCAACTACCGTGGGATTTTTAACGTGCGTAACTTGCATACGGAACCTCCTATTTTTTTCGCCCTTATCCGAGAAGGCTAAGCATCCGATCTCACTTCCCAGGAGTATGAAATTATTACGACCATTATTTCTGATGAAAAAAAAAAATTCCATAAATTATATTCCCTCTCTGGGAATCGAACCCGGTACCTTTAGAATTCGAGGCGGACGCCATACTTCTTAGCCACTCCGACCCCGTGTAACATTACAAAGCATAAAGTTCAAACTTGATATTAGAGAAGACTATCAAATGCATAAATCTAAAACTAGAACATTGTACTACCAACATGCAAGGTGTAATTAATAAGTAATAAATCTAACACTAGAAAATTGTACTACCAACATGCAAGATGTAATTAATAAGGAATAAATCTAACACTAGAACATTGTACTACTAACATGCAAGGTGTAATTAATAAGGAATAAATCTAACACTACAACTGTGGTGGGTTTTGATGTTATAAGTATTAGTTATTGTTATTATTTGTCTACAGAGTGAGGTCAAGCTATGTAGGTCCCTGAGTACAATGATGGAACAATGATGTACTGTCAGAGTACCTAACTGCTACCACCCGGTGATCTCACTCTGCGAATATTTTAAACCTATTTATTTTATTTGACTAGTGTCTAGGGGAATGAATGTATGATGTGATGTTGATAACATAATACACAACTGTAACTCAAGATAAGAAACTCAAGTAAAACAGCGGTTAATTTTCGTTGAAATTAAATATTTTTTTACAATTTTATTATCCTGAACCTCAAATTCTGTTGGAACAGGAGTAAAATTCAAACAATTAATAAAGGTAGTTTTATCTATCAATATGTATATACAGTTAATTAAATAAAAAGGACTTCTTGTCCATACTAAGTATTCAATAAACAAATTTCTATATTGTATCCCTTTCTGATGAACTGGTGTCTTATACTATATCACTAGTTGGAGAGACTGATGTCCTCATCACTTCACTCGAAATGTATTAATAAAATAAGTGTGGAGAATAATTAAATAAAATGTCATAAGCCCAAAACATGAGGGCTTATCTATTGGTCTTGTTGAAAATGGAAGTCTTCCTGATGATACTGCCCACTCTTCTTCACAAGAGGGTCTCCTGGAGTAAATAAGTAACTTGCTGTAATTTCTGCTCACTCTTCTACACAAGAGGGTTTCCTAGGAACATCTGATATCTGGTTTCTTCAACACATATACCAGACAGAATGCCTAGTATTCAGCATCTCCAGTTATGTTTGACATGATAATAGACGATTCAACCCTGCAACAATGAAATAATTCCTTCCTAAATATACTTTATAAATATATCTCCACATTTAACAAATGTCATCTTCAAACATTTCTAGTGATCAGCTACCATTGCTAATCCATAGCTTCAGTCTCTAACTTTTTGTGATTTCATCATCCTCAGTGGGTACCTGCTCTTCCCCACATATCTTCAACGCCTCTGTCACTTAATCTTTGTTATCGTTCATCTCTTCAGTTAGGGATACAATCATCTTTTGTAGCTCTCTGACTATTAATTTATTTTCTTTTTAGAATGACATCATATGTATTGTCCAAAAGTTTTTGGAACACTGTGATCTGCAAAAGACTGCCAGTAGCTTTCTGGTCTTACAATTTAATTCAATGTTATAGCAATAATCAAATACAATTTTTCTTTTGACTGCTTCCCAAATCTGCCTTAGGCATACATTTGCTCCATAGGCTGTCATATGTTTCCAAAATGGCTAAGTCGTACAACATAAGATTTTTGTTAGACGCCCTTATCTGGGATCGCCTCTACAAATTATTAATAAATCATTTCTTACCTCAAAATCAATGAAATATTTCACACACAAGGAATAGATTGACTAGCAATCGTTTGTCCAAATAAAGATCGCTGTCCAGTACAGACTGCAGAAAACTTGCTTTCAATTCTGCACTTCTGTGGTCAAACTTTCACTTGGTAAGATTATTCTTCAAATGGCACTCTAGGCTTGTACCCTATCACTATTATCAATCTCTTTGGCCAATGGAAACTGCGCATCCGAAATTAACTCTCTTTTTTGAAAAACCCCACCTTTTAGGTTATCAATACGTTTGCTTGTCTGATCCCTCTATTACTATTTAAAAATACGGTTCTCGTGGCTAACAAATCTGCAGTTTCCACCTCCCTTTTTCTAATTATTGGTGTACCCAATCAAATCGAGTCAATAATATTTGACTGCAGCGGACAATTTTCAAAACTGAACCAGTGTTGGGTTATCCGTTTGTCTGCCAGTCTGTCTCAATTCTACAATATCTGGGTTATTATGGAGCGATTTTAATTATTAAAACTAATTATTAAACTGCTTGTTTGCATCTATCATTCTATCTAAGTTTTATTTTCTTCTTTATCATCGTTTACACTTTTGTACTTTTCCTTTTTTATTATCATGGGCTCTTTTCACTGTGCTAACATATCAGGGAAAGAAAGGTTCTAAGTCCCGATAAGTGATTATATGGTATTATATTAAACAACAGTACTCTATTGTCAAAATATCTCTTTTATTTACTCTCTTTCGTTTTTATGAAGAAATAAATATTCTTAGTCTCACTTTTGCCTCTTGCACAATGCAGTTGAGTCCAAATTTCCAAGTAGACAAGATTTTTTCTTTTTACAATCCACCATCGTTTTCCCCTCTCTAAGCACGCGTTAGGCGTCTGTCACACTTCCGTCAGAAGAAATAAAAAGTGAGCGGGTGCGGGCGGGTTAAGATTTGTTTCAAATACTCCGTTGCTGGGGGACCTAGATACAATACAAGTGGCGTAGTTATTTATAGATTTTGGACAGTAGTTTTTTGTTTTCTTTTTTCTTTCCCTCCTATACTCCTTCACTCTTTTGAACTAACCGATGTCTTGGCTGCTTTCCAAGTCATTCTAACGTTACTTTTAAAAATTAGGGCGGAGCTACCAAAAAGATTGTACTTTAGGAAAGGGGGTATTATTAGCAAATCTTCAATACTTTCAAATCCAGCGCGAATCGCTGACAAAAAATGGTGGCGTTGCTCTATTCAATTATTGTCCAATTTAAAAAAGACCATAGTAGCAGAATCTATAGAATAATATCTTATACATGATTTGAGGAGGGAGGTTCAAACTGACTTTATCACAACAACATTGTACTACTAACATGCAAGGTGTAATTAATAAGGAATAAATCTAACACTAGAACATTGTACTACCAACATGCAAGATGTCAGAAGTTGTTGCTGTTGTCGATATCCCATAGCTGCTGATCACGTCTACTCTTGGCAGCCAAATGCCATTCTTAGAAAAGTGCCGGTTTTCTGCAGTTATTTTAATGTTCCATATAGTGAGTTGGTGACAGTCAGAGGTGTCTATAAAAGTTTTTCCCTGGCATTTGTGAGTGATGGACACTCCATGAGGAGGTGTCTGGTTGTTTCATATGGATAAGAGCAATGTCTACACACATGGGTAGGTGCTGAGGGTTGATACGGTTTAGATGGCTATTGACTCTGGCGTGTCCTGTTCGAAACTGAAAGATAAGACTTTGATTTCTCCTGCTGAATCTGTTTATGTTATCGTTGTCTTTTAGGCGGGTCATTTCACTAAATACATTTCGGCCAGTCGGCCCGTTCGCCAATCTGTTCAGCCAGATTTCCCTTGTGTTGTTTCTGAGAATTTGTTTGACTGTTCTCATGATGTAGGGTCTGTTCTTTTGTTGTTTAGGGGCTCCTGTTTTAGCAAGTCTATCAGCTGTCTCATTTCCTTTTAGATCACTGTGTCCAGCGATCCATTGTGGGGTTACACAGATTTGGTAGGCTATGATCAAGTTGTGAACCGCTCTTCCTATAAGAAAAATGTCTTTGTTTTCATATGGAGCCTGTTTAAGTGCTTCCAAAATTGACATGGAGTCATTGAAAATCACTATATCTGATGGCTTTCCTTCCGTAAGGTCAGACTGTTGGTGTAGTAATTCAATGACTGTCTTGATGTCCTCAGCCTCTGCTTCGTAATTTGAACAATTTTCACCACAGGAGTCACAGAACTCGTAAGAGGATCATGTGGTGATTTATATTGATACACCGATAAAATTAGTAATATTTATAAAGTCAAAATAATGTAGAAAAAAAAATAGTGGAGTTGTGACGCTTCTTCTTCACCCACGCCACCATCGTGTTGATTTTAGCAGACAGTATTATAGAGTAAATGGTACTATCGTTTCTAATGTCCTTGAAAAACTATTTATAACATTTTGAGACGAAAGGCTTATTCGTCTAGAAGGAGTGAGAGAGGAGCGAAAGAAAAATGATACCATTGTCACGCGTTGGTTTGAAACACAAATTGACAGCGAACGCATCGGGTATTGACAACGTAGGGTAAAATTAAATAGAACATGTTTGAAACAAATCAAGACGTAACCCTTTTTCCGCATAACATGTTTGAAGCAAAAATCTAGATAAGGCCAATATTTGTTCGTTCTATAGTCACACAGTGGAAATGTATACACACACAGACAGCGCATTGCCTGCCAAGTAGTACATTTTATGACGTAACGGACTAGGGGTTTCAGTTTGAACAACGAGAGAGAAGGGAAAAGATGGAGTATTTATAGAAAAGTAGAAATTGACAACTAATATGGAAAATATATGCAAATCATAATTACAGGGACCACGGCCATAAAATTTAGTTAGTTTAATAGCATATCTTCCCCTGAGCAATAATATGTTTTAATATACAAAATCCTCCATGTAATGATCAAGATATTGACATAATACTAGATGTTCACGAACGGACTGACGAACAGACCCTAATGTTTGCATTCACTATTCATAACATTTTGGGGACGCGGTTTTGAAAAAGAGGCATGAGATGGGAAAGTGAAATTTGATTGGTTGGTAATAGGAGGATAGGAGAAATATTATTGGGTGGTCCAAACTAAGTATATTTGTAGAGTGATATCCAAAACAGAATTACTAACAGACTGTGAAACACGCAATTTGTTTGGAGTTTGTTTTTTAAAATTTCAATTCAAAACGGGGGGACGCTTGATTTCATTGGCGAGCCTCTTTTATAATATCCCAAGCTTCCAAGGCTTGTCGCTATTTGTATAGAATCATTTCCATACTCAGGACGTTGAGAATAGAAGTGTGACTCTTTTGTGTAAACTAAAACTAAATAAATACATAAAGTCACAGTCTAGCCAGCGGCAGAACTGAATGTGTGCCAGTCATCGTACTTGTGGTGTTATTTCATTGCATTGTGGTAAGGGGAATTGAATTATTATTATGTATTATTTGAAAAGGCAAAAGTTTGATACTGCCAATTGGGAAAGTGTATGACATGCCTAAAGAGACAGTTTGGGTATTCTCATTTGATTTATGTTTGAATATTGCAATGTTGTAATTAATAAGTATTGTAAGACCAAGATAGAATAGCAAGCCTCAGTGTTCGAGGAACACTTATTAACATGACTAGAGCGTTTATATAGAGAGAAATAGAAGAAAAATCATATAGAAGGAGATGTACATACTCCTATTAAATTGTGTTGAAGAGAACTATGAAAAAATGACAGTGGCGTATCTGCCATATGGACCTGAGGTGTGGTCATAGTAGGATGTGAGTTCATATAATTTAGGGGCTGGTGCACTTTGTTTGCACACGAGGCTGACCCCAAAATCATATCATGTAGAGAGTTAAGTGAAATATATACCAGATATGAAAAGGCCAGGGTGTCTTTTATGTTGCAGGGTTTTATTTCATGTTACCAGCCGGTGACAGGAAACCTGAAGTACTATAAGAAGACAGTAACGTCTCCAGTACAGCGTATTCTGTATATTATTATCAAGTGAATCTCTGAGAGCAGCAGTTCTTTGTAGAGACATACCATCGAGTTGAATCTTCACGTGGGAAATTAAAGGTGATGTGCCACAGTCTGGGCACTCTGACAATTTATCGGGAGTAAAATTGATTCCCTACCAATTAAATATAACTCTCAGGGGGATGATGACAACCACAGCTCCTCCAATAACTGACTCACATCAATACTTAGTAAATTATAGTCTGTGAAAACACCTGAAGGAACATTTTAAGATTAATATTATTATTGTTGGACCCAGAGTCCTTGTTTTTAGTTCACTCTTAGTGTAACATATATTTTTCTTCAGTTTTAAAGACCTGTAAAAAGAAAGAGAAGGACAGGCACAATAAAATTGTACAAAAAATATTCTAAATTCAAACTTAAACCACAGACTTATTAAGTTCCTTATAGTGAGTTATATTGTGTTGTTTTGATGTACCATCATTTCATTGCATACCCTAGACACTAGCCACATCAAACACCACACATTAGAAATAATATACAGCACCGTGTGAGATCTAGAGAGGTAGCGTTAGGTCGCTTGAGAATTCATCAACATCATCTATTAGACTCAAGGTCTTACATAGCTTGACCTCACACGGTTGACACATACATAACAACATTCCTTATCTTTTACCATCATAACCTCTCCAGCAAAATTAACATTGCTACATAAATTGGGGTCTCCTGTCTCGGGATTATACTTAGTAACATCATTATTATTGAACCCAGGGAATCCCCTCTATTAGAAGTTACCCAAGAATTTGGGAAGTTGATGAATTGTCAGAGCCTGGTATAATTTACTTAGAGTTGTTGTTATTATTATAAGTAGTAAATTTATAACATTTTAAAATTGATCAGATTGCAGACCTGGCCAAATTCAGATCTGCTGCTGTGCAGACTGCAAGAGAGATGGGTATGGATGGGCCAGAGCTGGTCCAGTATGTAACCTCGGAGTGTGACACATTTATTGATAGGAAAGATAGGAAGTTAGCTGCAGAAAGAAAATTAGAGTTAGATAGATTAGCTGAAGAAAAGAAACTGCAAATTGAGTCAGAGAAAGAAATTAAAAGGATGCAGATATAGGCTGACAAAGAGGCTAGGGCATTGGAGGCTGACAGGGAGGCTGAGATTAAACGGCTCCAGTTTGAAGAAAAGAAATTGGAGGCTGAAGCTAAGAAATTGGAGGCAGAGGAAAGAAGACTGGCTGCTGAAAGGGAAGCAGAAAAGGAAGAGAAGAGATTACACAGGGAGCACGAGTTATGACTAAGGGAGTTGGAATTTCAAGGCCATGCTCCTGAAAATGGTGCCAGCCCCTCTACCTCTGATGCCACTGCCAGTCAGGGAGCCTCAACCTCAGCTATGAGGTTCCATTTAGATCATTTTGTTGAGAGGGACGATGACATTGAATCATTTTTAAGCAGGTTTGAGGTATTAGCCACCACTTATGGGTTGGAAAATGAGAGATGGAGTTTAAAGTTATCCCAGGGTCTTAGGGGAACATCTTATGAAGTGTTTGCAAAGATGAGTAAAGATGACAAAGACAATTATGACATGTTAAAGCAAGCTCTGTTGTTAAGATATGAGAATAATGGAGAACTTTATAGGAAGAAGTTTAGAAATGCCAAGCTTTTGTCTGGGGAGACATACCACCAATTCTCTGCCAGATTGGAAACCTATTTGGAGAAATATACTGCTCTGGGGAAGACCCAAGATCTTAAAGAGATGATCATGATAGAGCAATTAAGAGAGTCCATGGCTCCAGACCTAAGAAAGTTTCTCATGGAACAAGGTGCAGAGAGGTTGGGTGATGTACTTAATGTCGCTGAGAGGTATCAGGCGGCCCAGGCAGAGGTAGCTGGCGCAAAAAAGAAGCATGTAGATAACTATAAGGCCCCACAAAACTATAATAAATTGGATAACAAAGATCAGGGTAACAAAGGTAAGCCAACTTTGATAGGCCACGAAATGATTATCGAGATAGAAACCCACAGTTCAATGACCGAAAATATGATGAAAGAAAACCTTTTCACCAAGGAAAATTATGGTGTAAATGGTGCAAGAGGGACACTCATAACACCAACGTTTGTAAAAGGAAACCTTATACCTTCGCTGCTATGAAAACGGGGAACAAGGGATTAAAGGACAAACCCGCTGAACAGCAGGAACCTTATCACCCCCAGTTTGTGAAGATGTTGTATGCAATGAGGTCACCATCAGGTGCCTTTATGATACTGGATTAGATTTTGATTCAGTTGTGAGTTCTCACCTAGTAAACCCAGATCAGTATACCATAGAAACAATGGAGATACAAGGGGCAACTACGGACGTAGCAACCATGAGACATCCCATCGCCAGGATAACTGTGAAAACTCGCTATGTGGAAGGAGTAATCAAAGCAGCAGTGATAGATGAACCAATCTACCCCCTGATATTGGGGTGTAGATATGTCTTCTTGGGGAATCCCAAGAGACCTGTGATCATGGCAACAGTGCAGACCAGATCAGTCAAAGAAGAGGAGGATAATCCTATAAATACTCATCCAGAGGAGATGAGCTATTCACAGGCAGAGGACAGATCCCTCAGGCCATGTTTTAAAAAGTTGCCAAAATGTCACACACCTCCAAGCAAAGGAGATTACTATATGAAGAATAAACTCTTATATAGGAAGACCGGAACTCGTTCAAATGGTCACGGACAACTGGTACTCCCCAAGATGTTTAGGGCAGACGTAATAAGGAGTTTACATGTTGGAAAATATGGGGACCATGAGAAAGTAGGTACCATCTGCCAAAAGGTTTCTCAAAAATATTATTGGCCAGATGTAATGATAGACATTGAAAATTTTGTAGAAGCCTGCGGCATATTTCATGAGGGAACACCCACAAGTGGGGAAAATAATAATCAGGACCTAGAAACGCCACGGGGCAAACTTATGCCTGAACATAAGGAGAAAAATAAAAATAATAAAGTAGACATAAAGGAATGGGAACCCCCTTTTCACACCCAGTCTTCAATTGAATAGGTTAGAATGGCCACTATGCGTCGAGTACAAAGAGTGATTCTACCCCAGAATAAGCCGACAATCCCTCGGTTGGAATTATGTGAACTGGAGGAAGATAAAAGAGAGAGAAGTTCTCTCACAAGGAAATTAAAGTGGGGAGAAAACCTCAGGAAACGAATTGGTAGAGGACGATTTGTGAGTGATAATAAAAGGAAGAAACGTCCTCACCATAAGGCTTCCAATGTAAGGGACATTACCGGTGCCATGAAAAATAAGGCAGCAAAATTGAAGGTCCATATGTAACCTTATTGAGGACGTGGACCGATGAGAAGGCAGGAGAGACTGTTACCTCATCATATCAATATGTGAACGAGCTGACCACTCGTCTTAAAACTGGCTGGAAGCTTCCTAATGATAATTTGAGACAAGCCAGGAAAAAACATGCTGCATACTATAATAAGAAAGCGAAAGATAGGGAACTAGCTGTGGGAGAGAAGGTGCTTCTTCTACTACCCGGCAGCAGTAACAAATTGCAAATTGGATGGCAAGGTCCATATACGGTTCTAGAGAAGATGTCTAGAACTAATTACAAAATCTATAAGAAGGGGAAAGAGAAAATATATCATGTGAACCTTCTAAAGAAGGATCTGGACAGGCAAATCCAGGAAGGAACACACTTAATGACCTTGTCTATCGCAACGGAGATGAAAAATGAACCACTCACCTCTCATGAATACCCCCTAAACCCCTGTGAGACAGCTGCACAAGTAAACGTCAGTAAACACTTGACGAAAAATCAGAAGGAGCGGGTTCAAAATGTTCTGGATGATCATTGTGGTGATTTACATTGATATACACCGATCAAATAGTAATAATACCATTTGTTTATAACGATAAAATAATGTAGAAATAAAAATAGTGGAGTTGTGACGCTTCTTCTTCGCCCACGCCACCATCGTGTTGATTTTAGCAGACAGTATTGTAGAGTAAATGGTACTATCGTTTCTAATGTCCTTGAAAAACTATTTATAACATTTTGAGACGAAAGGCTTATCTATCTAGAAGGAGTGAGAGAGGAGCGACAGAAAAATGATACACTGTCAAGCGTTGGTTTGAAACACAAATTGGCAGCGAACGCGTTGGGTATTAATAGGCCTTAACGTAGGGTAAAATTAAATAGAACATGTTTGAAACAAATCAAGATGTAACCCTTTTCCGCATAACATGTTTGAAGCAAAAATCTATGTACGGCCAATATTTGTTCGTTCTATAGTCACACAGTGGAAATGTATACACACACAGACAGCGCATTGCCTGCCAAGTAGTACATTTTATGACGTAACGGACTAGTGGTTTCAGTTTGAACAACGAGATGGAGGGGAAAAGATGGAGTATTTATAGAAAAGTAGAAATTGACAACTAATATGGAAAATATATGCAAATCATAATTACAGGGACCATGGCCATAAAATTTAGTTAGTTTAATAGCATATCTTCTCCTGAGCAATAATATGTTTTAATATACAAAATCCTCCATGTAATGATCAAGATATTGACATAATACTAGATGTTCACGAACGGACTGACGAACAGACCCTCATGTTTGCATTCACTATTCATAACATTTTGGGGACGCGGTTTTGAAAAAGAGGCATGAGATGGGAAAGTGAAATTTGATTGGTTAGTAATAGGAGGATAGGAGAAATATTATTGGGTGGTCCAAACTAAGTATATTTGTAGAGTGATATCCAAAACAGAATTACTAACAGACTGTGAAACACGCAGTTTGTTTGGAGTTTGGTTTTTTTTAAATTTCAATTCAAAACGGGGGGACGCTGGATTTCATTGGCCAGCCTCTTTTATAATATCCCAAGCTTCCAAGGCTTGTCGCCATTTGTATAGAATCATTTCTAGACTCAGGACGTTGAGAATAGAAGTGTGACTTTGTTGTTAAAACTAAAACTAATAAAATAAAAAATAGTCACAGTCTAGCCAGCGGCAGAACTGAATGTGTGCCAGTCATCGTACTTGTGGTTTTATTTCTTTGCATTGTGGTAAGGGGAATTGAATTATTATTATGTATTATTTGAAAAGGCAAAAGTTTGATACTGCCAATTGGGAAAGTGTATGACATGCCTAAAGAGACAGTTTGGGTATTCTCATTTGATTTATGTTTGAATATTGCATTGTTGTAATTAATAAGTATTGTAAGACCAAGATAGAATAGCAAGCCTCAGTGTTCGAGGAACACTTATTAACATGCCTAGAGCGTTTATATATAGAGAAATAGAAGAAAAATCATATAGAAGGAGATGTACATACTCCTATTAAATTGTATTGAAGAGAACTATGGAAAAATGACAGTGGCGTATCTGCCATATGGACCTGAGGTGTGGTCATAGTAGGATGTGAGTTCATATAATTTGGAGGCTGGTGCACTTTGTTTGCACACGAGGCTGACCCCAAAATCATATCATGTAGAGAGTTAAGTGAAATATACACCAGATATAAAAAGGCCAGGTTGTTTTTTATGTTGCAGGGTTTTATTTCCTGTTACCAGCCGGTGACAGGAAACCCGAAGTACTATAAGAAGACAGTAACGTCTCCAGTACAACGTATTATGTGTATTATTATCAAGTGAATCTCTGAGAGCAGCAGTTCTTTGCAGAGACATACCATCGAGTCGAATCTTCACGTGGGAAATTAAAGGTGATGTGCCACAGTCTGGGCCCTCTGACAATTTATCGTGAGTAAAATTGATTCCCTACAAATAAACTATACTCTCAGGGGAATGAGGACAACCACAGCTCCTCCAATAACTGACTCACATCAATGCTTAGTGAATAATAGTCTGTGAAAACACTTGAAGGAACATTTTAAGATTAATATTATTATTGTTGGACCCAGAGTCCTTGTTTTTAGTTCACTATTAGTGTAACATATATTTTCTTCAGTTTTAAAGACCGGTCCAAAGAAAGAGAAGGACAGGCACAATAAAATTGTACAAAAAAAATATTCTAAATTCAAACTTAAACCATAGACTTATTAAGTTCCTTATAGTGAGTTATATTGTGTTGTTTTGATGTACCATCATTTCATTGCATACTCTAGACACTAGCCACATCAAACACCACACATTAGAAATAACATACAGCACCGTGTGAGATCTAGAGTGGTAGCGTTAGGTCCCTTGAGAATTCATCAACATCATCTATTAGACTCAAGGTCTTACATAGCTTGACCTCACACGGTTGACACATACATAACAACATTCATTATCTTTTACCATCATAACCTCTCCAGCAAAATTAAACTTTGCTACATAAATTGGGGGCTCGTCCGGGATTATACTTAGTAACATCATATTATTGAACCCAGGGAATCCCCATTATTGAAATTTACCCAAGAATTTGGGAAAGTTGATAAATTGTCAGAGCCTGGAATAAGTTAATTAGAATTGTTATTATTATTATAGTAGTAAATTTATAACATTTTAAAATTGATCAGATGGCAGACCTGGCCAAATTCAGATCTGCTGCTGTGCAGACTGCAAAAGAGATGGGTATGGATGGGCCAGAGCTGGTCCAGTATGTAACCTCAGAGGTTGATAAATTTATTGCAAGAGAAGATAAAAGATTAGAAAAGAAAGCAGAAAGAAAATTAGAGGCTGATAAAGAAATAAAAAGATTGCAAATTAAGGCTGACAAAGAGGCTAGGGCATTGGAGGCTGACAGGGAGGCTGAGATTAAGCGGCTCCAATTTGAAGAGAAGAAGATAGAGGCAGAGGAAAGAAGACTAGCTGCTGAGAGGGAAGCAGAGGGAAGAAAACTGGCTGCTGAAAGAGAAGAAAAGAGATTGGCTGCAAAGCGAGAAGCAGAGGACAGACGATTACAGAGAGAGCACGAGTTACGACTAAGTGAGTTGGAATTTCAAGGCCATGCTCCTGAAAATGGTGTCAGCCCCTCTACCTCTGATGCCACTGCCAGTCAGGGAGCCTCAACCTCAGCTATGAGGTTCCATTTAGATCATTTTGTTGAGAGGGACTATGACATTGAATCATTCTTAAGCAGATTTGAGGTTTCAGCCACCACCTATGGGTTGGAAAAAGAGAGATGGAGTTTAAAGTTATCCCAGGGTCTTAGGGGAACATCTTATGAAGTGTTTGCAAAGATGAGTAAAGATGACCATAACAATTATGACATAAGCAGGCTCTGTTGTTAAGATATGAGAAAAATGGAGAATTTTATAGGAAGAAGTTTAGAAATGCCAAGCTTTTGTCTGGGTAGACATACCACCAATTCTCTGCCAGATTGGAAACCTATTTGGAGAAATGGACTGCTCTGGGGAAGACCTAAGATCTAAAAGAGATGATCATGATAGAGCAATTAAGAGAGTCCATGGCTCCAGACCTGAGAAAGTTTCTCATGGAACAAGGTGCAGAGAGGTTGGGTGAGGTACTTAATGTCGCTGAGAGGTATCAGGCGGCCCAGGCAGAGGTAGCTGGCGCAAAAAAGAAGCATGTTGATAACTATAATACCCCACAAAACAATAATAACTTGGATAACAAAGATCAGGGTAACAAAGGTAAGCCAAACTTTGATAGGCCACGAAATGATTATCGAGATAGAAACCCACAGTTCAATGACCAAAAATATAATGAAAGAAAACCTTTCCATCAAGGAAAGTTATGGTGCAGATGGTGCAAGAGGGACACTCATAACACCAACGTTTGTAAAAGGAAACCTTCTACCTTCGCTGCTATGAAAACGGGGAACCAGGGATTAAAGGTCAAACCTATTGGACAGCAGGAACCTTATCACCCCCAGTGTGTGAGGATGTTGAATGCAACGGGGTCACCGTGAAGTGCCTTTATGATACAGGTCTAGATTTTGATTCTGTCGTGAGTTCTAGCCTAGTGAACCCAGGTCAGTATATCACAGAAGCAGTGGAGATACAAGGGGCGACTAAGGACATACCACTCATGACACTTCCCATCGCAAGGATAACTGTGAAAACTCGCTATGTGGAAAGAGTGATTAAAGCAGCAGTGATAAACGAACCAATATACCCTCTGATATTGGGGTGTAGATATGTCTTCTTGGGGAATCCCAAGAGACCTGTGATTATGGCAACAGTGCAGACCAGATCAGTCAAAGAAGGAGGAGGATAATCCTATAAATACTCATCCAGAGGAGATGAGCAATTCACAGGCAGAGGGCAGATTCCTCAGGCCATGTTTTAAAAAGTTGCCAAAATGTCACACACCTCCAAGCAAAGGAGATTACTATATGAAGAATAAACTCTTATATAGGAAGACCGGAACTCGTTCAAATGGTCACGGACAACTGGTACTTCCCAAGATGTTTAGGGCAGACGTAATAAGGAGTTTACATGTTGGAAAAGATGGGGACCATGAGAAAGTATGTACCATCTGCCAAAAGGTTTCTCAAAAATATTATTGGCCAGATGTAATGATAGACATTGAAAATTTTGTAGAAGCCTGCGGCATATTTCATGAGGGAACACCCACAAGTGGGGAAAATAATAATCAGGATCTAGAAACGCCACGGAGCAAACTTAAGCCTGAACATAAGGAGAAAAATAAATATAATACAGTAGACATAGTGGAATGGGAACCCCCTTTTAACACCCAGTTTTCAATCGAATTTGTTAGAATGGCCACTATGCGTCGAGTACAAAGAGTGATTCTACCCCAGAATAAGCCGACAATCTCTCGGTCGGAATTATGTGAACTGGAGGAAGATAAAAGAGAGAGAAGATCTCTCACGAGGAAATTAAAGTGGGGAGAAAACCACAGGAAACGAATTGGTAGTGGACGATTTGTGAGTGATGATAAAAGGAAGAAACGTCCTCACCATAAGGCTTCCAATGTAAGGGACATTACAGGTGCCATGAAAAATTAGTCAGCAAAATTAAAGGTCCATATGCAACCTTATTAAGGACGTGGACAGATGAGAAGGCAGAAGAAACTGTTACCTCATCATATCAATTTGTGAACGAGCTGACCCCTCGTCTTAAAACTGGATGGAAACTGAATGCTGTCACAGAAGGTCAGGTGGATCCATTACCTGATACAAATTAGCTGTTTGCCAGGCTGAACAAGGCCAAATATTTTTCTAAGGTTGATCTTAGCAAAGGCTATTATCAAATCCCAGTGAAGCCTGAGGTTCGACCTTATTTAGCCTTTAGCACCTCGGAAGGACATTATGAGTTCAACATGTTGCCGTTTGGGTTGAAAAATGCTCCGAGTGTGTTTTCTAGGATGATGCGAAAATTGTTGGATCCACTGAATAATCCATGCATCACTAATTTTATGGATGATATCCTCATCGCTACTGAAACGTTTGAGGAACACGTTAACTCTTTGACTATGTTGTTTGATAGACTCAGAGAGGCTAACTTGACTGCTAGACCAACAAAATGTTGTATTGGATGTAAAGAGTTGGAATTCTTGGGACATGCTGTATATCAGGGTAGCATGACCCCTGACCCCAAGAACTTTGAGAAATTGCAGAGAGCACCGAGACCACAGACAAAGAAAGATGTGCGATCTTTTGTGTCGTTGTGTGGATTTTATCAAAGATCCATAAAGAATTTTAACTCTATATGTGCTCCTCTGACGGACTTAATTCGCAAGGGCCAACCTGATAGAATTATTTGGTCAGCACAGTGTGAATTGGCATATCAAGAGTTAAAGGAAAAACTCACTAGCAAGCCTATTTTAAAATTGCCTGATTTGACTCAGGAATTCGTGGTAAGAACGGACGCAAGCAATGTGGGCTTGGGGGCCACTTTGTTACAAAGGTCCTCTTCACCAAATGGGAAATTGAACCGAGTCGCTATACCAGCCTTAAGTTGAACAAAGCGGAACAAAACTGTTCAACAAGCGAAAAGAATGTTTAGCTTTGATCTGGGCTATAAAAAAGTTTCAGATCTATCTCTATGGTAGACCATTTGTGGTCCAAACAGATCATCAAGCCCTCGTATTTTTGTCACAGGCCAAGCATGAAAATGTTCGGTTATTACGATGGTCGCTGCTCATACAGACTTATTCATTCACTATTGAATACATTCCCGTGTCGCAAAATGTTGGTGCAGATTTCTTGAGTAGGCATCCTTTTGACGAAAATCAGATTATTCACAAGGCTTAAGGAGCAAATTTTATCTATGTGTATCACTGTTCTTGAACTTGCATCGGAAACATGTTCTTAAGTGGGGAGATGTGTGGTGATTTACATTGATACACTGATCAAATAGTAACAATACCATTTGTTTATAACGATAAAATAATGTAGAAATAAAAATAGTGGAGTTGTGACGCTTCTTCTTCGCCCACGCCACCATCGTGTTGATTTTAGCAGACAGTATTGTAGAGTAAATGGTACTATCGTTTTTAATGTCCTTGAAAATAACATTTTGAGACGAAAGGCTTATTCATCTAGAAGGAGTGAGAGAGGAGCGACAGAAAAATGATACCATTGTCACGCGTTGGTTTGAAACACAAATTGGCAGCGAACGCGTCGGGTATTGATAGGCCTTAACGTAGGGTAAAATTAAATAGAACATGTTTGAAACAAATCAAGATGTAACCCTTTTCCGCATAACATGTTTGAAGCAAAAATCTATGTAAGGCCAATATTTGTTCGTTCTATAGTCACACAGTGGAAATGTATACACACACAGACAGCGTATTGCCTGCCAAGTAGTACATCTTATGACCTAACGGACTAGTGGTTTCAGTTTGAACAACGAGATAGAGGGGAAAAGATGGAGTATTTATAGAAAAGTAGAAATTGACAACTAATATGGAAAATATATGGAAATCATAATTACAGGGACCATGGCCATAAAATTTAGTTAGTTTAATAGCATATCTTCTCCTGAGCAATAATATGTTTTAATATACAAAATCCTCCATGTAATGATCAAGATATCGACATAATACTAGATGTTCACGAACGGACTGACGAACAGACCCTCATGTTTGCATTCACTATTCATAACATTTTGAGGACGTGGTTTTGAAAAAGAGGCATGAGAGGGGAAAGTGAAATTAATTGGTTAGTAATAGGAAGATAGGAGAAATATTATTGGGTGGTCCAAACTAAGTATATTTGTAGAGTGATATCCAAAACAGAATTACTAACAGACTGTGAAACACGCAGTTTGTTTGGAGTTTGGTTTTTTAAAATTTCACTTCAAAACGGGGTCACGCTGGATTTCATTGGCGAGCCTCTTTTATAATATCCCAAGCTTCCAAGGCTTGTCGCCATTTGTATAGAATCATTTCCAGACTCAGGACGTTGAGAATAGAAGTGTGACTTTGTTGTTAAAACTAAAACTAATAAAATAAAAAATAGTCACAGTCTAGCCAGCGGCAGAACTGAATGTGTGCCAGTCATCGTACTTGTGGTTTTATTTCATTGAATTGTGGTAAGGGGAATTGAATTATTATTATGTATTATTTGAAAAGGCAAAAGTTTGATACTGCCAATTGGGAAAGTGTATGACATGCCTAAAGAGACAGTTAGGATATTCTCGTTTAATTTATGTTTGAATATTGCATTGTTGTAAGGGACAATTATTGTAAGACCAAGATAGAATAGCAAGCCTCAGTGTTCGAGGAACACTTATTAACATGCCTAAATCGTTTATATATAGAGAAATAAAAGAAAAATCATATAGAAGGAGATGTACATACTCCTATTAAATTGTGTTGAAGAGAACTATGGAAAAATGACAGTGGCGTATCTGCCATATGGACCTGAGGTGTGGTCATAGTAGGATGTGAGTTCATATAAATTAGGGGCTGGTGCACTTTGTTTGCACACGAGACTGACCCCAAAATCATATCATGTAGAGAGTTAAGTGAAATATACACCAGATATGAAAAGGCCAGGGTGTCTTTTATGTTGCAGGGTTTTATTTCCTGTTACCAGCCGGTGACAGGAAACCTGAAGTACTATAAGAAGACAGTAACGTCTCCAGTACAGCGTATTCTGTATATTATTATCAAGTGAATCTCTGAGAGCAGCAGTTCTTTGCAGAGACATACCATCGAGTTGAATCTTCACGTAAGAAATTAAAGGTGATGTGCCACAGTCTGGACACTCTGACAATTTATCGGGAGTAAAATTGATTCCCTACAAATAAACTATACTCTCAGGGGAATGATGACAACCACAGCTCCTCCAATAACTGACTCACATCAATACTTAGTGAATAATCGCCTGTGAAAACACTTGAAGGAATATTTTAAGATTAATATTATTATTGTTGGACCCAGAGTCCTTGTTTTTAGTTCACTATTAGTGTAACATATATTTTCTTCAGTTTTAAAGACCTGTCCAAAGAAAGAGAAGGACAGGCACAATAAAATTGTACCAAAAAAAAATATTCTAAATTCAAACTTAAACCATAGACTTATTAAGTTCCTTATAGTGAGTTATATTGTGTTGTTTTGATGTACCATCATTTCATTGCATACCCTAGACACTAGCCACATCAAACACCACACATTAGAAATAATATACAGCACCGTGTGAGATCTAGAGAGGTAGCGTTAGGTCCCTTGAGAATTCATCAACATCATCTATTAGACTCAAGGTCTTACATAGCTTGACCTCACACGGTTGACACATACATAACAACATTCATTATCTTTTACCATCATAACCTCTCCAGCAAAATTAAACTTTGCTACAATCATACGGATGTGTTAACGGACAAACCGGGGCACACCAATTTGTTGGAATATGATATGAAGTTAATAGACCCAACACCAATCTGTATGCGAGCCTATTCTATTCCTTTCGCTAAGGAGAAAGCTTTGAAAGAGGAGATCGATTATCTGTTGAAAGAAGGGATTATCTCTCACAGTGAATCTCCATATAGCTCTAGTGTGGTTTTGTTGCGGAAACCATCTGGGGAACATAGACTGTGCATAGATTACAGGAAACTGAATGCTGTCACAGAAGGTTAGGTGGATCCAGTACCTGGTACAAATCAGCTGTTTGCCAGGCTGAACAAGGCCAAATATTTTTCTAAGGTTGATCTTAGCAAAGGCTATTATCAAATCACAGTGAAGCCTGAGGTTCGACCTTATTTAGCCTTTAGCACCTCGGAAGGACATTATGAGTTCAACATGTTGCCGTTTGGGTTGAAAAATGCTCCGAGTGTGTTTTCTAGGATGATGCGAAAATTGTTGGATCCACTTAATAATCCATGCATTACGAATTTCATGGATGATATTCTCATCGCTACTGAAACGTTTGAGGAACGCGTTAACTCTTTGACTATGTTGTTTGATAGACTCAGAGAGGCTAATTTGACCGCTAGACCAACAAAATGTTGTATTGGATGTAAAGAGTTGGAATTCTTGGGATATACGGTATATCAGGGTAGCATGACCCCTGATCCCAAGAACCTTGAGAAATTGCTGAGAGCACCGAGACCACAGGCAAAGAAAGATGTGCGATCTTTTGTGTCGTTGTGTGGATTTTATCAAAAATATATTAACAATTTTAACTCTATATGTGCTCCTCTGACGGATTTAACTCGCAAGGGTCAACCTGATAAAATTGTTTCGTCAGCACAGTGTGAATTGGCATACCAAGAGTTAAAGGAAAAACTCACTAGCAAGCCTATTTTAAAATTGCCTGGTGTGACTCAGGAATTCGTGGTAAGAACGGACGCAAGCAATTTGGGCTTGGGGCCACTTTGTTACAAAGGTCCTCTTCACCAAATGGGGAATTGAACCCAGTCGCTTAGGCTAGCCGCAAGTTGAACAAGGCGGAATAAAATTATTCAACAAGCGAAAAAGAATGTTTAGCTTTGATCTGGGCTATAAAAAAGTTCCAGATCTATCTCTATGGTAGGCCATTTGTGGTCCAAACGGATCATCAACCCCTCGTATTTTTGTAAATAAATTAAGGGGCTGCAGTAAAACTGGTAAGGAATATAAGTTTATAAAATAATAAAACGGTATTGAATCAGTTTTACAAATAACAGTTCACATGAGACAAGGGACGTTTCGGGTTTTACCCTTCATCAGCCACAGTTACAAACAGGTGACAAGGACAAGAATTACATATAGATACTACAAAAACATATGATGATGAGAAACATACAGAAAATGAGCGATACAAGCAGATGAGCGAAAAATGAACAATAATAATACAAGAAAATCGTAATACCTGAAAGAAATACCGAAACAAGAAAGTAAATATTCAACGAAACGAAAAAATGAATAAACAAAACTTTCGAACAAGTAAAAGGTCACTTAGCTAGATCGGAAGATGCTTGGAATAAAACACTGAGGCACTTTATCAAAGAAATCCCGTATCAAAGGAAATGACGTATAAGATCGCGACAATAAGATACGAAACGAACCAAAACAAAAACATAAGAAGACAGATCGGAAAAATTAACGAAGAATGAAAAAGAGAGAAAAACCACCAGAATTTATGCAAAATGATGTTGTATATTTAAACCGCCGGGAGCTAGAACGCCCATTTTAAAAATAAGACGATTCTCCAACGAAAAGCGAGTCTTGTCATTACCGGCACATGAACGCAGGGCAGTGACATGTATATCGGAATTACCTGAATGGTCCGGTCTATTGAAATGAAGGGCCACCGGTAAATGTTTGTCCTGATAGATGTCATTCAAGTGCTCACGAAACCTGTCTGCCAAACGCCTACCAGTTTCACCAATATAGGTCATGCCACATCTCTTGCAGATAATAGCATAAATCAGGTTTCTGGATTCGCACGTAAAAGACTCTCTAATGATAAATTTTCCTTTAGGAAAAGTGACTGTCTGAGTTTGGAGTACAAACGGACAGGTCTTGCATATCCGGCGTTGGCACGGTTTAGTACCAAAGTAAGATGGGCTAGAATGTCGCAAGCGACTGTGTCCAAGAATATCCCTAAAATTCCTATCCCTACGATAAGCTACCAAAGGTGTATCACGAAATAACTCTTTGGTATCAGGATCAGAGTTGAGAATAGGCAGATGTCCAATCTGACAGACTCAAACTGGTTCTTACTTTCCATCCTCACTGCCTGGCGGTAAAGAGAATTCTGTTTCGACATCTGCCTATTCTCAACTCTGATCCTGATACCAAAGAGTTATTTCGTGATACACCTTTGGTAGCTTATCGTAGGGATAGGAATTTTAGGGATATTCTTGTACACAGTCGCTTGCGACATTCTAGCCCATCTTACTTTGGTACTAAACCGTGCCAACGCCGGATATGCAAGACCTGTCCGTTTGTACTCCAAACTCAGACAGTCACTTTTCCTAAAGGAAAATTTATCATTAGAGAGTCTTTTACGTGCGAATCCAGAAACCTGATTTATGCTATTATCTGCAAGAGATGTGGCATGACCTATATTGGTGAAACTGGTAGGCGTTTGGCAGACAGGTTTCGTGAGCACTTGAATGACATCTATCAGGACAAACATTTACCGGTGGCCCTTCATTTCAATAGACCGGACCATTCAGGTAATTCCGATATACATGTCACTGCCCTGCGTTCATGTGCCGGTAATGACAAGACTCGCTTTTCGTTGGAGAATCGTCTTATTTTTAAAATGGGCGTTCTAGCTCCCGGCGGTTTAAATATACAACATCATTTTGCATAAATTCTGGTGGTTTTTCTCTCTTTTTCATTCTTCGTTAATTTTTCCGATCTGTCTTCTTATGTTTTTGTTTTGGTTCGTTTCGTATCTTATTGTCGCGATCTTATACGTCATTTCCTTTGATACGGGATTTCTTTGATAAAGTGCCTCAGTGTTTTATTCCAAGCATCTTCCGATCTAGCTAAGTGACCTTTTACTTGTTCGAAAGTTTTGTTTATTCATTTTTTCGTTTCGTTGAATATTTACTTTCTTGTTTCGGTATTTCTTTCAGGTATTACGATTTTCTTGTATTATTATTGTTCATTTTTCGCTCATCTGCTTGTATCGCTCATTTTCTGTATGTTTCTCATCATCATATGTTTTTGTAGTATCTATATGTAATTCTTGTCCTTGTCACCTGTTTGTAACTGTGGCTGATGAAGGGTAAAACCCGAAACGTCCCTTGTCTCATGTGAACTGTTATTTGTAAAACTGATTCAATACCGTTTTATTATTTTATAAACTTATATTCCTCGTATTTTTGTCACAGGCCAAGCATGAAAATGCTCGGTTATTACGGTGGTCGTTGCTCATACAGCCTTATTCATTCACTATTGAATACATTCCCGGGTCGCAAAATGTTGGTGCAGACTTCTTGAGTAGGCACCCGTTTGACGAAAATCAGAGTATTCACAAGGCCTAAGGAGCACATTTGATCTATGTGTATCACTGTTCTTGAACTTGCATCAGAAGCATGTTCTTAAGTGGGGAGATGTGTGGTGATTTACATTGATACACCGATAAAATTAGTAATATTTATATAGTCAAAATAATGTAGAAATAAAAATAGTGAAGTTGTGACGCTTCTTCTTCACCCACGCCACCATCGTGTTGATTTTAGCAGACAGTATTGTAGAGTAAATGGTACTATCGTTTCTAATGTCCTTGAAAAACTATTTATAACATTTTGAGACGAAAGGCTTATTCGTCTAGAAGGAGTGAGAGAGGAGCGACAGAAAAATGATACCATTGTCACGCGTTGGTTTGAAACACAAATTGGCAGCGAACGCGTCGGGTATTGACAACGTAGGGTAAAATTAAATAGAACATGTTTGAAACAAATCAAGACGTAACCCTTTTTCCGCATAACATGTTTGAAGCAAAAATCTAGATAAGGCCAATATTTGTTCGTTCTATAGTCACACAGTGGAAATGTATACACACACAGATAGCGCATTGCCTGCCAAGTAGTACATTTTATGACGTAACGGACTAGTGGTTTCAGTTTGAACAACGAGAGAGAGTGGAAAAGATGGAGTATTTATAGAAAAGTAGAAATTGACAACTAATATGGAAAATATATGCAAATCATAATTACAGGGACCATGGCCATAAAATTTAGTTAGCTTAATAGCATATCTTCTCCTGAGCAATAATATGTTTTAATATACAAAATCCTCCATGTAATAATCAAGATATTGACATAATATTAGATAGTCACGAACGGACTGACGAACAGACCCTAATGTTTGCATTCACTATTCATAACATTTTGGGGACGCGGTTTTGAAAAAGAGGCATGAGATGGGAAAGTGAAATTTGGTTGGTTAGTAATAGGAGGATAGGGGAGATATTATTGGGTGGTCCAAACTAAGTATATTTGTAGAGTGATATCCAAGACAGAATTACTAACAGGCTGTGAAACACGCAGTTTGTTTGGAGTTTGGTTTTTTTAAATTTCAATTCAAAACGGGGGAACGCTGGATTTCATTGGCCAGCCTCTTTTATAATATCCCAAGCTTCCAAGGCTTGTCGCTATTTGTATAGATTCAATTCCAGACTCAGGACGTTGAGAGTAGAAGTGTGACTCTTTTGTGTAAAGTAAAACTAAATAAATACATAAAGTCACAGTCTAGCCAGCGGCAGAACTGAATGTGTGCCAGTCATCGTACTTGTGGTTTTATTTCATTGAATTGTGGTAAGGGGAATTGAATTATTATTATGTATTATTTGAAAAGGCAAAAATTTGATACTGCCAATTGGGAAAGTGTATGACATGCCTAAAGAGACAGTTTGGGTATTCTCATTTGATTTATGTTTGAATATTGCATTGTTGTAATTAATAAGTATTGTAAAACCAAGATAGAATAGCAAGCCTCAGTGTTCGAGGAACACTTATTAACATGCCTAAATCGTTTATATATAGAGAAATAGAAGAAAAATCATATAGAAGGAGATGTACATACTCCTATTAAATTGTGTTGAAGAGAACTATGGAAAAATGACAGTGGCGTATCTGCCATATGGACCTGAGGTGTGGTCATAGTAGGATGTGAGTTCATATAATTTAGGGGCTGGTGCACTTTGTTTGCACACGAGGCTGACCCCAAAATCATATCATGTAGAGAGTTAAGTGAAATATACACCAGATATGAAAAGGCCAGGGTGTGTTTTATGTTGCAGGGTTTTATTTCCTGTTACCAGCCGGTGACAGGAAACCTGAAGTACTATAAGAAGACAGTAACGTCTCCAGTACAGCGTATTCTGTATATTAGTATCAAGTGAATCTCTGAGAGCAGCAGTTCTTTGCAGAGACATACCATCGAGTTGAATCTTCACGTGGGAAATTAAAGGTGATGTGCCACAGTCTGGACACTCTGACAATTTATCGGGAGTAAAATTGATTCCCTACCAATTAAATATAACTCTCAGGGGGATGATGACAACCACAGCTCCTCCAATAACTGACCCACATCAATACTTAGTAAATAATAGTCTGTGAAAACACCTGAAGGAACATTTTAAGATTAATATTATTATTGTTGGACCCAGAGTCCTTGTTTTTAGTTCACTCTTAGTGTAACATATATTTTCTTCAGTTTTAAAGACCTGTCCAAAGAAAGAGAAGGACGGGCACAATAAAATTGTACCAAAAAAAAATATTCTAAATTCAAACTTAAACCATAGACTTATTAAGTTCCTTATAGTGAGTTATATTGTGTTGTTTTGATGTACCATCATTTCATTGCATACCCTAGACACTAGCCACATCAAACACCACACATTAGAAATAATATACAGCACCGTGTGAGATCTAGAGAGGTAGCGTTAGATCCCTTGAGAATTCATCAACATCATCTATTAGACTCAAGGTCTTACATAGCTTGACCTCACACGGTTGACACATACATAACAACATTCATTATCTTTTACCATCATAACCTCTCCAGCAAAATTAACTTTGCTACAGATCCATATGGGTACCATATACAAACGCCATATCCTGCAAAAGAGGTGGTCTTGAAAGCTGAACCATCTGCGTAGTCCTGGATTGCTGATGTTGAGTAGCTGTTTATGGTCTCCAAGGCATTCGTCTTCAAGACTGTGGATACTGTTTCCTTGTTGGCCGTTTTATCTATCCGTTGTGTTTTGACAGTTGATTGATGGAAGGGGGTGGTCCATAGTATTTGTTTTCCAATTCACTCTCTTGCAGGAGATGATGTTTATCATTTTCCTCTTTGGCTATGTCCAGGAGAGGTAGTTGTTTCAGTCTTCGTGTTTGTTTCCAAGTGTCAATAAGTACTTTGTTTGGGTGGTCTTTCTCTTGTCCCCTGTATCTCTCTACAGCTTCAGTCTGTGCTCTTTTACGCCTAATATCCAGCGGCTCTATCTTGGCATCTATCTCACATACGGCTGTGGGTGTTGATCTCATCCCTCCACAAATTAACCTGAGAGTTTGGTTCTGCACACAGTCAAGAGATGAGATGGTACTCACAATGATCTGGAAAGGGAGGTTATAGTCCATCACTGATCTCACATAGCCGAGATATAGTTGACGAAGTGTTTGTTTTTCTGCTCCCCAATTAGTACTAGCTAGCCGTTTGATGAGGTTTAGGATCTTGCATGCTTTTCCCCTGAGGTTGTAGATGTGTCCATCTAGTTTCAATTGTCTGTCCAGTTTTACTCCTATATATACTGGGTGCTCCTCTTTTGTTAGTGTTTCCCCACTCAATTTGATGTTGATAGGTCGTTTTGCTATTTTGTGGCTGTGGGAGAAAGTGGTGTATACAGTTTTCTGCGTATTGATTTTAAGTTTCCACAGTTCACAATATACTGAAAATGTAAGGAGAGCTCTGTTGATCTTGGCTTTTGCCAGGATAGGATATTTCAGTAGTCCAGATGGCAAGGTCATCAGCAAACAGCGCCTTCGACACATTCAAATGTTTGGCAAGGTCATCAATAAAGATGAGGAAAAGGGTGCAACTTAAAGGAGAGCCTTGGGGCAGTCCTTCTTACAGAGTTCTTTTCCGTGAAATTGCACCAGCATAGTTGGTAGCTATGGTACTATTTAGGAAAGCCTGTATCCATCTAATAATTTTCCCTCCTATTCCCTTTCTTCTTATCTTCAAAAGTCCCTTTCTCCAAACTCTGTTGCAGGCTTGCTCAGGGTCGATGAACACAGCCATCGTGTTTTTTTCCCTCTTGAAAGCCATCCATCACATTCTGTGTGAACCTGAAGAGGGGGTCATCTGTGCGGCACTTACGTCTGAAGCCTATTAATATGAGGCAAACATAAAGGTATGTTATCAGGCACTCGTAGGAAATAAAGAAGTAGAACACTAGACAACAGAAAATCAACAGACATGAGTGGCTTACCCAGGATTTGAACCCTGGACCTTCCGTGTGACAACCCCTCCTAGCCATGCAAGCGAATCACACTATCCTCCCTGCCATCTACGCATCACCAAAAAATGATGTTTCGATGATAGGTCATTAGTGCGAACCGCAATACACGACACCGAAAGTCCACCATGGTCAGTTTAGCCTATTAATGACGCAATCACTTCTGTTGTCTCCCTATCAAACAGTATAGGCCAGTCCAACAAGACAAGGACCTTAACACTGTGTCCAGTAAATGATGGTTGCTGTCAGCCATGCCGATGGTAATTGTCCCTCGTTCCACGTTCTACTGATAAACCAAAGAAGTGTCTCTTTTGCCTTTGGCCCTAGTTGACAAATCATCTCTGTTTTAATTTTATCTGGTCCTGGAGCTTTATTTTTTGCCAGTTTCCGTAGTGCCATTCTCAATTCTTGTAGGCTGAACGGATCGTCGAGCGCAGCCATATTGGTCTGATCTATGTTAAGCGTGGGTATGTTCTTTATGAGCACTTCGTCTAGTTTCTTTCTCTGTTGTGTTTTATTTACACTGGCATAGAAAATGTTGAAGACATCGGTTTTCTTTCTGCTTAGTACTAGATGGGCAGTCCATCTTTTTTCCAATAGTTATCACCACTTCCATCCACCATAGGTGTTGGGTTTTTCTTTTTTCTTGCTTCCCTCGAGATTACTCCTCGAGATTGTGTCTCCAAACTTTGTTCCCGTCTCTTTTTAGATCTAGTTTGTTGCAATTTTCTTTCCAAATCTTAGCTTATTCTTCTTGGTGAGATACCTTACTTTTGCTGTCCACCTGTTGTACTCTGTTTTATTTAGAGTGGTAGGGTAATTTACAGCCTTCTTTCTTCTGGGCCTCTCCTCTCTTTGACTGCTTCAGCTATAGTGCGTTTCAAAAAGGTCGGTCGACAATTGACTTCAAATATCTCCATATTCCTTGCACTGATAAACATGATTTTTTGCATGTAGTTTTATATTTTCAATGTCCCAAAGTTTTAATAAAATTTGATGTTGCAGGTAGTGTTCTTTTCTTGCAACGGCTAATTCCTTTGATCTTTTTTAACGAAGTAATTATTTTGTCCTGGAAGAAAATAATTTACCGTAAATTAAGGAAGTTGCATATTTTCGGCATAGGCGTCTATACAATTCGAATGTTAGAGGGGTTTGTTAACTGATTACTACGTGAGGTCCTTTTTTTATTTCTTCGAAATATTTGAGAGAAAAATAACGCCTATTCGTTGTAAATGTTACTTTTTATACTAAAACGTGAATGGATGCATGAAGAGGTGAAAGTACTGTGTATGTTAAAAATTGTAGTGAAATCGCGGAGATAAAAAGGAAATGAATTGGTTTACATATACACATAGATGGAGGAGAAAACATATAAAACATATAAGGTATTTACACACTTATTCTGAGTCAGACGAGTCTAACATATTGATGACTATTCTCGGCTGAACGAACGACAGTCCATCTTTTTTCCAATAGTCAATTTCCTCTTTTAAGACATGGTCTTCATATTTACACCAATAATCTTTGTCTATCTGCGAGAGGGCGGCATATGTTAGTTCTTTCATATTGCATAGTTTGAAAGTTTTATTTTCAGCTGCCACCTGTCCTTTAACTTTTGCCCAAACGAGTTCAATTGGGTTTTAATGTGAATGATAAGGTGGCAGTCTCAAACACATATGACCATGCTGTTGAATCAACTTTTCTATATGGAATATCTTTGTCTTTTGTGATTTCTTAACAAGGGACAGTAATTCAGGTTTCAGAAACCCCTCGTTAAATGGAATGTCTTCTTTTCTGAGCCAAATATTTATAGCATCTTTTGTACTCGAAGATGTCGGGATTTTGTCTTTTTCTGCCACAGCGTTGTGGTATGATGCGTTGTCCATTATCAGACAGGATGGTCTGTCTAGGGACGGAAAAAGAGTATTTTCAATCCACTCTCTAAATATGTTATCGTTCATCTCGGTATGATAGTCCCGGTTGTCCGTATAATTGGAAGTGAAAATAAGTTCAGCATTTTTCACTAGCCCATTATGTCTGCTGCCTGCATGGGCCATTATCAGACGTTGTCCTTTTCCACTGGGTACTCATCTTTTAATCGTTCCATCTGCTGCCATTCCTTTTCACTTGTGTGGTGAGCATTGATCCAAGTTTCATCCACATACACAATATCATAATCTTGATTACGCATTTCCCGTACTTCACGTAAATATTTACTTCTCATATATACTAAGTGCGGCTTCTCGCAGATGACGTTTCTTCCACTAGCGTACTTCCTAAACGTAAAGCCAATGCTTCTAACAGTTCTCCATAATGTTGATTTCGACACATCAATGTCATTGTGTGTTCTCAGCCGAATTTTCAGTTTTCTTAATGTGACAGTTTCTTTGGAATTGAACATTCTACAAATCTCTCTTTTAATCACATCCCTGTCAAAACTATCTACTACTTCCTTTCTTCCTTGCGTCCTGGTATTGATTGAACTGAAAATTCCATTAGCTTTGAGTAATTGATGAAATGAGCGTTTACTTAAACCCATATCGTGAATAGTTCTCTTTTCAGGATTTGAGAGACTCCGATACAGTTTACCACGCTTAGCTTCTCTGCAGAAATATTTATACATCTTCACTGCCATTGTATGCAGTGTAAGGAACTTGACTTTCATACCCATTGTATTACAGACCTAGAATACCGCAAGATACGCCTATGCACTGAAATACACAATCAGTAGAACGGTAACTGAACACACCGGAAGGATCAATGTAATGTTTAAAACAGTGCGGTAGTGAGCTGAAACACGGGGAAAATCACGTGAAATAACTTCGAGATGTTAAATCGAAATAGCTCACAAATATGAAGGGCTAAGCCCTGTCAATACACGGTTGGACTAGGAGGTGATCGATTTTGTATACTTTAAATAAAGAAAATTTAAAATCATAAGTTTGTTAACGAGGAAAAAAAAATGTACCCCTCGAGACATAGCGATCATTAGGTCATATGCAAAGTTGCAACAATTACGATCAAGTGGTTGCAGAGATATTGAATATTAAACAGCGGCAAACATTGTGAAACGCACTATAGTTCAGGTGTCCAGTAAGGTTTATACTTCTTATGGTTCCCCTTTGGGATGCACTTTTTAGCTGCTGCTAGGATTATGGTACATAGATTGTTGTATGTAGTATTAATGTTATCAGTTCTAATGATTTGACTGAGCCCGCGTCAGTTTCTCGGTCATAGTGGTCCCAGTCTGCTTTCCTGAAGTTTCAGGATGGTTTACCCAGGAACTTCTGCGTCATCTGTGATGTTAAAATAGTTGTTAAAACAGGGCGGTGGTCACTTCCCACATCTTCCAAGACTTTGATGATACTATTTTCTACTATGTCAGCTGAAACAGATGTCAGATCGGGCCGACTGGTCGAGCCGTGTGCCCTGTGTAGGAGCGTTGGTGGAGTCTCCAAGCTCTGCAGTAGCATTAAGTTGGTACTATTGCACAGATCCACAACCTCTAAGCCTCTACTGTTAAATTGCCGGTATCCTAGAGCAGGAATGTGAGCATTAAAATCACCAGCTATGACAGTTTTCTTTAGTATAGGCTCAAACTCAGACAGACCTTTTTATGAGGTCGGGGGACAGTAAATGTTGCGCAGTGTGTACTTGGTGTTATCTTTGCTCCATAGCTTTATTATTTGGTGGTCGATATCCGCCGCAGGGTTGTTGGTTACTGTGGCTTGGGTATCATTTCTGATTAAGGTCATGATGCCTTGGCACTTCAGGCATTCACATTTGTACTGTGTATAACCTATGATGTTAATTTGTTTCCGTTGAAGTATTGTTTCCTGAAGAAGGGCTACATGTACTTGATGTTCGTGCAGTATTTTTGTAAGCTCGATTGTCTTATTCTGTAGTCCAGCTATATTTAGCTGTAAAATGTTAAGGTTCCCCTTCGCTGACTTTTCGCAAGGAGCAGGGGATTTATCTCTCTTGCGCGGGCCTTGGTAATCGAAGCGACGCCCGAGCTCTTATGGATTATAATTGTTTGACTGGGATGGAGGTAGAAGTCAGAAGGAATTAATGAATCTAAAACTTGGACATGGGCTACCAACATGCAAGGTGAAATTAATAAGGAATACATCTAAAACTAGAACAACGTACTACCAACATGCAAGGTGTAATTAATAAAGAATAAATCATTAAGCAGTAGGCAACTCAGCAGCTGTGGGAATCTACTTTAGAAACTCTCCAAAGATCTACGTTAATAAAATGAAGTCTGCATAGTTAATCGGAAAATAATTTTCAATTGTAAAATGAACAGTTTGAACATGTCCCTCAGCATTGGTTTTCTTGAAATAAACAAACACACAATGATGATAGGAAACTCTATACAGAGCGATACAACAGGAGGCAATCTGATCATCAGAAGTGTCCCCCCCGTCGAAAAGTGTTTCGGCCCTCTACTCCTTTACACTCTAATGGGGTGGGCCCATTTGGGTCATGACTCCCAAGTGTCTCAGCCTCCTGTTGTCTTGTATCGAAAATCTTCTTCTTCTTCCTCTTCTTCCTCGTTCGTCCTGAAAAGGACGTTGGTTGCGTTGTGTCTGTTTACATCGGAGCTGCGATATCTGTGCCTTTCGGCCGACACATCCGACTTCAGCACAGCATTTTTTGGGACCGGGTTTGCCTTCCCTCTTCGATCCCTACTCTCTCAGCCAGACTGCAGTGATGCAGCCTGTTTCCAGGACCACCACGTGGAGGTGAAGTAGGGTCTTGGTCAGCTGTATCGAAAATGAACCCATTTCACTTTGGTAGCAACTTTAAAATCCACAACTCTGCCAGCCATGGAGGCAACTGTGAAAGTAACCAAAGAGAAGACAAATTATTCCGTTCGTTCCGCCACACACCATGACTAGGGGCAGACACTGACACACCTGCATGAAGCCGACGAGGCTAGCCACTGCGCGCTAGCAACTGTAATTCTTTGCCCAACACCTCTTATAATATACGCCAGGTGTTGCCCATCAGTAACAGCCCTTTCACCGCACACCGAAAAACTTAGACAAATTCCTGATGTTTTCTGTATCGCAGAGTTTACAGTCCCGAGTTCCATAGCCCATTGCAGTTGTTCCACAGCCAGCATGATGCCTTTTCCGCAGTTTCACTAAGCCTCTTCAGTGCCCTTGTTCTCGACTGTCCCTTCAGCCCCAACAGTTTCAATAAATCATACACTGATGCAGCCACGAGCCCTCTTGCACCCACCTCAACAGCCATGACCCTTGCAGTGAACCCATCGTGTCTCAGATCTGCAGCCAGATCACTATACTTGGCCGCTTTGAACAAATGTTGCTCTTCCAATCTGGATTCACATGGCACGGTCAGTTCAATCAATATAACCTGGTGCGATGATGAAGAATGCAGCATTATATCCGGCCGTCTTCGAGATTTCCTGATACTCTCTGGATATGCCCCTCGTCCAGGTAGGTCTACCGCCATCTCCCAGTCATTTGCATAGTCAAGGAGAGATGGTACACTGCTACCTGATTTACTCGGTTTTGGGTGTGCTGACTTTCCTGCTCTCAGAAAGTATGTGTTTGCGGTGTTTGGCCTGACATTACTATTCACCTTCATCCTTGCCAGATCTATTGTCGCAGCCAGCTCATTTAGCACTTTGTTGTGGCGCCATGTGTATCGCCCTTCCGTAATGACACCTTGCAAGCTGAGAGCACGTGTTAAAGTGTCTGCCTCCCATGGCACAGGGGGCACTGCTCATCGTCCGACTTTCCCCATCTCACAAGGTTTGTGGCCGATGGCAGGAGGTCATACATTGATCTAACAACGAAGCTGAGCCTAAGAGGTGCCATATACCATATATCATTCCATGTCAAGGACCTTTGCAGGGCTCCTTCCCATGTAGTCCATTGGCCTTGTTGGGCCTGCTGCACTGCTTTTTGCAACTTCTTATCATTCTCAGCTCCTGGTATCTCCTGAACTACCATGTCTCTGCGCTCCCTGCTTGATGCCTTGGACCACCAGCGGATGTCTCCATAACCAAATCCCCGTCTATTTTTCGTTTGTGTGTATCCGATTACCTCCCTCAGTTTGAGTGACTCTTGGGCAGCATCAACAGCTTCTTCCACTCTCCACTTCCTTCCCGTTTTCAGTGTGGGCTGAATGGACTTATCCACGTCATCGGCTGACTCGCGTAGCATCATTGCAAGTCGTGCCTTTCCAGCTTTGTACTCTTCAACAACTGACTTGAAGGGAAACAGAAGTTTTGACTTTTTGCAGTACAGTGCTACATCTGACAGACCTGGTGGTACCCCTAGCCATTTCCTCATGAACTTGTTGACCTTCTGCTCTATAGCTTCTACTGTACTTGTGCTTATTTCATATAAAAGCAGTGGCCACAGCAACTTAGGTATCAACATGAACTTGAGGCACCACAGTTTGAATTTCCTAGGAGTCTGCTTTGGTCTATGATCTGTAGCCCTCCGCCTGCCATTTCTATTGTCTGTTGCACTGCCTTGGAGTCTTTTAATGAGGCATCGTACACCCTGCCAAGACTTTAACAGGTTCCTCAATGACAGTAGGGATTAAAAAATTAATGGCTGCAGTGTACCTTTAATCCTGTGGATATCGAGCTCTGAAATACTTGCTGGAGAGGGCAAGCTCGAAATTTCCCTAGCTTAAAAATTATTTGTGTTTCCTCCTCCGTTACCCAACGATCTAACAAATCATTCCATGGGATCTACAAATAAGTCACGATCGATCGGTCACCGTCACGTGTTTTAAATGGAATATATGAGCAAGGGGAACCGTGGTGAACCTGTCATTCATATCTCCGTGATTCGTACCCTCCCCTGACCTGCCCAGACTACTGGTTGAGAAATATTGTCGTAAATGGCTAAGATGCAACTTTATATGCTAAAATTGTATAATGACGTTTAAATTATTGAACTAATAAATTCAACTTATTTTAAATTATAATTAAAACTGCGCACGACGAAAAGTCTTCTTTTTTTTCTTCAAAAATATGAAACTGTAAAAGTGAAACAAAAAAATACGATTGTAGATATGACAGACACTAAGAACACCTGTTGATAACATTACAAGTCACTAAGAAAACCTATTGATAACATTACAAATCACTAAGAAAACCTATTGATAACATTACAATTCACTAAGAAAACCTATTGATAAAATTACAAGTCACTAAGAAAATATGTTGATAGCATTACAAGTTAGTCCTTGTTCTGGAATACCGAAGGTAAGAGGGTCAGAGACCCGAAAACGGATGGAGAAGGCAACTGGCCAGTAAGGACAGAAATGAGGAAGATATGGAAAGACCTTGAGCTGATGGCACAATACAAGAGACCTTGACATTTGTTGAAGCTTCATTATACTTTAGAAGCTGAAGAGTCAAGAAAGAATGAATGTAACTATAAGGTTTAATTTAATATCATACCTGCTTCTTTTTTTTTCAGCAAATAACGAATAGAACAGTATTCAGGAGAGAGGCATACAAAGGGAGAGGGAGGGATCCCGTTCCACGCCCACTGAGTCATACTGGGAATATGGTGTTAGGCCCATATTTTCTTGACCAGAAAACTAGGGGTGATGAGGTCAGCATCACGCCGGCCGCCTTTAACCTTCCCAGTGTAGCTCGGGGCATTCAAAATTAAATGAAAAAAAAAATCTTGAAGCAATGACAAGTTTCATCGTCGTCGCTTTCCTTTGTGCTGCTTTCGGAGCATGCAGCAACAACCACTGTAGCTGGTCCCCCCTGCAGGAAGCCTGCACTAAGCATTAACATGCTCTTGCGGCGGTGGTGTCTGTAGCAACGTGTTGTACATGATGAGGTTTTCAGCGCCATGCACAACCTCATATTAGTAGCTTTGCACGGCATGCATTCCCATTCTTTCTATGTCTCTTCAGAGATCCACGGGAACTACTAGGAACAAAATGATATGTTTAGGAACCCATAAATGACACAGTGGAGACACGTTGCGGAATGTACAGGGAGATAACTACTATATAAAACAACAAGTTAAATATCTGCAGTATTCTTTACCTTGAATCTTTACCTGTTCTCTGTTCTTTCTTATTCGGGATATAATAATTTATAATGTACCTTATTTACTTACTTAGTCGTTCCTCTTCTACCCTGGGGTGTAAAGATTTGCCAGAGAGAGCTCCATACAACCCTACAGGCCGTCTTCTTCCTGGCCTGGTTCCAATCTAGTCCTCGGTCCAGAGATTGTCTAATGTTGTCCTTCCAACGAACTCTAGGTCGTCCTGATGGTCTGCATCCCTGGCTCTTGGTTTCCTGTATTTGTCGTGGTAGCCGATCTTCTTCCATTCTGCAGACATGGCCAAACCATCTCAGTTGGGACTGTTCGACTTGGGTCTGCAGACATGGCCAAACCATCGTAGCTGGGACTGTTCGACTTGGGTCTGCAAGGGTTGGGTTTTTAGACCTTGACGTATCGTTTGGTTTCGGACCATGTCTCTTCTTGTTACTTCAACCACCTTCCTCAGATACCTTATTTCTGAGGTTTGGATCTGGCTTGTGCGGGTTCTAGTCATTGCCCATGACTCGCATCCATACGTAAAGACTGGGACATTGGTGGAGCGGTGCACAGTCATCTTCCTCTTCTTGCCAAATTCTCGTATCATAATCTGGTGCCTTTTTTTCGTCTCGTGATATCACAATGGTTCTTGTTTTGGAACTGCTGATGTCCATCCCTCTCTTTTCCAGCTCTTCCTTCCACACTTGCAGTTGGTTCGTAGGTGTGCATCTGAATTAGCAATCAGGGCATCATCGACGGCAAATCAATCAATCAATCAATACCCTTTAGCTCCCCAAGGAGCATAAGCCTTCTACAAACACATGCCAAGTCTTCCTGTCATGTGCCATCCGCTCAAGTTCTTTCCATGTTCTCCTCATCATTTTCACCTCTGTTTCCAGTTCTTTCTCCATGTGTTCTTTGGTCTACCTCTGCCTCTCTTTCCCTGTGGATTCCAGAACAAGGACTGCCTTGTAATGCTATCAACAGGTCTCCTCAATGTGTGTCCTATCCATCGCAAACGTCGTCTTCTCAACTCTTGTTCCACTGGCACTTGTCTGGTTCTTGTCATCAATTCCACATGTGTGACTTTGTCATACCATTTCAGTCCTTCTGTTCTACGCAAGCACCCGTTTATAAAAGTCTGTAGCTTTTTGGTTGTTGTTTTTGTTGCTCTCCATGTTTCAGAGCCATACAATAGGACTTACTTGACATTTGAGTTGAAGATTCTTATTTTCGTGTTGGACATGATTTCTCTTGTTCTCCATATGTATCCCAATGCAATGAAAGCTCCTCTTGCTTTTTGTATTCTTATTTTCATATCACTGTCTGCCCCTCCAACTTTGTCTATATTACTGACAAGATATGTGCACGATTCTACATCTTTTAGTGATGTTTCTTCAAGTTGAACCTTGTTATCATTTCTTGCATTTATTCTCATAATCTTTGTTTTCTCCCTGTGTATTCTCAGCCCTTTGTTGTGACTTCTCATCGAGAATTTTCATTTTCGCTTGCATCTGATTATGGTTATGAGACAGAAGAGCCTAGTCATCTGCAGATCATCAAGTTGTTTAGTCAGATTCTACTGGATTCCATTTCTGTTGTGTGATGTCGATGTTTTCATAACCCAATCTATTGCTAGTAAGAAAAGAATTGGAGACAAGAGGCATCCCTGTCTCACCCCCGTTCTAATCCTGTACGCTGTCCTTCGTGAAGAAATCTGCACGTCATGTCTTCATAGGTCTTCTTCATTAAGTTACATATCGTAAGAGGCAACTAATATTAGGTTGTGCGTATGACTGGCTATCTCTTCGTCGAAAAAAATCTGCCACAGAAGCCACCGCTGCAAGAGTACATTATTGTTTTGGTGAAGACTTCTTGCAAAGGGACCAGCTGCAGTAGTGGCTCAATGTTCCATCAGGAGCGAAAATGGAAATGATGATCATAATGATGATGTGCCAACAAGTGAAAATGGTCATGATGATCATAATGATGATGTGCCAACAAGTGAAAATGGTCATGATGATCATAATGATGATGTGCCAACAAGTGAAAATGGAAATGATGATCATAATGATGATGTTCCAACAAGTGCTTAAAAAAATAAGTGTAGATTGGGAGATTGCCATCATAACACCAATTTTCAAAAAGGGTGACAATCGACAGTGTGGAAACCATAGAGGCATATCCCTTCTCAGTGTCCCTGGTAAAATCTACTCTAGAATCCTAGAGCAGAGACTCCGACGCCTAGCTGAGCCACAATTGGATGAGGTCCAGTGCGGATTCCGAGCAAACCGAAGTACTCAAGACCTAATCTTAACACTCAGAAAGCTGAGTGAAAAGGCCCTTGAGTATAAGAGTGAGATCCATCTTTGTTTCATAGATCTGGAAAAGGCGTTTGACAGGGTCCCCTGCAACAAACTTTGGGACTGTTTGGCAAGGAAGAATATTCCAGCACCTCTGATTCATGCTATACAGAGCTTATACAAGTCTTGCAGAAATTATGTGAGGACAGCAAACCATAAGTCAGAAGAGTTCAGGACCACCACTGGTGTAAGACAAGGTGATATCCTATCACCTTACCTTTTCATACTCCTCATGGATGATGTCATCAAGGCATGTAAGGAGAGAACAAGAAAGTATTCAGTGGGGTACTGGAAGATGAGACAGGTCTATATTTCGGAGCTGGCATTTGCTGATGATGTTGCCCTGATTGCTAAATCAGAGGCACATCTCCAATCCAACCTGCAAGTCTGGAAGGAAGAGCTGGAGAAGAGAGGGATGGTCATAAGCAGCTCTAAAACAAAATCCATGGTGATATCACGAGAAGAAAGAAGACATCAGATTAAGCTGGGAGAACAGGTCCTGGAGCAGGTCGACCACTTTAAATACCTCGGAGCTATTATAGACCGAAAAGGAGGCATCAAAGAAGAGTTGGCCACTCGAAAAGCAGCAGCTGAGAGACTTTTTCAGGCCATAAATCGAGGATTCCTCAGCAAGAGAGAGGTTGGTAAGAAAACGAAGATGGCTGTATACCGCTCCACCTATGTCCCAGTCTTGACATATGGATGCGAGTCATGGGCAATGACTACAACCCACAAAAGCCAGATCCAAACCTCAGAAATGAGGTATCTGAGGAAAGTGGTTGAAGTAACAAGAAGAGACATGGTACGCAACCAGACGATACGTCAAGGCCTTAAATCCTACCCCCTACAGACGCAAGTAGAACAGTCCCAATTAAGATGGTTTGGCCATGTCTGCAGAATGGGAGAAGATCGGCTACCACGACAAGCATGGGAAACAAAAAGCCAAGGATCCAGACCCCCAGGACGACCCAGAGTCCGCTGGGAGGACAACATTAGACAATCTTTGAAGGACCGAGGACTAGAATGGAACCAGGCCAGGAGGAAGACAGCCGATAGGATAGCCTGGCGCTCTCTCTCTCTTCCAAACCTCTACACCTCACGGTAGAAGGGGAACGACTAAGTAAGTAAGTATTCTCAGGCCCATTGTTGTGACTTCTCATCGAGAATTTTCATTTTCGCTAGCATCTGATTATGGTTATGAGACAGAAGAGCCAAGTCATCTGCAGATCATCAAGCTGTTTAGTCAGATTCCACTGAATTCCATTTCTGTTGTGTGATGTCGATGTTTTCATAACCTAATCTATTGCTAGTAAGAAAAGAATTGGAGACAAGAGGCATCCCTGTCTCACCCCCGTTCTAATCCTGTACGGTTCTGTACGCTGTCCTTCACGAAGAACTCTGTACGTCATGTCTTCATAGGTCTTCTTCATTAAGTTACATATCGTAAGAGGCAACTAATATTAGGTTGTGCATATGACTGGCTATCTCTTCGTCGAAAACAATCTGCCACAGAAGCCACCGCTGTAAGAGCACTTTAATGTTTTGGTGAAGACTTCTTGCAAAGGGACCAGCTGCAGTAGTGGCTCAATGTTCCATCGGGAGCGAAAATGGAAATGATGATCATAATGATGATATGCCAACAAGTGAAAATGGTCATGATGATCATAATGATGATGTGCCAACAAGTGAAAAAGGAAATGATGATCATAATGATGATGTGCCAACAAGTGAAAATGGAAATGATGATCATAATGATGATGTGCCAACAAGTGAAAATGGTCATGATGATCATAATGATGATGTGCCAACAAGTGCTTAAAAAAAAAAATAAGTGTAGATTCGGTCAATGTAATTTTGGCTATTTTAAAATCAATGTTTTCTAAGGTGTATGCTTTGTTATGACGTATTGGCTCATGTTGCATTCCAACCTGCAAAATTTTGTTGTCACTGTTGTCAAACCAAACACAGTGGCCAGACTAGTATAAAATATGGCTTCTTCTATAGGCCTATTGTAATGTTACTATGCATGTATATAAGGTTGACTACGTCCTCTTCACAGCACATATTTATTTTCGTACCATTTAGAGTTAGGATTAACCCTCACCCTAATCCTAACTCTAAATGGTACGAAAATACACATATTATACACTTATTCACCGCGGAGCGTTCGGCGAACTTCATTCCTATATTACCAGGTTCACGATACACATAACAACACTTGATCAGCTTGCCGCCTTCAAACTTTATTTTCTAATGCTCGTACACGTGTAGTTTCGTATTTTAATGTATTATATTACATACATGTCGCTCGTGTTTTGAACTACTAAAAGGTAAACCTTGTCACATTGCACCAGACCTATAGGTCTTTTGCATTTGGACATGCGCACTAATATAACCGAATAGGTTGAACGCCAAACGCGCCTCGCCAAAAGGAGGAAAACAATTTATTTTTTAAAATTAAATTGTCACATAGCAGGAGCTGTCGTTGGCACGGCTGGATTAAGCCAAGAAGGGCCTCTAGGCTTTTTGGTGTTTGGGCCCCACTTCATCTAATAGGCAACAATTTTAATTTTTTGTTTCAACGCCTTTAGCATGGTAATGGTATATACTAGTATTACTAATAGACTGGTATGTTAGTTTGTTAGCATGGTGATGGTAGGCTATATACTAGTATAACTAATAGACTGGTATGTTAGTTTGTTAGCATGGTGATAGTATATACTAGTATTACTAATAGACTGGTATGTTAGTTTGTTAGCATGGTGATGGTATATACTAGTATTACTAATAGACTGGTATGTTAGTTTGTTAGCATGGTAATGGTATATACTAGTATTACTAATAGACTGGTATGTTAGTTTGTTAGCATGGTAATGGTATATACTAGTATTACTAATAGACTGGTATGTTAGTTTGTTAGCATGGTGATGGTATATACTAGTATTACTAATAGACTGGTATGTTAGTTTGTTAACTTGGTAATGGTATATACTAGTATTACTAATAGACTGGTATGTTAGTTTGTTAGCATGGTAATGGTATATACTAGTATTACTAATACTCTGGTATGTTAGTTTGTTAGCATGGTGATGGTATATACTAGTATTACTAATAGACTGGTATGTTAGTTTGTTAGCATGGTAATGGTATATACTAGTATTACTAATAGACTTGTATGTTAGTTTGTTAGCATGGTAATGGTATATACTAGTATTACTAATAGACTGGTATGTTAGTTTGTTAGCATGGTAATGGTATATACTAGTATTACTAATAGACTGGTATGTTAGTTTGTTAGCATGGTGATGGTATATACTAGTATTACTAATAGACTGGTATGTTAGTTTGTTAACTTGGTAATGGTATATACTAGTATTACTAATAGACTGGTATGTTAGTTTGTTAGCATGGTAATGGTATATACTAGTATTACTAATACTCTGGTATGTTAGTTTGTTAGCATGGTGATGGTATATACTAGTATTACTAATAGACTGGTATGTTAGTTTGTTAGCATGGTAATGGTATATACTAGTATTACTAATAGACTTGTATGTTAGTTTGTTAGCATGGTAATGGTATATACTAGTATTACTAATAGACTGGTATGTTAGTTTGTTAGCATGGTAATGGTATATACTAGTATTACTAATAGACTGGTTTGTTAACTTGGTAATGGTATATACTAGTATTACTAATAGACTGGTATGCTAGTTTGTTAGCATGGTAATGGTATATACTAGTATTACTAATAGACTGGTATGTTAGTTTGTTAGCTTGGTAATGGTATATACTAGTATTACTAATAGACTGGTATGTTAGTTTGTTAGCTTGGTAATGGTATATACTAGTATTACTAATAGACTGGTATGTTAGTTTGTTAGCTTGGTAATGGTATATACTAGTATTACTAATAGACTGGTATGTTAGTTTGTTAGCATGGTAATGGTAAATACTAGTATTACTAATAGACTGGTATTTTAGTTTGTTAGCATAGTGATGGTATATACTAGTATTACTAATAGACTGGTATGTTAGTATGTTAGCATTGCTTACCTATTTTGTTTTAGTAATTATTTTTTTATTAATGTTTATTAATATTATTTTTATTAAGGTAAACACAATAAACACATTTTATTGAAAAGTCTATCCATTAAAATTTTTGTTAACTTATCCACGGACCCCTAAGAGCTCCGGGCCCCTAGGCTTCAGGCTACTTAACCTAATAGATGATCTGTCCCTGCCGTAGGGGAGTAAAGTGTAAGAGGACTTCACCATACTAGTCCCAGATTTAATGAGGTAAATAGTTACATGGATCTGCAATTGAGTTAGAGAAGGCTCCCTAACTCAATTGCAGATCCATGTAACCATTTACAGCAGCGTAGACTGGAGAGTGACGCTACCAGGGTTAAATCCCAGAACATGGTTACTGTGTCGCGAGAGAAAACCGCTGACCGCTTAGCCAATCAAACTGTCTTTTAAAATAACTACATCACTTAAAAGTGTAATGTTCTTGTTTTAAAAAAAAAATCCAGAACGAAGCCTCACGCCAATATTTTAAACGCTATATTGTAATTTTGTTACATACATGACATTATCTGTGCCTTCACTATTGACAAACTCAAAACTAGTCACCACAAACGATTGATTATCTTTTAGTTTTCACGTTTCTCATGATAATTCTTGATAGTATTTTAATCGTGTGGTTCAGAAAACGTATTGTTCTGTAGACTTCCGATTGTTTAGCCGCTTGGTTTTCTTAGCAATTTAAAAAATAAAGGACTTTAGTTGATCATCAGTTGTGTATTGACTCTAGTATGTCATTCAAAAGTTGTCCTGTTGCATGTATTCCTAAAGCCCCCAGTCTAAATTTTCACTTATGTTGTATTATATGATCCTGGGGCGCATTGTTAGTCGTGTCCACAACTTCTACAGTAAGTATTGGTCGTACTGCACTGTTGTCTTGGAGATTAAATTTCCATCTTTCATTTAAATTTTGTATTATATCCATCTTTTCTTTCCATTCTTCAAATCCATTAATATTAGTGCTTCTTTTTTCTTCAACTATACAGTGACTATATTCGTTCTTCTACTTAATTGCTCATTTATTTGCGTAGGCTTACATTTTACGTATTGTCTTACCTGATCAGCAAGATGTTCCGCCAAGAATGATGGGGAAAGCATTGAAATAACAAAATGCCGAACCATATTTTGATTATACGAGTTTAGGAAAAAAAAAAAAAGGTTCATGTTGTTTAAAAGAAAAAAAAAGGGCTCACGTTGTTTAAAAAAAAAAAATAACTGTACACTGGCAAGAGAGGCAGAGGTAGACCAAGAAGCACATGGAGAAGAGAGTTGGAAACAGAGGTGAAAATGATGAGGAGAACATAGTCTGCAAAGCAAAATTCTTCGATGATAGTTTGGCATTTTGTAAATTTTTCAGTCAAAACCTAGTTCGCGAAAATCTTCAGTAGGGTCGCGAGGAGTTCTCGGAAAAGTAAGAGAAAGATAAAACATTATATCCTCTAAGGGTCGTGAGCAGTGGGAAAACAACAACAACAACAACATAGAGTAGCCAGTAAAAAAGTTTAGAACCACTGCTTTAAACAGTAGACAATAACTATAGGACCTACCACTCGTGCTTGGCCGGGCGGGACACACAACTGTGTAACAGACATGCGGGCTGGGTCCCCGTGCAGTTCCCACGAGTCTCTGAAGGAAAAAAAAAAAAAAGAAAGAATGGAAGTATGGGACGAATGTTCATTCCAGGAAAGAGGACCATCCACCTCTTGGAATTGCATCATCCGCGAATTAATGGGTCTGGTATGTTTGATCGACTCTACCAATGTTGAGCCTGCTGAGTTAGGGAAGCCCTCTGGGTTTGCAAGGAAGCTCTGGAACTCACTCCAAATGAAAACGTTAAAGAGCGAAAACTCAACTCCCTGGGAATCAAAACAAACAATGCTCCCTCAGGTATGTTTCAAGAGACTACTAATATGAAATAGTGCATGGGACTGCCAACCCCCTAAGGTAAAATATTGCTACAGAAGCAACGACTTCAAGCGCATGAGAATGCGTTGTGCGGGCTTCCTTTCTATTATCAGTTACAGCCCTTTCATTTTTTACATGTGATGGAGAATCTTGCAGATACCGATGTCTTTGTCACGATACTTCGCCCTTTGTTCTTACAACATATTTGCTTAAAGTGCCTCTAGTACGATTAAGAAGCTGCCATTGGATTCGATTTTCTTCCAGCCCTTTTGATGTGGTCTTCTTTTCTTCTTCTGCATTCGTCCTGAAAAGGACGTTTGTTACTTGTGTCGCCGTTTACAGCAAAGCTGCGATATCTGCGCCTTTCGGCCCGACACATCCGTTTTCTGCATGGCATTTTTGGGACCGGTTAGCCTTCCCTCTTCGATCCCTACTCTCTCAGCCAGACTGCAGCGATGCATCCTGTTTCCAGACCACCACTTGGAGGTGGAGTAGGGTCTTGGTCAGCTCTGGTTCGCTGACCCTGACGCATGCAGTCAAGCTATGGGTCGCTTACTGCATTCCTTACTTTTGATGCGTCTTTGGTCCCTGATGTGGTCTAATACTTCAGGGAGGATTTTGTTATTCCAATCCGCCTTTTCATAGTCTTTTCCGTTACGCATGCGCCGTCGTGTGGTAACCAACCTAAACAATCGTAAATATCTTTGCAGACGAACTCTCGGCGGAACTTCGTTTACGGTGCCGATCCTATAGCTTCAAGAATGGATGATATTTCGATGTGAAAAAAAGTTGTCTGAACTCAGATTTTATTTTAATTTAAGGTAAGAAGTAACACTAATCATATAAGTCTAAATCATGTAAAATTAGGTATGCAGACGACCATTCGTACGCAAGATGACCTGCAGGCTGAGTGGTAGTCACATTTGTTAGATGCAGTGCACGTGAACTTAAAATGTCTTACTTCAAATTGATGAGAAAGCTTACATAATCAGCTTTGAAGTGTTGATCTAATAGATTATAACATTCACATTTAATGTAGGCTTCAGTACTTCAGACTCGTATTTATTATGTATGGCAAGACCAGCTGGCTGAGTTCCAGTATAGTAGACAAACTTGGCGATGTTTGGAGATTTCTTCCAAATGGCTATCAATACATCGGTGGTGTCACTTGTAGTGATTAAAATATTAGCGAGGGATTTATTATGGATTATTATGACTGTCCAAGATGTAAGAAAAGTATAAGTTGGATTGAATGGTTAAGGTAAATGGAAGTGGGTATATTTTAATAAGTGGACCCTACATGCAGCAGAGCTGACTTATCAACAAGCAGTTAGCCTACATGTGTGGGTCTGTCTACTGTTCTGTGATTCTACTGATCAGGTCACTCAGCTATCACCACTTTAACCCATTACTGCTTACCAAATTATATTATCTTGTCTTTAGTTACATACAGAAATAGAATCACGAAATCACAGTCTACTGAAATACTAAATACAATACTATACTGTTCAAAAAAAGAAACGCATAGCTACTGAAGGCACACACATAGCCATAATTTTGACATTCAATAACTTTTTTAATTTAATGAGTTAATTGTTCAAATTGCACACAAGAATACCTTAGGGTTCAACCAATCAATTGACAGTTGTTTTGCATCTGGGTCACGAGAGTTTTTTGGCGTACAGGCTTTCCTGTTAGTATGGTGTGTGGCCTCCTCTTGCATCGATCAGCAACTGGCATCTCCTGGGCATGGATGCGATCAGACATCTGATGTGGGCCTGTGGGATGGGTGCCCACTCTTCCTGGAGTGCCTGGAACAGATCACGACGATAGGCTTGATCAACGTCTCGGCAACAAACACGTCTATGCAGCGCATCCCGCAGGTGCTCAATCGGACTCATGTCTAAAGACAGGGATGGCCAGGGACGGGTGAGAATGTTGTTGGCAGTCAGGAACTGCGTGGTCAACCGTGCACAATGGGGTCTGGCGTTGTCCTGTTAAAACACAGACCTTTGGGCAGCCAAAAGTGGAAGGACATGGGGTCGAAGAATTTCATTGACGTATCATTGCGCATTCAAGCCTCCTTCAATGTGCACCAATTGACTCCTTCCGTTGTAACTGATCATTCCCCACACCATTGCACCTCCACCACCATGCGACGAAGCTTCATCAACGCAATTGTGGGCAAAACGTTCATTTCGCCTACGGTAGACCCTACACCGTCTATCATGACGCTGCAACAAAAAGGAAGATTCGTCACTAAACCAGACACGTCTCCATTGATTGTCAGCTGCCCAGGGACGATGCTGGTTGGCCCAAAGAAGTCGATTTTGGCGATGGCGGCGTGTAAGGACAGGTCCTAGGTGAGGTCGTTGTGCCAAAAGTCCAGCATCATGCAGTCTATTCCGGACAGTTTGATCAGACACATGACGTCCTGCAGGCAATGACTGGGCAGTTGAGGAAGCTGTTGTAAACCTGTCTCTGAGATGATGAAGCCGAATAAAGCAATCCTCCGCTGCTGTTGTCACTCTGGGTCGTCCACTGCGATGCAGGTCTTCATCTGAGCCAGTGGCTTGGAACCGGTGCCAAAGTCGACTGATGGTACTCTGATGCACGTTTAGATGCCGTGCAACCTGACTTTGACTTTCGCCTGCATGCAGTCGGCCAATAGCAATGTTCCTTAAATTTATCGATAGAGACGCCATAAATGTCTGCTTGAAAATGAACTGAAATTTTTTTTTGTAGCGTTATCCTTTTATAGGGTTTCAGTTGCGTAGTCAGTGAATAGTGTTCACCCCAAATTTTGTTCCTTTCACGTGCGCGCAACATGAGCTGTGGTCAAAAATTGCGTCATAAACACTATTGACCACTGCGTTGTAACGAGTACAAAAACGAACGCAATTCAGGTCAACACATGCATTTGACACTGTAAAGAACATTTGAGGCTGGTTTTTATATACCCTAGCACCAAATTTTACTTACAAACTCATAAAAACGTTCCCTCTGATAGCTATGCGTTTCTTTTTTTGAACAGTATAGATATTTGATAAAAATAAGTTGTGTATACTATTAATGACATACTCATGGAAATAATTTGATACAATGACATTTTCAGCATTTTATTTGCATCTTAGCTAACATCTTATAAACTTTGTTACTTTTAATTGCCTTTCAAATCCTGCCTCTTGCTGTGTAATGTGATGCTGCAGTTTGTCTGTGGGTCACTCCTGCTACCAACCTGAAGATGTCATACACTGGTGGTTCTTTCATGCAGCAGCCTAATAATAGCAGTGAGGCTGTAAAAAGATGCATGACAATTCCTGATGCTCCTCTGTCAAGTCAGTTGCGTTTTCAACCACATCCACCTTACGCTGTTGGAAAACCAAAGCTAAGACCAAGACCTTATTCAGGTATGTCAGAAGAACTATGTCACATGATGATGATGATGATGATAATGAAGATTGTGTATACGTGGTAATAGGTAAAGAATGGAAAGGTCTCTTGTGTGAATGGTATATTGTTTGTAGGCTTATGTGTGTGTGTGTGTGTGGTTTGTGTGAATGAATACTGTTCAGGCTGGTTAACGCAAGGAGCATAAATAGTCAGTGAGCTTGTCTCTAGGGGTAAAGATCATTGGTTAAAAAAAAATCATGTGAGTATGGAGTTTCAGTGTTCAGTGGTTTTGTATCATCAATGTGAATTAAAGAGAGTTGTGAGCTGAATGCTGAGGGAGCTGGCTGTATCGTTATTATTCTGAAGTGGAGAAATGGAATAAAATTATGAATTATGATATACTCAGCGAGATGCTGTTTTATATGTATTTCTTGGATGATATCGATGTTCATAACATTGTTCATTATACTGTGTCTTGGGACTGAAACCCTGTGTTGTTATTCCATTGAGGAGTGAATGTATGATCTACAGGGACCTTTCCATACTCTTAGACAATCATACATGCCATCACATAGGTTGTGCCTTCCCTGCACATACAACATACAACTCAAACAGTACATACAATTTCCAATTTATAAATGTGTGTGATGTTTAATCAGTACCCTTAATAAATGTATGTCTAACAGCACCACAAAGAAGGCAGACTTCCAGTTACACAGTACCGTGGCATGGACCAAAGTATACTGAACCAAAACATCCAGCACGTTTCTACAATGTATCCCTGCTCAACCACAGTCCAATTGAATCTGAGGTCAGCAGAAATGCACCATACGCAGGTATGTGGGACAGAGGTTGTTATGCTAACACTTCTAGATTTGATGTCACGGTTATTGTGTCTGTGTGTCTGCCTGTTGTATTTATGTTTACTGTCAGCTCAAAATTGATAATTTGCCATTGTATCTGATTTCAAGAAAAGTGCAAAAAGTCTGTGATTTTGTTAAAAGTATAAATTTTCAGATGTTCCTTTTTTGTGTAACTTTGACTTCTGTGCCATCGGATGGTATAGTTTCCTTTTCTTTATGTACCTTGCCTGATGGCATAGCTTATTATGTCTCTCCCTGTCATCCTTTCTGCACTGTTGTTTACCAGTTATATGGTTGATGTCTTTCCATACCATAACATCGAATGAACTGTCCAGTATCTTCTATCTTTGTCATCTCATGTATGTCTTTACCACTATCTTTACCACTATCTTTACCACTATTCTTGTTAGGTTTTGTTGTATTTACCAAAACTTCATGTTTGCACTGTAAAAACTTTGCTTTACTTTAATAATTGGTTACTTTAGGTTAAGTACGTTGGAACTTAACTCTGTAACTTGTAGTAATATTAATTGCTGTTTATCTATGTTGGAACTTAACTCTGTAACTTGTAGTAATATTAATTGCTGTTTATCTATGTTGGAACTTAACTCTGTAACTTGTAGTAATATTAATTGCTGTTTATCTACATTAGAACTTAACTCTGTAACTTGTAGTAATATTAATTGCTGTTTATCTAATATTTTTGTGCACACTATCTTTCAGTTTCTCCATACAGTTGATGTTTTATTTTGTTTTTAAAGTCTACAGGGATACAATTATTTCAGTGCATGGCTTGAATTCTGTGTAAGATATAAGAATACACCCATCGCAGTATTATGTTAACTGTGTAGCAAAATCACTGACTTACCACCAGTTGGAAAAACAATAGTTTGTTTTAGGCATATCAAATTAAAATGTAAGAGAAATAGAGGCTGAAAAACACATGGAGAAGAGAGCTGGAGAGATGTGAATGGCTTAATGAATACATAGAAAGTCCTTGATTGGATAGCACAGGACAGGAAATGCTTGGAGTGTATTTGTTATAGGAGTGTGCTCCACAGGGCTGAAAGGTGATGATGATATGACGTTAACATTAATTAATGACATTCTGAAAGACACCAAGCCCTCATCAGTTAAACATACTATGAGTAAATATTCTGCTGTTGAGAAAAAAACCTTAGCAATCGAAAGGACACACATTGAAGACACCATTGATAGCATTACAAAGTAGTCCTTGTTCTGGAATCCTCAGGATACGAGAGGTAGAGGTACACCAAAAAAAACAAGACCTGGAGAAGAGAACTGGAGACATAAATGACAAGGATGATAAAGGCATGAAAAGATCTTGAAGTGAAGGGAGGGGGGAAGATGAAATGTTGGCATGAAGGCCTGAGCACATTGTGTGTAGTTGAACAGAACAGTAATGTTAATGTATGAATGAACTGTTACCTACACTTATTAAAACATACCTACTACTACTACTTAACCATAACCCTATTGCTGTTTTGAGTTTTTTCTGACAAACATTGAGGCTATGTTTTTAAAAAAAAAACCAGAAAATACCAACTTACCTCTCATGAACTCTACAAATCCATATAAGATGGCTGAGATGGCTGATAGAATGTCATCGAGAATCAAATGCTAAAAAAAGATTAATGTAAATTATAGAAATAGATATGAAAGAGAACTAGGAATTGAAAAATTGGAGAAAACATATGAGGTGCATATAGGAAAGAAGAACTGGTTACTAGAAAGGACTTCAAAGGCTCTTGAACTAAAAAATGGAGGAAAAAACTGATTGATTCATAGAGTAATAGTTGTTCACAAAATTACTATTTTGGTAGCAGTGAAACAAATTCACAGAAGTTCTTGCGGTTGCATGACCCTGGTTTATACAGTGTGAACTACTAACACAAAAAACCAGACAGTGCTTAAAACAATAATATTTAATATTGCAGCTCGAAAGATGCAAAACTTTGTGAACTCTGTTCTTGGTTACCCTCGTGTTGAGAATGGCCACATTGTTCCGATTCCTTCATATGATCCTCTTAATGATCCACACATGGTGGAGTATTTTGAGAGAAGATTTGGAACTATACAGACAGAGGCATTGAGGAGACAGGTATGATTCAGCAGTTTATTTAATTATCTTAATTTGGTTGATGAAGGCTTCAGTTAATTTCTATAGTAAATTTTGGTATATAAAGCAGTCTGGACCTTTTCTTGAGTTAGCAGCTACAGTTCCTTCATTGTTAGGTTTGGTTTTAAGAACTATCTTCATTGCACATGGCATGGACAACTCCATCAGTGCTCCGATCTGCTCCTTTAGACCACACAAGGAGGATCTCAGCAAAGTGCAAGAACTCTGTAGCACCAGCGAGAATCCCAATGTTTGTATATAAGAATCACACATTCTATACATATTTTTGTAGTGGGTAGGTTTTTACTTTTTAAAAATTTTGTCAGGGCAGTGACCTTATGGCCTACTCTTTACGATTTCCAACTGCCGTGGGATTTTAAACATGCGCAACTTGCACATGAGATCTCCTATTTTTTTCACCATTATCCGAGAAGGTTAGGCATCCGATCTCACTACCCAGGAGACCAGGGGGGAGTGTGACATCATTAGGACCACTGGTTCTGAAAACAAATGTCCATAAATTATATTCCCTCTACTAGGAATCAAACCCGGTACATCTAGAATTTGAGGCGGACACCATACCGCTTAGCCACTCCGACCCCTACTGCATTGTAGAAAAGGTAAACATAGTCCCATAACAGATACTGCTGTAGCAGAGTGACGTATTAGAGACTTTGTACTAGGTCCAACATCGAGAGATGGAGTGACCAATTCCCTTTCTAGTTGCCTTTTCCTTCTGTAACTCAAAGTCAGGTACCCATTTACAGCTGGGTAGACTGGAGCGTGTCGATACCGTGAATCGAACCCGGCATCTTTGCTGCGAGAGACCAGCACTCTAACCACTGTGTCAATCGGACGCTTACTGCATTGTAGTCATGAATAAGCTGACGGTGCATCAGAAAAAAGACATGCTTCATTTTGTATGCTTCTGTCACCTGCCTTGACTTTCTGTGATTTCTTTATGCTATTGACATTCTTCTTGTTGCTTAATAATAAACTTACTTCTGTTCAGTAGCAGGGGACATTGTACTGTTTTGTGTTTAGTTCATACATTGCTGAAATAATGTCTTCTTCTTCTTCCATCCTTAGCCATCGACCGTCAAAGCAGACAATGGCCAATCACGCCTAGTGGCGTCTTAAGGGCAACAACAAATTGATTTTATTTGCCGTTGTTTCCCATCACGCCTAGTGGCGTCTTTAGGGCAACCACAAATTAATCTTTATTTGTTGTTGTTTCCGTAATAAAAGTGACTGGCAAACAGGTGATCAGCCCATTGTTGAAATAATGTATTCAACCTTTAAATACTTTTCACCACAATTTGTTTGTCTGTACATTACTGTAAGCTCTGCTTCTCTCTCCTTGTCTCCTTTGTCCAGCCTTTCCCTTACTTTGACTTGACTTTGATTCACCGTAATTCACATTGTCATTATGTGGTACTGCACAGTTCATATAAGCTGTTTTGGCTGCCATAAAGTGTATTATCTATAGATGGGTTGTGTGGTAGGAGGAGTCATCTTATTCCCTGGAGTGCATGGCACAGTAGTATATTTTGCTATATTTTGTGAACACATTCAGTTTCTGTGGCCATTTAGTGTAGAGTGGCCTATTCTCAATCTGAAGATTCAGGTTTGATATTATCATTCAGTATGGTTGATAGCATCTTCCTTATTTGGGGCTGTTAGGTGTATGAAGAGTCTTCTTCAAGTTTTAGCTTGTACCCACTTGTTCAGCCAACCTTCTTTACATTTGTTTTTTATTATGTGTTTTATTGTTAACATACTCAATGATTGGTCAATCTGTGGCATTTTTGCTCCCTTCTTTGCTAGTTTATCAGCTGCTTCATTCAGTGTGATGTCTGTGTGGCCAGATATCCATTACATGTAGATTTCTGTTTCATACAAGTTCATAATTTTGTGGCATATTTCTTGAACCTTCTAAATAATATTTATTGAGTTGGTTTTCCAGTTTTCTATTGCCAAGAGGGCAGCCTGTGAGTCTGAGAGTACTACAACATCATTTGATGTGGTACCTGGTGCACAAACTACAAAACAGAAGTGGTCACCATTCAGAAAACTTTAACTAGAATCTTCCCTCACTGTTATCAGCACACTGTTGGTCTTTGATGTCTGTCTCTTTTCATGCATAGAATGTTAATTACTCATCTCATGTTTCATTTGCATGATCTCAAGTTTGATATCAGTTATTTATATTTGTTTCTGAATCTCAGTATTCTTTTTTCTGCCCTTCTTTGTCTTATAATGCATGACATGGTACTTTGTATTTGCTAAAATCAGATTTCCATATATATTGTCTGTACAGGAGGACAGTTGTAATTTTTGTTTTGTTTTATAGCATTAAAATTTTTCCTTCATTTTGTAAAACTTTCATCTTTGTTATGAATTGTAATCAGTTTATTGCTGTTACTGCTTGTCAAACTTTATTTTTAGAGATAATAGGGTAGACATTTGGTGCTTCTATGTACCTGTACTTAAGTCTTGAACTATTTCTATATTTTTATGTCTGGCTTGGATACTTTTTTAACTTTACACTTCTTTATTTAAATTTCAAGCTATACAGATCCTACATGTTTCCTCTCTTTGGTTATTTCACTGTGCTTATTGCCTTTACTAATTTTTTTCAAAACTACCAATTGGCTAAGTGGATATAGTGTTTACCACTCATGGCATAGTTACCAAGTTCCTGGATTTAAACCTGGTAGCATCACACTTCAAGCTATATACTTGTATAACTGACTCCGCTTTTGAGGTAGTGAAAACAGAGGTAGCAAGGAAGGAAAATGATCAGCCCACCTCATACACAAAGTTGGACCTAGTATTGTGAAGTCTCTAACACTTTACTCCCCTACAGCAGTTTCTGCAATGGAACTTCCTTTACCTTATAAATTATGGGTGCAGCTCACAGTTTCCTATTGTTGCATTTAGTTCACACTAAAGATACAAATCACAGTTAGAAATGGAGACAGTATATTAGGAACAAATAAGGGGATATTTGTTTATTCACAGCATTTCTAATCATCTGTGTACAGTAGGCAGAAGGGCATCACTGTATCTCTACTCTCATTCTTATATACAGAAACTTCACACAGGCAGGAGCAGACCCAGTAGTGCAGACGGTTATGGGCGTGCTCAGCTGCTACCAAAGAGAAGACGTTTGATTAAAGGAGACGAGGATGTCATGTACAAAATTGCTGTCACAACTGGAGATCTCAAAGATAGTGGCACGGATGCAAAGGTTCATAATGATATCATGATTATTCTTTGATTTCATTTTAGTATTGAGCTGAAAAGTAACAATGTGTTGTCTCATATTTTCTGTTAAAATAATACTCTTTGTTACATCGTAGGTTGATTTAATGTTATACAGCTGCTGCAGAGTAGCTTAAGCTGAAGTAATATTATATGTGACATTTTCTAGAATGCAGTTTCAATTTAAGCGAGACAACTTTGAATCAAATCAGTAGATTTAATAACTTTGCTATATTAACGATAAAATGGCAGCTACTGCTAGGAAATCAAGAACAGAAGTGCTAAAGCAAAAGTATTTAAATAAATAAATAGAGGAAACCCAAAGCCTGTAAACAGTAATTCAATAATACACATAAAGGTATGATTCAGGCACTCATGTGAAATAAAGAAGTAGAAAACTAGACAACAGAAAAACACAGCTTAGTTGTTACCATTCAAAAGGTCCTGGGTTCGAGTCTCCAGTAAACCTATCACTTCTGTTGTTTTTCTGTTGTCTAGTTTTTCTACTTCTTTATTTTCTCATGAGTGCCTGAAACATACATTTATGTGTATTATTTATTTAAAGCAGAAGTAGCACGCTAGAAGAGAGCAGTGGAGGACCCTGTCTGCTGATGCTTCCACCATGGCACTCCTACGACCCATGACGGGTTACGGGTTGAGATGATGATGAGCACGCTAGAAAATGAGAAGAATCCTATGCAACAAATATTTTTCACTACAAGTAACAAAGACAGCTCTTCACTGTTCGCATAGAATTTATACTATCATATGAAAGTGAATTAAGAACAGTTAACTCTTAGTATACGTGCTCAAAAACCGCGGTTTTACGAGCTGATTTCAGAGAGTACATTTTTAGACATGACTGCCTTTACTGATTTTGCATTAAGTAACTTATTTATAATGATAACATAAAGTGTTATATATTAAAATGTAGAAAAATGAAACATCTTTGATATGCACTTAACTTAATTGTTAAGTGGTGTTAAACATGCATGCAACATATACAGTAATGAGTGCAGACAAATTTTAAAATTGAAAAAAATTGAGAAACAAATTGTACTTATCAATATGTATAATTAATTCTGGTAAACTTCTACCCCTAAACCTACTTTCATTTTAAAGTACATCCATTTTCACATAATGTAGGAAAGTTGCAGTTGTTTCTGAGCACAAATAAAGCTTTTATCACAATTTGAATTTTTTTAGTATATTTAGATAAAGCGCACAAATATTTTAAGCCTTTATTTACAGACATGACTATCGTTACTGATTTTGCATTAAATAATTTATTTATAATGATAACATGAAGTGTTATATATCTGAATATAGAGAAATGAAATCCCTTTGACATGCACCTAACTGAATTGTTCAATGGCTTTAAACATGCATGCAACAATGCAGTAATGAATGCAGAAAAATTTAAAAAGATAAAAAATTGAAAAACAAATTGTACTTATCAATATGTATAATCAATTCTGGTAAACTTCTACCCCTAAACCTACTTTCATTTTAAAGTACATCCATTTTCACATAATGTTGGAAAGTTGGAGTAGTTTCTGAGCACAAATAAAGTTATTATCACAATTTGAATTTTTTTGGTATATTTAGATAAAGCGCACAAATATTTTAACCGTTATTTACAGACATGACTACCGTTACTGATTTTGCATTAAATAATTTATTTATAATGCTAACATAAAGTTTTATATATCTAAATATAGAGAAATGAAACCCCTTTGACATGCACCTAACTTAATTGTTAAGTGGTGTTAAACATGCATGCAACATATACAGTAATGAGTGCAGAACAATTTAAAAATATAAAAAATTTGGAAAAAAGTTGTACTTACCCACAAAAATAATCCAATTTGGAAGCCTGGAACTCCTAGAACCACTTTCATCCAATTATACGGAACACAGACAAGTTTCACTTGTTTTGAATAATAAATAAAAATGTTGTTTCCTTTTGAAATGTTCAGGTCACATATTGAAAAATCATGACGAAAATAAACTATGTACACAACTTTATACACAACTGATATTTACATTTACCACAAACTAATTCCTTTCACGATAAGCAGCAAAACAGTTATTTGGATGTAGATGGGGATTATTTGTGCATCCTTCACAATAAAAGGATGTCCTGACCCTTACTTGAGGGGTGCTGCAAATGACACAGTTGAGATGAAATTTTGATTTTTTAATTAAATGGTTTGTTCCTCCTAGTCTGTTGACTGGATTGTTCACTTGATTGCCATGTCCAATCCTGGGAGGAATTTGCTGGAAATCCACAGCAGCAACAAGAGAGAGCTCACTGACAAGTTGCTGTTTAAATTGAAGAAGGCTCAGTTTTTTGGCATTTGTTGTTCTTGACAGTGCAGATAATTTATACGCTGAGCTATTTTTGAGCTGAGCTATTTCAAAAATCCAGAAGAACATTTTTTTCCACCACTTTCTTGTTTTCTGTTAAATGTGCCATATGTTACAATATAGTATAAGTAAATAAATTAAGGGGCTGCTGTAAAACTGGTAAGGAATATAAGTTTATAAACTAATAAAACGGTATTGAATCAGTTTTACAAATAACAGTTCACATGAGACAATGGACGTTTTGGGTTTTACCCTTCGTCAGCCACAAACAAGAGACAAAGACAAAAATTACATATAGGTACTACAAAACTATACGATGATGAGAAATATACAACAAAGGGGTGATACAAGCAGATGGAAAAAGTAAACAACAGTGATGAGAGAAAAAAAGAACAATAACAATACAAGAAAACCGTAAAATCTAAAAGAAATACTGAAACAAGAAAGTAAATAATCAACGAAACGAAAAAAAAGAAGAATAAACAAAACTATGGAACTAGTAAAATAAAGCTTAGCTGTATAGTATAAGTAAATAAGCTTTATTTTACTAGTTACATAGTTTTGTTTATTCTTCTTTTTTTTCGTTTCGTTGATTATTTACTTTCTTGTTTCAGTATTTCTTTTAGATTTTACGGTTTTCTTGTATTGTTATTGTTCTTTTTTTCTCTCATCACTGTTGTTGTTTACTTTTTCCATCTGCTTGTATCACCCCTTTGTTGTATATTTCTCATCATCGTATAGTTTTGTAGTACCTATATGTAATTTTTGTCTTTGTCACTTGTTTGTGGCTGACGAAGGGTAAAACCCGAAACGTCCCTTGTCTCATGTGAACTGTTATTTGTAAAACTGATTCAATACCGTTTTATTAGTTTATAAACTCATATGTTACAATGCTTTAGTCCACTCTGTCACATCCATTCATGCGTTGATTGTAATAGTCAATCATTAGTAGTGTGTTTTTTGTTTCACCAAAGCGATTGGTGATGTCCTTGCTTTCCACTGTTGCGCAGCTTGAAACAAGAATGCATTGTTCTTTTGCTTTTTTGTCCCTAAACATTACACATAAAAATCTTTTTTCTTGCTCCATATACCATTTCATTTCCATATGCATTAGCTGTGTAGTTTTCAGCTCTTTTGGGAAGTTCTTTCGATTAACGTTGACAGTCCCAGTGAAATAATGACTCCTGTTATTCAGATATTGAAGCAACGGCACACTTGTGTAATATCGATCAGCATAGATGTGATGACCTTTTCCACATGGTTGTAGCAAAGTGTCAGAAACTTTGATGGCTTGCTGGCTATTTACATCAATATCTGGACTGTAAGAAGTATTGGCCCCAAAGTATATCAACAAATTTACTACATACCCTGTGCTACTGTCACAAAGACCGAATGTCTTCACATGATATTTTTGGGGTTTAGAGGCATTGAACATTTTGTGAGCCCATCTACCTTTCCACCCAATTACCATTTCATCCAAAGACAGCTCCTTGTAAGGGTAAAATGCTTCCTGGAATCTAGATAACATTTTCTGTAGAAATGGTTCGATCTTTGCTTTACCTTGTGCGTCTACATCACTCACATGAAACATCGTGTTATATAACATCTGAAACCTATCCCGTGTAAACATCTGTCTGTACCAGGTAGTTTGCATAAAGCCTTCATTAGACCAATAATCACTAATGGCTGGTTTTTTCACAATCCCCATTGCTATTATCACAGCAAAAAATTTGCACAGTTCTGGAGATGTAACTGGATACCAGTTTTGATAGGCAGATCTTTTTGTTGCCGTTTCTGAATTTGACTGACAGAGTCGATCAGCATATTCATTTATAGAAACAGTAAGCTCATCTATAATCTCATTAGTTAAAAGAGCTTTGAGACAATAAAATGCAGAAGAATCATCACGTATAATATTTGGATTCACACCTGTAATCCTAGCATGAGGCGGTACAAAGCAGAAAGCATTTTGTGGTGAGCCAGCATCCACTTCATTCCACCTAATTTCCTCATTCACTGCACTTGTATTACCATCAGTACTTGTGGGTTCTGCTTCTCTATGGGGTGATCTAGATGTAGGCCTATCTTCTCTTAATCTTTTCTTCATGGGAGCTTTACCTTTTCCTTGTTGTCTTTTCACTGGCCTGGAATTTCTAGTGCTAGTACTACTGACATAACCAGCTAGAAGAAACGCCCCCATCTCATCTGATTCAGTGTTTTGATTACGTATATCTTCGCTGTGCAAAATATATTCTGAATCTGAACTTTCATCATCACTCGACAACTGATTATTCTCATGTTCAATCCAAGAAGAAATAAGTCGTGCTGCTTGCACAGCCGATAACCTTTGCTTACAATCGTTTGAAGATGAAGCCATTTTGGTTAGAAAAAAATTTGTTTACGGTAAACAGCCGAACAAAGGTACTAAAAATTGAACGTAATAACTAATAAAAATACACCACACTGAAAATATAAACCGATTGAATACAGGAAGTGACTTTATAAATGTTGGATTGGATAAAACATCGACAATTTTTCATTAAACTTTGCCGAAAGAGACTTACTGTCCTCGCCACTTCAGAGGGTGAGCCGTATATTTCGTACCAGTTAGGCGCCACATCACCTGGCAAGCCGGATACTAAGAGTTAATGACAGATATAAAGAGACCTCTGGAGGTCACGGAGATGTGGTTTTATAGAAGAATGTTACAAATCTCATGAATATCTTATTCAGACTAAATAGAGGCTAATATACAGGGGGAAATAGTTATATACATCAGAAAAAGGCAGTCCACTTTTACTGGGCGGTTTTTATTAGAGGAACGTTATAGCACATTGTAATAACTGGCAAAATTTATGGCCCAAAAAAAAAAGATTAAGAATGACAAAGAGAAGATATTGGGGATCAAACTGTATGACATGTAGTTGATTCAATAATAGAACTCATACACAAAACCAGAGACTAGAAGTTGTGAACAGACAAAATTAACATACTTTCTAGGCCAAAACATAAATATTAAAAAAAATGTTGGATAAGATTACTTTGTGTTGTGGTCTGAATATGGGTCTTTAGAATTTCGAAGCAGCTAAAATTCCCATGCTGATCAGAGACTATTAGAAGCATGTGTGTCTGAGCAGAAGTCAAAGAAAATAATTTTATGGGAAAATACATTCAATTTTATGAAGCATGTACAAATAAAGGAAGAGTTCTTACACTAGATTTCCAAAGTAACTGTAATTAAATATGCTAAGGAGAAATAGTGAGAGACAGCTACATTTTGATTACCTCCATTTGACAAAATGATAAATGAATGTAGAAAGGTGAGTGAGAATTTGTGAATCTGGTCTTTTCACGTGATTAAATATTTGTCTCTAAATTTGCCATCTTTATCGTCTTCATTTGCTGTCAAAAAACAACATCAGTTACCTTTAATAATGTTGGCGGTCTGTTTGCAACTTCTCTGATCACCATAAAGTTTTTCTTTCAAAGGGGTTAGGGAAGGCTGCCATGCTGTCATGGTGCTCCTTTTGTGGAATCAACATACTTGGAAGATGTGTCCTGCTGTTTGTCTTCCCCATATGGACACATGTCTGTCCAATGTTTAATTTTAGAGTATTTGAGTCTGCAGCGGCCAGATCTTAGTTTGAGAATTATTATTTGATCTCTTCTTGGTAAGCAATTGTATGTTGATATATCTGACTCTGGATGTTGTCCTTATACATTTTATTGGAACTTATTTTTATTATTATTGCATTTATCTCTTTATATGTTGCCCTGTCTTCAGTTTACATTTTGATTTCTCCTTCTTTGGCAAGTCTATCTGCCATCTCATTTCCACATATACTGTGGTGAGCAGGAATACACTTGTGTTTCCAGTTTGTTGAGTTGATACCTTGTTTCCATTAATGATTCAGACTGACTGTTTCATCTATTGTTGTTATGGTTCATTATGGCAGTTATGAGTCATTACTGCAGGAACACATGAATGCTTTGATGCAGGCTTCCTGTTATAGGACTAGCTGCAGTGGTAGTTTTATGCTCCATAAGGTAATGATGATGATGGTGAGAGCAGTATGACTGACAGAGAATCTGTGAGGAACATATCTTGGGTCTAGCACAATCCTTGTTTTCTACGATGGTTACTGCAGCTGTTTTTAGTGCTTCTGTCTCGGCTTTGAAGTAGTTTGAAAATTGTCCAGTAGCCATGTAAATATGGATTTTCTGTCCATTCTTTAATTTTATGTTCATGCCTCTGCCACAGTTGTTTTTGGTAACTCTTGTTGCTGATCCATCTGTATGTATGTGGGTCCATTGTGTGGTTGGGTATGTCTTTCTAATGTATTTCATTAGCTATTTGATTCCTTTCTGCATCCATTTGGCTGCCTTGTTTCATCACTTCTAGCATGTTGTCAACCAATTCTGCAAATCTTATTGTCCTCCATTTTGGGAATGTACTGCTTATTTTAAGGACTCTTTCTTATGCAGTTCTTTGGCCTTTTATGCAAATCAGCTTCTTTTGAGTCTACCCCAGCTATATGCTTGCAGTATGTCATTAATTTGGTGGTTTGTGAATATTTAAAATGTTTCTTCTTCTTGTAGCACCTTGTAGCCTCTTCTATTATTCATAGATTGTAGGTTTGTCAGCTCGTCCATTTCATTTATTTGGGTTGATTTCATTTCTGCATTAATGATTGTTCTGTCACAGTTGGATTTTGAAGCTGTTGCTCAGGCTAGTATTTCACATTCTAATATTTCCTGTGCACAACAGCTTTAGTGTTTTAGGACCTGCACCCCAATCAGTTACTGTTTGTCTTTTTTTGTCAGAGTCATTCATTGTCTAGCTTTTGTTGGCGTTAATCAGTTTAATTTTTCCATGTTAGTCTAATGTTAATTCAAGGTACATGGGACACTTTTCTTGTGGCAGGTCATGTCCATTCAGTCTCATTAATGCTCTTTTGTACCTTGTATATGAGTATGAAAATTGTGTATATCGTTTCCTTCTCATATATTTTTAGTAGCTATTCATATGTCCATGAATCTAAAAAGATTTTAAAAATTGCCTTGTTAAATCTCAGTTTATGTTAATTTCAGAAAATATTTAACCTTTCACAGCTGGCATAAGAAATATAAATAAAATAATATAGCTTGTTAAAAAATGAAATGATGCACAATAGTATATCTGAAAGACAGCAATGAGTTATATGTACTCTGAAATCTTGGATGAATCTCTGAAAATAAGGGTTTTATTATATTTGTAATATGTGATGTGTTTTTTTGGACTTATCCCTCTGTTTTTATCAGGTGTTTGTGAAGTTGAAAGGCACCAAAGGAAAACTGCCCAAAACACGATTGACAAAGAAAGCTGGCTCCGTGAAGTCTGGGAAGAATGTAGCATTTAGATTTGCAAAGGGCTCCACACATGTTTTCAAAATATGTGGTCCCAACATTGGTGGTCTGAAGTCCCTTGTTGTTGAAGTAAGTCAAGTATGCTTAGGTCTGTCAGCTAGTGATGCAATTTTCATGTCAAAAGTCCTAATTTTCGGGTCAAACTTTGTTGTTAAAAAATATAACTTTTGTCCATACAGACATTTTGAAACTGTTATAGGGTTTCTGAATTGCACTGACAATTAAATTATGAATCTAGATAATATTCATAGGTTGTAATTATTGAGGTGGTTTTTGTTACTGCCAGCAGACGTGCAGTTGTCATCTATACTGTTATATGACTTGATTTCAGACTCTTATCAACAGTCCGACTCATTTACTTCATTATCTGTTTTAACTAACACAATCGTCATCCAGAATTTCTTCAGTTAATTTCCTAGCTCAATCCCAAATCAGTTTATGAAGCCTGCTAGATCTAGTGGGTGTGGTCATTTCAAAACTGAAAAAATATACGCTAAAGATCCACAAAATAACAAGTAAACACATTTGTGCTTTTGTTCAGCGATCATGTTTGAAGGGAAAGGAAGTTCTTTTTTCATAAATGACGTTATTTGGTGTTAAAATTGGAAAAATAGCTCTAAAACCAGAGAAAAATCTGCGAAACGACATCGTTTCATGGGCCAATATGGTCAATCACAAAGACTGAAACAGCATTTATCGGGACTTAAAGAGTTAACCTTTTTGACACTCTTCAACAGTGCAGCAGTATAACTGAAAAAATTATACATGCGGTACTCTTTTAAATAAATTTTTTCAAGTCACAATGTTTTTCTACACTTCAATTATTTATGAACATTCATTGACCAACCTTTAGCTCCCTGTATTGAACAGGCCTACAACAAATTAATGCAAATCTTCATGTCTTGTGCCATCTACTTCAGATCTTTCCTTGTTTTCTATATCCATTTCTTGTCTGTCTCCAGTTCTGTTCTCCGTGTATTTTTTCATTCTCTTACCCTTTCGATTTCACTGTTTTATGAACAAGAAGTTTATGAACATAGTTAATCAGAGACTATTGAACACTCAAAGTCTGCTCAGAAAAGATTAAGCAACCTTTAATACGCAGTGGACTCTGACTAAACAGCTTGATGATCTAGATTTTGCAGACGACCTAACGCTTCTGTCCCATAACTGTAATCAGATGCAAGACAAAATGAAACTACTTGATGAGAGATCACAAAAAGTGGGTCTGAAAATACAAAGGTAGAAAACAAAGATATTGAGAATAAATGCAGGAAACAATAACAAGGTTGTACTGGAAGAAACATCACTACAAGATGTAGAATTATACATTTGCCTTGGCAGCAATATAGACACAGTTGGAGGTACAGACAATAATATCAAAATAAGAATATCAGAGACTAGAGGAGCTTTCATTGCATTGGGAAATATATGGCGATAAAAAAAAAAAAAATCAGGTTCGGCACTAAAATCAGAATTTTCAATTTAAATGTTAACTCTTTCAGTCCCAAGCAAAAAAGTGGGTTTGGCCCAAGCAAAAATGGCCACCCCAGTGCATTTTTATTGTTGTATCTCAAAACAGAAACACGTTCACTCTTAAACACGTGCGGTATTTAAAAGAATGTACTTTCAGTCGGAAATGACGTTTTGGGTGGTTTGTGGGTAGTTATAATTAGAAACAGTCTCAAACAGAGGCACATATACTAAAGGCTGTTTAAAGTCGATTGGGCCAAGCGTGTCTAACCTCTGATCCTTTATAAAGTCGATTAGGACTTAAAGAGTTAAGTTAGTCCCATTGTATGGCTCTGAAACATGGATAACAACAACAACCAAAAAGCTACAGACTTTCATAGGTGGATGCTTGCTTAGAATGGAGGGATTGAGGTGGTGTAATGGGATCACTAATGTGGAACTGATGAAAAGAACCAGACCAGCATCAGTGGAACAAGAGATGAGAAGGAAGTGCTGCAGATGGATAGGACACACATTGAAGAAACCTGTTGATAGCATTAACAGGCAGTCCTTGCTGTAGAATCCCTGGGGTAAGAGAGGTAGCAGAAGACCAAAGAACATGTGGAGAAGAGAACTGGAAACAGACATGAAGGGGCGAAGATGACATGGACAGACATTGTACTGATGACACAAAACAGGAAGTCTTGGCATACATTTGTTGAAGGCCTATGCTCCTAAGGGATACAAGCCAGGTTATTGTTGTTGTTGAACTATGACTGCTGAACTTGATGCTCTTTTGCAGCCAGTGTCAAGTTGATTTCCTTGGCATTATCTACAGTGTAGATTTAGAGTTTCCCTGTGGCTTTTCTGTCATTCCAGAATCATGAGTTCCAGTTTCTTTCTCAGGCATTCCATCCTTGCCCAGCATGCATTTAAAGAATCCTCACATCTGGTTTTAAGTCAGCAGAGAGAAAGAGCTAGGGGTAGTATATTGTGCATTCCCCATCATTCAATTATTCATGGGGGCTCTCCAAGTATGCAGGGCTAAAATACTGTGCTCTGGTTCTGGGCTGTCCCAAGGGTTCAGCACAATAGGCATAGAACTACCTCCCAGCTCCCATCACCTGTCAACAGTCTCTTGTGGGATCCTCATGCATGCAGTAAACCAGGTGAAAGCCTGAGTTAAGTCTGGAGCTTGAGTGATTCCTCAAAGCGTAGTGTGCAGTGATGGGTTCTCAGCGTGTTGCACCACAGTGGGAATCATGAACAAGCCAGGTCTGACAAATCAACTTTGACCCTTCCCCTGAGTCAATGTCAATTCACCACTGCAGTTTTCTTTTTAGTATTTTCCAATGTGGAGGTTATATAAAGATCTCTATCCTTGTGAAGGTGCATATTCTCAGCTTGCAGTGATTAATACAATAATCATAACAATATGTATCATCATGCTGCAGGGATGAATAAAAAAAATGAAGATGGTAAAGTCAAAGGATTGATATTTATAGATAGACATTTCAGAGAGAGATTAAATGAACATGAATTGAAAGTATTTTCTTCTTCATCATCAGACAACTTGTCCCAGTACAAGAGGGCTGTTTTTGTTCGCACATGCACTGAGTTTCTTGTATGTTACTGTATGTCCATATTTTGTTGTTGCTGTTGCTACTTCTTTCTTTTGGTGTTGTATAATATACTTTATTTCTGTCATTCTCATAGTGAACATAGAAGGGTTGCATTTCACTTCTAGCCCATCTTATATCTCCAGTGATATGCCTGTCTTTCTTAATGTCTTTCAAAGTTCTTGTAAGCCATTTTATGCTGCTTCATTTGCCTGACATCTTTGCAATAGTTAATTTATGTGTGATGTTCTAAGTATTCTGTATGGAGATGCTTAATAAGCCACCTTGCCCAATCACAGAGATTGGCACATCAAAATGGATTAGTATTCTGGCAACTATACTGGAAGCAAAATTTCCAGTGAGTACAAGAAGTGAGGGGAAAAAAAACAGCATAGCATTACAAGGCAGTCCTTGTTCTGGAACCCCCAAGGTAGAAGAAATAGAAACCCTAAAACACATGGAAAATGGAATTAAAGATGGACCTATAAGAGATAAATAAGACTTAGAAATAACTTAAGTGGATGGCACAGTACATGATGTCAGGGCATGAATTAGTTGAATATCTGTGCTGCATAGGAAGCTGAAGGAAGATGGTGCTGGAAACACAGATGAATACACCATCATGTCCTATGTGACATGTTGAGGCATCTGTGAGTTGTCATGCTGAAGGGTTCCTTTACAGTCATGTAGCAGCTTGTTTTTTTGTTTGTTTGTTAATGATGCCTGAGGCATGATTTTGCGTGTTGGTGTGGTGAATTCTCAGCCGCTCTCTTTACACTTGGATCTGTATGCTGTACTTATTTTTTCACTGTCCGTTTTAAATCATTCAGCCTTGACATTGTACAGGAATGTCACCTTAGTATGAGATTTAATTCAAATATTGTCCATGGGACCTTATTAACTCTTTCAGGACGTAGGGGTTTTCCCATGTTTTACGCAAGGAATTTTTTGCGACTCAGATTTTTCATATAGTGTTACCATGTAAGTGTCAGTTATTTCAAAGTTTTTAACAAATATAGTCATGTTATATATATTTAAAAAGGAAAATGAATGAGGATTCTGAATATGTTCAGTTTATAAATTTAAAAAATTTTTTATGAGTATAAAATAGTTGGAGACTGTGAAGAAAAAATCTTTACAAAAAAAACCAAAACAAAAACATATCAGAATTACCCACTCAAGATAGCAAATCAATCACTTATGTTATCCAAGATACAAATATTTGTAAACTACATTCATTTTGGAAATAAAATACATATGGTTCAAGTTTATACTCTAACTACTTTTCAATTGGCTTCAAGAAAAGGAAAGACACTCTTTTGTCACAAATTTTCTGCGGCACAGGTTTTTCATATAGTGTTACCATGTAAGTGTAAATTATTTCAAAGTTTTTAACAAATATAGTCATGTTATATATATTTAAAAAGGAAAATGAATGTGGATTCTGAATATGTTCAGTTTATAAATTTAAAAAAATTTTTATGAGTATAAAATAGTTGGAGACTGTGAAGAAATACATTTTACAAAAAAAAAAAAAACATATCAGAATTACCCACTCAAGATAGCAAATATAGTGTTACCATGTAAGTGTAAATTATTTCAAAGTTTTTAACAAATATAGTCATGTTATATATATTTAAAAAGGAAAATGAATGTGGATTCTGAATATGTTCAGTTTATAAATTAAAAAAAATTTTTATGAGTATAAAATAGTTGGAGACTGTGAAAAAAAAACATTTTACCAAAAAAAAAAAAAATATCAGAATTACCCACTCAAGATAGCAAATAAATCTTTTATGTTATCCAAGATACAAATATTTGTAAACTACATTCATTTTGGAAATAAAATACATATGGGTTCAAGCTTATACTCTAACTACTTTTCAATTGGCTTCAAGAAAAGGAAAGACACTCTTTTGTCACAAATTTTCTGCGGCACAGGTTTTTCATATAGTGTTAACATGTAAGTGTCAGTTATTTCAACTGAATATAGTCATGTTATATATATTTAAAAAGGAAAATGAATGAGGATTGTGAAAATTTTCAGTTTAAAAATTTACAAAATTTTTGTGAATATAAAGTAGTTAAAGACGAGACAGAAAAAAATTTTACTAAACAAAAAACAAAACAAACATATCAGACTTACCAATTGAAGACAGCTAATCCACCATCCAATATAGAAATCACTGTAAACTATATCCATTTTGGAAATAAACCACACATCAAGTTTATACTCTAACTACTTTCCATGTGTCATCCAGAAAATGAAATACACTCTACTGTCACAAATTTACAAATAATTGAAAAAGATCACAAAATGTGATATATATGCTGAACTGCTCTCACAAAGAACACTCATTACACCCCAACTTATATTTACAACTTAGCTTTAGTGTGCCATTTTAGGAAACATTCATCTATGTGCAGATGGGGGTGGCAAGTGCATCCGGCACAATAATAGTTTGTCCTTTTCCTGTCATCAGGTGTACTGCAAACTTTACACCTATTGAACTTAGTGCTTCTTTGCATTATGTGTTTTGCACCCTCCAGTCTTTCCAAAGGGTTATCTGATAATTTACTTGGCCTTGGAGGATTTAGCTTTCCATCCTATAATCATCTCATCAATAGCTACGTCTTGGTTCGGAGTGTATGCCGCAACAAATTTAGAGCATAACATTTGAACGAAGGGCTCTATTTTATTTTTCCCTTCTGCAACTGGCTCACAGATATGCAACATAGTTTGCAATATAGACAAAAATCTGTCTCTCTCCATCATTTGGGAATAAAATGGAGTGTGAAACATAGGCTCTTGTGAGGAGAAATAATCTTTTATGCTTGGCCTTTTGTCGATACCCATTGCTTGATGCAGAGCAAAAAATTTTAGCAGCTCATAATCGCTTACTGGATTCCATCGATTATATCTTGATCTTTTCAGTGACGGTGTATGCTTCTGTACTTCAATTTCTGCAAAGCAGTTTATGCTTTTTAAAATTTCCTCCCTTACAGCTGATGATACAAGGGTTTCAAAACACTGGATCTGGGTAGATGATTCATTTAGGCCTAAATTTGCGGACACACCCACTGCTCTTCCGTCTTTAGGTTGAAATCTAAAGCTATTCGTTGTTAGTGCCCCCAATTTTGCTTCCTGCCATTCTATATTTCTGACACACTCCTGTTTTCGTCCTTCCCCTTCTTGTAAAACTAAATTAGGTCCTACTGGGTCTGATGTTGAAGAATCAATGTTAGGTGATGGAACCACGCCCACTCTTCCTGATATAACACCTTCATTCTCTGAATCCACATCGCTGGAAGATGAACTAGACCTAGAATTATTAACACTGAAATCGCTACTGCTGTACCCGTCTTCATCTTCGCTGAAATGTTCTAGCAAACTAAGGGCCTGCTGAGCACTTAGACGAGCAGGTCGCTTGCGAGAATATGAATTAGATGCCATAGAAAATATGTATCGAAAATAGGTAACCCAAATTTTGTAAAACTTAAACGTGGTTGCAATCGTAATTCGCTTGTATTTACTCGAAAGAGTAACGCTAGAACTCTCCCACGTTAGAAATAATAATAAAAATGGCTATACTTCCGCTTCCCAGTCATCGAAAACTTCTAACTGTGATGAAACGAAACAAAAACTTAGTTCAAACATGTCAACCAAGATTCGGGGCCTCCCGTCATCTGAGGCTAGAAATATCGACCAAGAAAACTGGTCGATCGTCCTTTAAGAGTTAAAATGGAGTAATGAGGCAAAGAATAGGATGAATGTTCACAGACAGTTATGATTATAAGAAATAGCTATATGTACAAGATCATCAATCTGAAACCATTAAAAAAAATAAAAAATAAAAAAATTGACAACAGAGATAGACAGTATCTGGTCACTACCAGCTTGATGGAGAGTTTGTGTCTCCACATATTAACTGTTACAATTATTTGCAAAATAGAAATCTTAATGTCTACTCTCTTTAGATTATAACAGTTTTGATATTCTGGCATTTATGTCAGTAGAACTGTTTTGATTATTAACATATAGAAATATAGTCAGTGTCAAATGTGCCATTTTCAGACATCAGCGCTCAAAAAAGAAGAAGCTTGGTTTCTGCAAGAGATTGAGGTGGTCAACATGAAAACAAAGAAGTCCTGGCATTTTTTCTGCAACCAGTGGTTCTCCCTCTACCATGGGGATGGTCAGGCCTCCAGAGAATTCTTCCCAGCTCAGACTTCAAAAACAGGTAAATACTGCTTTTGTCTATGGTTGTGTTTCAGATATGACCATAACCATCCCTGGAAAAATTCTGTGAAGACTCCAACAACCTCAGTGCTTTTTTTAAACATATTGATGTCTGAAAGTAACAAAGAAGTAGGAGGCTGATCTATTATCTAATTCATTGCTTCAGTTGAAAAAACATTAAATGGGGGTACTCACTTTGTATTTCAATGCAAATACTTTAACCTTGTAACGAACAATATTTAACGGCTGTCACACATTTTTTACTAGTTAACACAAAGCAAGATGTTTTATTTTAACCTCAAACCTCTCTTTTTATGAGACAGTAGGTTGTTTTGTTTTTTTTAAATTGGGCTTTTCCTTGTGTTTAATCCTCTCTCTCTGATTGGTGGTCTTGCTTTCATCATCTCAGGGGTGACTGGGCCATCCATTCGTATGATGTAAACATCTATTGCTTGTGTAAATGGGCTGAATGCTAACTGTTTCAAGTACATTTCAGCATAGGTTAAGCATTATAGGTATGACTGCAACAGTTCATGTTGGAGTTTAATATTAAGCCCTTTTGTGCTGTCATGTGCATTATCTCTGCTTGACTGCTACATTTTTTAGTGTGACATTAGCTCATATTCCCGTGTGATGCCCAATGTCCGGACCTCTGTTCATGGAAGGAGAAAAGAACTATTATTGATCTTCCTAGCATGTACATAAGAGGTTACTAAGGAAGGTTAAACATAGGCGAGTTTAGAGGATAGTAGGATGAGGGTGACAGGAAAAGAGGAAGACTAAGGAAAAGACACTGACATAAGTGAAAAAGTGATAAGATTTAGAGAGAGATGCAGAGTAAGTAGAGATACAAGATGCATAAAGAGGTACTATCACTGACATCTGCATACTTGAAAACTAAGGTTTAAATTTATTGATTAATATAATCACATTTTCTCATCTTATGGAGATCTTTTCTAGCTTACCTATATATTGGTTTTGCTTTCACATACAGTGGGAATATTATTTTATATTGTTTCTTCAGTGAGAAAGATTGAAAAAGATACAGAAGATGATAAAAGAGAGAGGATGACATAGAGAGGGTATACTGGACAATTTGACATCATGGCATGGAAAGAAATCAACAACTGAATTGATAAACTGTACTGGAGACATGAAGTTGTGGAAAGACATGATCGCCTACACCACCAGGCATGGTACCTGAAGAAGAATGAAGAAGTTTCTTAAGTCAACTGGTCATCTGCCATACCAGTCACATATAACAATTAATGGGCGGCAAGATTTTAAAAGCCAGTGGAAACAACAGGAGGGTTAGCTCATATTTGTGTATGTATCCGTAGAAACAAAAGTCATCCTTTGTCCTTAGAGGGCATTTTTTTTTTCCAGGAAAGTCACATTCAATGAAACACTAATATTACTTACACCGATGGCCCTACTAGTTCCTAGCTGTCTGTGATGAGGCAAAGAAAGAATATGACTTCTGCTCCCTCGGGCATGTCGTGCACAGCAACTAATATGAGGTTGTGCCTGAGGCTGGAAACTTCATCATGTGAAGTAAATTGCTACAGAAACCACAACTACAAGATCATGTGAATGTTTGGTGCAGGTTTCCTATATGCAGACCAGCTGCCGTGCTGGCTCCCTGCTCCATAAGGAGTGGAAAGGAAATAGATGATGATGAATTACACTTAATGAAGGGAGCTGCTCTGGTGTAGTGGTTACCACACTGCGCTGGCGATCAAATGATCCAGGTTCGTGCCCTGGTGAGGACGTTTGAAGAAGTGTCATAAACTGGGACTTGGACTGGAATAATTTGAGCCCTGGTGAAGACATTTGAAGGAGTGTCGTCGACTATGGACTGGAATAACCTGAATGGCTCCTGAGCTGACCCAGCTCTAATGGTTACCCCCAAAATCTGCGAGTATCTGCCTGAATGGAGAAAGGACACCTGTCATTGTATAGGGAAAATAGGGATACTCACGTAAAATCAGTCTCAGGCTAGACATATTAACCGGAGTTTTCGCCTAGTTTTCGCCTCGAGTAATAGTGGGCGTCCTCATGGATGATGTCATCAAGGCATGTAAGGAGAGAACAAGAAAGTATTCAGTGGGGTACTAGAAGTTTAGATCATCATTGCAGGATGTAAAGGTATATAGAGGAGCAGATGTGGCATCAGATCACCATCTTCTGATAGCCAAAGTAAAAATGAAACTCAAGAGATATGCAACAATGCAAAATTATAGACAACAGTATAATGTAGGACAGCTAAGAAATCAAGAAACAAGAGACAAATTTGCGGTCACAGTATCCAACAAATTCCAAGTGCTCCAACAGCTGGAAGATGTAGAGAATACAGAAGACTATTGGCAGCAGGTCAAAACTGTATGGAAGGAGTCATGTGAAGAAGTACTGGGGAAAAGGGAAAGACAACAAAAAGCATGGATAACAACAGAAACCATCAATAAGATAAAAGACAGAAAAAACAAGAAAGTAGAGTTAAACACAAGCAAAACCAGAAGTTCCAAAGCCAAGGCTCAAGAAGTGTACACAGAAGCAAACAAAGAAGTAAAAAGAAGTATCAAAAGAGACAAGAGGAAGTATATTGAGGAGTTGGCAAGAGAGGCAGAAGATGCCGCAGCCAAAGGAAATATGAGAGAACTGTATAGCAGCACAAAGAAGCTAACAGGGAAATACAAGCAAACAAGTTGCCTCATAAAAGACAAGAATGGGAAACTGCTCAGCAACATACAAGAGCAAATGAAGAGGTGGACAGAATATTTTGGGGACCTTCTCAATAGACCAGCTCCACAAAACCCGCCGGACATCCAGCCAGCAGAAGAAGAGCTACAAATTAACGGTGAAAGACCAACGAAGGAAGAAATAAAGAAAGCCATAAAGCTTCTAAGAGATGGAAAAGCGTCTGGACCTGATGGCATTCCAGCAGAGGTCATCAAAGCAGATATCGACACGGCTACAGAGATGTTATATAAATTACTTGGTAAAGTCTGGGAAAAGGAAGAGATACCAGCAGAATGGAAGGAAGGATATCTGGTTAAGTTGCCTAAGAAGGGAAATTTACAAGAGTGCACAAATTATAGAGGAATAATGTTACTATCAGTGCCAGGAAAAGTATTAAACAGGATTATCCTTGAGAGATTAAAAGAGTCCATTGACAAGAAACTGAGAGATGAACAAGCAGATTTTCGACAAAACAGATCATGTACAGACCAGATAGCCACTTTGAGAATAATAGTTGAACAAAGTCTGGAATGGAATTCACCACTATAAATCGGATTTGTGGACTACGAAAAGGCATTTGACAGTGTAGACAGAGAATCACTTTGGAAATTGTTGAGGCATTATGGAGTTCCCCTGAAGATCATTAATTTAATAAAGAAAACATATGAAGACATGACATGCAGAGTTCTTCACGAAGGACAGCTTACAGAACCGTTTGGGATAAGAACAGGAGTGCGACAGGGATGCCTCTTGTCTCCATTTCTTTTCTTGCTGGCAATAGATTGGGTTATGAGATCATCGGCAACACACAACAGAAATGGAATCCAGTGGACTCTGACTAAGCAGTTGGATGATCTGGATTTTGCTGATGACTTGGCTCTTCTGTCCCATAGCCGTAATCAGATGCAGGACAAATTGAAAACACTCGATGAGAGGTCACAGCAATTGGGTCTGAAAATACACAGGGAAAAGACAAAAATAATGCGAATAAATGCAGGTAATGATAACAGGGTTGAACTTGAAGAAACACCAATACAAGATGTAGAATCATACACATATCTTGGCAGTAATATAGACAAAGTTGGAGGGACAGACAGCGATATCAAAATAAGAATACAAAAGGCAAGAGGAGCTTTCATTGCATTGGGAAATATATGGAGATCAAGAGAAATAGGATCCAACACGAAAATAAGAATCTTCAACTCAGATGTGAAGTCAGTCCTATTGTATGGCTCAGAGACATGGAGAACAACAAAGACAACAACCAAAAAGCTACAGACTTTCATAAATGGGTGCTTGCGTAGAATAGAGGGATTAAAATGGTATGACAAGGTTACCAACGTGGAACTGATGACAAGAACTAGACAAGTGCCAGTGGAACAAGAAATGAGAAGAAGACGATGGCGATGGATAGGACACACACTGAGGAAACCTGTTGATAGCATTACAAGACAGTCCTTGTTCTGGAACCCCCAGGGCAAGAGAGGCAGAGGAAGACCAAGAAGTACATGGAGAAGAGAGTTGGAAACAGAGGTGAAAATGATGAGGAGAACATGGAAAGAACTTGAGATGATGGCACGTGACAGGAGGACTTGGCATGTGTTTGTTGAAGGCCTATGCTCCTTTGGGAGTGGAGGGTTATGAAATGAACTAGAAGATGAGACAGGTCTATTTCAGAGCTGGCATTTGCTGATGATGATGCCTTGATTGCTAAATCAGAGGCACATCTCCAATCCAACGTGCAAGTCTGGAAGGAAGAGCTGGAGAAGAGAGGGATGGTCATAAGCAGCTCTAAAACAAAATCCATGGTGATATCACGAGAAGAAAGAAGACATCAGATTAAGCTGGGAAAACAGGTCCTGGAGCATGTCGACCACTTTAAATACCTCGGAGCTATTATAGACCGAAAGGGAGGCATCAAAGAAGAGTTGGCCACTCGAAAAGCAGCAGCTGGGAGACTTTTTCAGGCCATAAATCGAGGATTCCTCAGCAAGAGAGAGAAGTTGGTAAGAAAACAAAGATGGCTGTATACGGCTCCACCTTTGTCCCAATCTTGACATATGGATGCGAGTCATGGGCAATGACCACAACCCACAAAAGCCAGATCCAAACCTCAGAAATGAGGTATCTGAGGAAGGTGGTTGAAGTAACAAGAAGATGGCTGGGAGACTTTTTCAGGCCATAAATCGAGGATTCCTCAGCAAGAGAGAGAGGTTGGTAAGAAAACAAAGATGGCTGTATACCGCTCCACCTATGTCCCAGTCTTGACATATGGATGCGAGTCATGGGCAATGACTACAACCCACAAAAGCCAGATCCAAACCTCAGAAATGAGGTATCTGAGGAAGGTGGTTGAAGTAACAAGAAGAGACCTGGTCTGCAACCAGACGATACATCAAGGCCTAAAATCCCACCCCCTGCAGACCCAAGTAGAACAGTCCCAATTAAGATGGTTTGGCCATGTCTGCAGAATGGGAGAAGATCGGCTACCATGACAAGCATGGGAAATAAAGAGCCAGGGATCCAGACCCCCAGGACGACCCAGAGTCCGCTGGGAGGACAACATTAGACAATCTTTGAAGGACCGAGGACTAGAATGGAACCAGGCCAGGAGGAAGACAGCCGATAGGATAGTCTGTCGCTCTCTCTTCCAAACCTCTACACCTCACGGTAGAAGGGGAACAACTAAGTAAGTAAGTAATAGCGGGCGTACGATAAAAAGAAAATACTTAATGTGAGATCCAGAAAGGTATTTTTTTATGGAATCCTGAAATACAAATTAAAAGACAATTATGTGCACAAGCATAAATACGTATGCGTGAAGAGACATGTCTTTTGTATTACTGCATCTTTTTTTCATGAAGCTTTCACATAAATTACATTCACTTTGCTATACTTATTATAATTGTTATTTGGTTTAATGCATACAGAGTATGAAGTAGTGACTGTAACCGGAGAGAGACAAGGGGCAGGAACCAATGCGAATGTCTTCATGACACTATATGGCAAAACTGGCACGACAGGAAAAATTCAGCTCAAGAATACTCAGAAGACCAGTTTTCAGAGTGGGAGTACAGACACTTTTCACTTCAAATCCAACTGTGTAGGGCCCATGAAAAAGCTAAGGATTGAACATGACAACACTGGCTTAGCACCTGGCTGGTATTTGGAAAGAGTAGGTTGAGAAGTTGCTGCTATTGTAACATAATGTATTATTTTGAAAGGTTGCTTTCAAAACAAAATAATGTATTATTTTGATATCTTCTTCTTCTTTGATCCTTAGCCACCGACCGTCAAAGCAGTCAGTGGCCATTACGCCTGGTGGCGTCTTGTAGGTCAACAACAAATTGATTCCACTTTGCTCGGTCGGCAGCCATCCTTCGTACAGTGCCCCAACTCTGGTTCATTCTTTGCATCTCAGCCTCCACAGTCCTCCGCCAAGTTGTTTTTGGTCGGCCTCTCTTTCATTTTCCTTCAGGGGTCCATAGCATAGCTGTTCTTGTGATGGCATCGGGGTCTCCTCTGAGGACATGGCCAACCCAGCTCCAGCGTCTGCCAGCTATGATGGTGTGCATGTCCTCTTGCTTGCTCCGAGTAAGCAGATCTTTTTTGGTGATGGTATTCGGCCAAAAAATTCTGAGAATTTTTCTTAGGCATGTTGTGTGAAAAGAGGACAATTTCGACATTTCCTTCTCTGTATCTCTCCAGCTCTCCGCACCATAGAGAAGCACAGAAAGCACACAGCTCTGATATAATCCTAATTTTGTGCTTGTGCTGTACTGAGAGGACTTCCAGATGTTGTTTAGACTAAAATAAGGCTGTTCTTGCTTTGTTCATTCTGTTGTTGATGTCTTTGCTTGCTCCGCCGTCTGGTGTTACTATGCTTCCTAGGTATGTGAAGGCATCTGTCTGTTCCAGTTGCTGATTCCTTACTGATATTGGCTCAGGGTTGCTCACATTGAGCATCATGACCTCTGTCTTCTTTAGATTGATGTTCAAGCCCACCTGCTGGCTATACTTATTAAGTCTATCCGTTTTTTTCCTGGATGTGTTAATGTGAATGTGCTAGCAGTGCAATGTCATTTGCATATTATTTTGATATGTTGCTGCTAAAATCATGTTCAGTGTACACCCCCATAAAAACACTTCAGATAATGAAATTTCATACAGTTAACTGTCTTCTGTACTGTTGTTCAGTTCACTTAACAAAATTTGACCTGCTTAACAAAATCTAAATGCATTTTTTCTTTTGGGGTCTAGTTTTGTCACTTTTGACATGATATTTCACATTCAGCTGCAGGAGGGATTGTAATTACAGCACAATGGTCATATAGAAATTAAAAAACCTTGCAGCATTAAATAACTTTAGGAACTCATGTTGATCTACTGTTCATGCAGGAGTATGTGGCAGTGAACAAGCTGATAGACTAGCCTCAAGAGCACCCATAGCAGGGCCATGGATTTGGATAAGGGAGCGATAATAAGGGCAGTTAATGATCGCCTGTTAGAGAACGACACTGCCATGAGCATGACTTAATTAAACTGTTGAGATTATACTTTCAAACATAAAACTAACAGGGGTGGATGTATGAGAGGATGGGTGAAGCATGTATAGGAACAATCAGCATTCATACCCAGAGCTTTGGAGTTGGAGTTGTGGAATTGATCATTTTTTAGTGCAGTCAGAGTCGGTAAAAAATGTTCCAACACCGACTCCGAATTTTACGAGACTTAAGTCAAGGCAGATCCACGCTTGATCCATGCAAGGGAGGGGGGTGCTTAAAAAATTTGAAATAACATTTTAAAGTAATAGAACTCCTAAAACCACTTTTGTGTTAAAGTACATCCATTATTACATAATGTAGGAACATTTCAGTTGCTTCTGATCATAAAGTTTTTATCACAATTGGAAATTTGTTGGCACATTTAGAAAAAGCACACAAGAAATGAAAATAAACTATATACTCTGTCAATTTTCCCATCATTGTTAAAATTAAACCATTTTGCCTCATGGCGTTTGGCAAAGCAGTCATTTATGTGCAGGTGTCGATGATGTTATTTTGTATTACTGTATGAATGAATGAATAGTTTAAAATGTAGTCTACGAAAGCCATGTATTCATTTGTTCAAACATACCATATTTATACATACTTGTATAACTCCATTTAAATGCATAATTTTATGCCATTTCACGAGTTAAAAATACTGTAGTCGGACTTATAAAATTTCCAGAGTCAAAGTCTTGAGTCAGAACATTTTTTGGCCAACTCCACAACCCTGTTCACACCCTTCAACATTTGCTGAAGGAGACTGAGCACTTATGGGTTTGCCCAGAGTGCAATGATGTTGATTTTGAACCACAATAACACTAATACATTATAAAACAGTAATTGAACTAAGCTGTTGTGAGATATGATGTAACTTTGAAGTCAAATGCCTGCTCAATAGTCAAAGTTCATTATCAGGCAGAACAAATCTTCTGCCTTATTTTATATTAGCTGACATGAATTAAATTCCCTGGGCAGTGAGTTAGTGCCAAGATTGATGATTGTAGATTTCTTGACTGGATGTGTGCAATTTATTTATGAAAACCAGGGTGGCTTGAAATGACAAAAATGAAAAAGTGAGCTTTGATGTACTGCCTCAAGGGAAAAAAACAAAATAAAACCATTAATTTAGTATATAACAACAGATTGTAATGACTTTGAAAAACAATTCAGGAGTATCATAATATAATTGTTATACTGGTCAGATGTAGGTAAAGGTAAGGGAGTACCATAACTGATAATGCCATAGGGGAGTGAAGCGACTTCACTATACTAGATCTGTGTTAGAGACTTCGCTGTACTAGGTGTTAGCTTTACGAAGTGGGGTGATCAGTTCCCATTCTCACTGTCTGGCCAGTCATAACTCATGAGCATTCTGGTACTTATTTACAGCTGGGTCATCATCATCATTATAACCCTCCACTCCCAAAGGAGCATAGGCCCTCAACAAACACAAGTCCTCCTGTCACGTGCCATCATCTCAAGTTCTTTCCATGTTCTCTTCATCATTTTCACCTCTGTTTCCAGCTCTATTCTCCATGTGCTTCTTGGTCTACCTCTGCCTCTCTTGCCCTGGGGTTCCAGAACAATGATTGCCTGTAATGCTATCAACAGGTTTCCTCAGTGTGTGTCCTATCCATCTCCATCGTCTTCTCATCTCTTGTTCCACTGGTTCTTGTCATCAGTTCCACATTGGTAACCTTGTTATACCATTTTAATCCTTCTGTTCTACACAAGCACCCATTTATGAAAGTCTGTAACTTTTTGGTTGTTGTTTTTGTTGTTCTCCATGTTTCAGAGCCATATAATAGGACTGACTTGACATTTGAGTTGAAGATTCTTGTTTTCGTGTTGGATCTGATTTCTCTTCTCTTCTTCTTTGATCCATAACCGCCAACCGCCAAAGCAGTCAGCGGCCATCACGCCTAGTGGCGTCTTGTAGGGCAGCAACAAATTGATTCCACCTTGCTCGGTCGGCGGCCATCCTTTGTACAGTGCCATAACTCTGGTTCATTCTTTGCATCTCAGCTTCCACAGTTCTCCGCCAAGTTGTTTTTGGTCGGCCTCTCTTTCGCTTTCCCTCGGGGGTCCATAGCATAGCTGTTCTTGTGATGGTATCAGGGTCCCTTCTGAGGACGTGGCCAACCCAACTCCAGTGTCTGCCAGCTATGAGGGTGTGCATGTCCTCCTGGTTACTCTGAATAAGTAGTTCTTGGTTGCTGATGGTGTTTGGCCAAAAGATTCGGAGAATTTTCCTTACGCAGATTGTGCGGAAGGAGGACAGTTTCGACAGTTCCTTCTCTGTTACTCTCCAACATTCCGCACCATAGAGAAGCACAGAAAGTACACAGCTCTCATACAGTCTTAATTTGGTGTTTGTGCTGTACTGGAAAGACTTCCAAATGTTGTTGAGAATAGCAAAGGCTGTTCTCGCTTTATTCATTCTGTTGTTAATGTCCTTGCTTGTTCCACTGTCAGGTGTTACTATGCATCCTAGGTAAGTAAATGTGTCAGAGAATTTCAAAAGCAGTTGACCATAAACTGAGGAAAGAACAAGCGGGCTTTAGAAAGAACAGAAGATGTGCAGATCATATATTTACCCTCAGGAACATTATAGAGCAGTGCTCAGAATGGCAGAGACAGCTATACATTAACTTTGTTGATTTTGAAAAGGCTTTCAACAGCATACACAGGGACAGCCTATGGAAAATACTGAGGGCTTATGGAATTCCCAGTCGCATTGTTTCCATCATAAAAAGCCTGTATTCTAACTTTTCGTGCAGTGTCAGATTGAGTAATATAACTTTCGAAGTGAAAACAGGAGTACGACAGGGATGCCCCTTATCAACAACATTATTTTTGACAGCCATAGATTGGGTGATGCACCAGACAACAGAGGGCAGTCCAAGAGGAATTAGATGGACAACGTTTTCTACACTGGAAGACCTAGAATATGCAGATGACATTGCACTACTCGCGCATTCACATCAACACATTCAAGACAAAACCAATAGACTGAATAAGTATGGCCAGCATGTTGGCCTGAACATCAATCTGAAAAAGATAGAGGTCATGACACTAAATGTGGGCAATCCTGAGCCAATAACAGTAAGGAACCAGAAGTTGATTTCTCTTGATCTCCCTATATTTCCCAATTGCAATGAAAGCTCCTCTTGCTTTTCGTATTCTTATTTTGATATCACTGAATTCCACTTCTAGGCTTTGAATCTGGTAACAGGCTCACTGGGAGCCATGGTAGCACAGTGGTTGGTGCACTGGCTTCCTAGCTCGGTGGTCCATGGTTCAATCTCCAGTTGAGGTGGGATTTATTTAGTCCGCAAATGGCTCTGGTGTCGACCCAGCCTCATGAATTTGGTACCAGAGTAACTCTGGGAAGGTTAAGGCAGCCACATCACCCCTAGTGTGCCGATGGTCAAGAAAATATGGGCCTAACACCATATTCCCAATATGCCTTAATGGGGATCTTTTACCTTTACCTAACAAGCTCACTAACCACTCTGCCGCTCAACACTTCCAAATGCAGAATGTCCTCATTAATAAACTGTATAAATTTTTTAAAAACCCACACAAACCAGGGATGTGTACTTAATGGTTTATTAAGTTATCCTTGATAGGAGCAAAATAGCTGCTGTTGTGCTGTTTACTTGAAAGATTACTAACACTTTACTTTTGTTGTCTTTTGTTCAAGGTTGTGGTAACAGACTTGAAAAATCCACAGTGGAAATATTTCTTCCCCTGTGGTCAGTGGTTGGCTAAAGATGAAGGTGATGGAGAAATATGCCGGGACCTCATTGGCAGCAGAGATCCACTTGCCATTAGAAAAGGTTTGTAGATTAAACTTATTCATTTGCATTATTTGTTTATTTTTGTCATTCTGACATCATGGAACAAAATGATGTGAAAGAAAAAGAAGTGCTAGTGGAACAAGAGATGAGAAGAAGACGCTGGCGATGGATAGGACAAACATTGAGGAAACCTGTTGATAGCATTACTAGGCAGTCCATGTTCCGAATCCCCATGGTAATGAACGAACGTCCGAAATCTGTATTTCTTTAGGGTAAAGAAGTAGGCATTATTGCCTTTTTACAAGTATGCCCTGCAGTAATACAATTCTCAAAGTGTTTTTTAATCTTCTTCTTCTTCTTCCATCCTTAGCCACCAACCGACAAAGCAGTCAGTGGCCAGTACGCCTAGTGGCGTCTTAGGGCAACAGCAAATTGATTTCTTTGCCGCTGTAGCCCATCATGCCTTATGGCATCTTTAGGGCAGCGACAAATCGATCGATTTGCCATTGTTTCCGTAATCAAATTGACTAGCAAACAGGTGATCAGCCCGTTGGATGTTTTTTAATGAATACATGATAATAGGAAACTCTATACACAGCGATACAACAGGAGACAATCTGATCATCAGAAGAAATCCCCCCATTGAACACATGTTTCGGCCCTTTATTCTCCTTTACACTCTAGGGGAGGGGGGGAAGGGGGGGACCTAGGTCATGACTCCATAGTTTCTCAGCCTCCTGTTGTTTGTGTAGAAAATGAACCCATTCCACCTTGGTTGCAGCTTTAAAATCCACATTTCCGCCAGCCGGAGGCAATTGTGAAAGTAACAAAGTGAAGAAAAATTATTGAGGTCATTCCGCAGCACACCACTGACATGCCTGCGTGAAGCTGATGAGGCGTGAATTTGTTGCGAGCCGGCCTCTGAAATCTAACTCCACCTGACACCCCATATAATGCACCGCCTGTTTCTTGTAACGCTGCTGTCCTTTCACTAGTGCAATGAAAAACTCGATGTATTGCGGACTTAGAAAAATTTCAGGGTGTTTCCTATACTGCAGGTGGGGCTAGATTTTACTGTCCCGAGTTCCATAGCCCATTGCGGTTGTTCCATAGCCAGCATGATGCCTTTTCCGCAGTTACTGGTACGAGAGGTGGAGAATGAAAAACACGAGATGAGAACTGGACACAGAAATGAAAGGCATGAAGATAACATGGAAAGAACTTAAGCTAATGACATGAGACAGGAAAACTTGGCTTAAGTTTGTTAACACATTAACTACCGAGTTGGAACACACTTTGTGGCGTTATTAAATTTTGCTCCCATTTTCACCCTGTAGGAGTCTGCACAAATTAAACTGTAGTTTTCGTATTTGCTTACAGAATTGTATGAATTATACGTCATTTTAAAGATAAATGAATGTACTAATTATTTCCTGCACATTTGCAACTCTAATCGAGGTCTTTGCTATTTTACGGCCCTCCGTTGGCCGAGGACTTGAAATATTTTCACCATGATCACTGCTTGCACTCCACTACTATCAAAATCACTATTTCAATCAATGTGCACACCATTTTCACTCTTGTCCTCGTTGCTTGATCTATCAGTCAATTGTTTAAATAAATTTCTAGCTTTTTCAGCCATTATTGGAGATGTACAAGCATTTTTTGTGGTCCTATGACTAGTTGCCACGGTAAACAGTTTTTCATGATTTGGTAACTAACCCAAAACATTGAAAAATATGAACATAATATCAATTTTCCAATGTTCTACAAAAACCATGCTTTGGGAATTTGTTTTCAGGTGGCAACTTAAAATTCCAACCAGATCAGAATAAGTTTCCGTACATTTTTCATTCGTTTTATTACTAAACATAGATCGACGCTTCTGAGCAGCTAGCGGTCCAAATGGTCCCAGCAGCTCATGGTAGTTAACTCTTACTATACGTGAGCTAAAACCACATTTTTACACGCTAGTTTAGCTGTTGTTACCGTCGCGCGCCAGTTGAACTGGCGAGCCGTAAAACTGGTACTAAACCCGCGCCACTTCACGGGGCTTGCCGGATAGTAAGAGTTAATGTGTTAAAGGCTTATGCTTCTTTGGTAACTGAAGGCCTTTATGATGATGATGTCATTGTTTAATGTTTCCATCATAAGTTTGCGTTTCTTCTCCTTCAGCAACAAAATACAAGGTGACCATATACACAGGCAACAAAAGTGGAGCAGGGACTGATGCTAATGTTTCCATCACCATGTTTGGGGAGTTTGGAGATTCTGGGGAAAAAAAGCTCAGCAGGACAAGGAAGAACTGCTTTGAGAAAAATTCGTAAGTACCTGGTTCATTTCATTATTAGTGAATAGTTATTTTCTCCTAGAAGTGATGTTTTGTTCCAGCTTAGTTGCAAAAACTGTGAAGAGACTTGTTCACTATCAGGAATGCTGTGAAGAGACTTGTTCACTATCAGGAAAATTGTGAAGAAACTTGTTCACTATCAGGAATGCTGTGAAGAGACTTGTTCACTCTCAAGAAAATTGTGAAGAGACTTGTTCACTATCAGGAATACTGTGAAGAGACTTGTTCACTATCAGAAAGGGACCGAAGACGCAGCAAGAGAGATGAATGCAGCCAGCGACCCATAGCTTGACTGCTTGCGTCAGGGTCAGCGAACCAGAGCTGACCAGACCCTACTCCATCTCCAAGTGGTGGTCTTGGAAACAGGCTGCATCACTGCAGTCTGGCTGAGAGAGTAGGGATCAAAAAGGGAAGGCAAACCTGGTCCCAAAAATGCCATGCTGAAATTGGATGTGTCTGGTCGAAAGACGCAAATATCGCAACTTCGCTGTAAGCGGCGACACGACATAACCAACGTCCTTTTCAGGACGAACGCAGAAGAAGAAGACTATCAGGAATGCTGTGAAGAGACTTGTTCACTCTCAGGATTACTGTGAAGTGACTCATTCACACTCTTGAATACTGTGAAGAGACTCATTTACACTCAGAAATACTGTGAAGACACTTCATCATATTTAGAAGTACTGTAAACGATTTCTTTCACACTGTTTAATACTGGGAGCCTTCATTCAGTCAGGAGTGTTAAGACATTATTCACACTTAGACATATTATGTGGAAAGCAATTCAGCAGTGTGTGGATTCATTCCCTCACAGGTATAGATGCTGTAAAGAAGCTATTCCACATTTAGGATCTAGGACAACTTTGAATGGATACATTAAAACTCAGAAATGAGGTGAAGACTCATTCATTATTGATGTAGTATGAGATATCCTTCGTACCTTGTTTCCATTAGGTGTTTATCTCACATTTGTAAGATCTGCCTTGTTCAACCATAGACACCATTGCTCATCAGTTAATTAGGATGGGATGTAGTGTTTTGGCACTTTGTGTGATCTTGTACTCTTAGCTTCAAAAAAGCAGTTTTATTTACCTGTAAATTAATGAAGCTTTTCTCTTTCTTAAATATTAGTTGACAAACGTTTATTGATTCCTGGTAATTTATAGGAATGACAGAGAAAAATTATAAATGAAGAAACAAAATTGAAGTGCATACAGTGTAAGACAGTACAGTACAATGGTTTGGCCATGTATGCAGAATGGAAGGAGATTGGCTACCACAGAAAATATGGTTTGGTTTGGTTTTAATGACTATCTTCATTGCACATGGACAACTCCATCAGTGCTCTAATCTCCTCCTTTAGATCACACAAGGAGAATTTCAGCACAGTGCATGAACTCCGCAGCACCAGCGAGAATCCCATTGTGTGTATATAGGAATCACACATTCAATAAATATTTTTTGTGGTGGGTAGGTTTCTAATTTTTAAATTTTGCCAGGGCCAGGGCCTGATAGGCCTACTCTTTACGATGCCCAACAGCCATGGTATTTTTAATGTGCGCAACTTGCACACGGGACCTTCTATGTTTTCGCTCTTATCCAAGAAGGCTAGGCGTCCGATCTCACTACCCAGGAGACCAGGGGGAGTATGACATCATTAAGACCACAGGTTCTGAAAAAAGAAATTTCATAAATTATATTCCCTCAACTGGGAATTGATCCCGCTACCTCTAGAATTTGAAGTGGACACCATACCTCTTAGCCACTCCAAATATCAGAAACCAAGAGCAGGGATCCAGACTTCCAAGATGACCCAGAAGTCGATAGGAGGACAACATTAGTCAATCTCTGAAGGACTGAGGACTAGGACTAGATTGGCCAGAAGGAAGACAGCCGATAAGATAGTATGGCACTCTTTCTGGCAAATCTCTACACCCAGGGTAGAAGAGAAATTACTAAGTAAGTATGTATAATGTAAGACAGTAGAAGAAAATGCTAAGAATACACACGCATATTTTTGTCTTTATTTAGTTGCTAATTTATGTAGTCTGTAAATTTTAATTGTAAGTATTCTTAATTGACAGGGTAGATGAGTTTGTCATACAGTGTCCTAAACTTGGGCGACTAGAGAGAGTGAGGATAGGTCACGACAACTCTGGGTTTGCACCTGGATGGTACTTAAATAAGGTAGGGAAATTTGTTTCTGTTTTCACTGCTTTAGCTGTCGATGGTTAGAAAGTTTCTGTCTTGTTGCTGATGATAAATTATTGGTGGAATGGGTGTTGTTTATTCAGTGGTTGTTGTCTGTTTTATTTATCTTTAGCTGGTGATGTGTAAGAGATGTTTTAATTAATTAGCTTGTTACACTGAGTGTATTCTTGTTGCCATGGCAGGAGTTTTTTTTTTCTTTACTTCATAAACTGTGTTTCTCTTGTGTTCTTTTAAATTTATTGTTCTATATGTGTTTATTCTAGTCAGTCAGTAGAGTGGCAACAGGGTTTTCGCTCAGGGCAGCACAGGTCCAGAGTGTAGTAATGTAACCATGTGAAAAGAATGAAAATAAAGACATGCTTTTTAAAATGTTAATTCTTTTCCCATAATGCTGTGACAAATACTAACAATTTTACTTAATTTCTGTTGTTACTGTCTTTAATTTTAATGAAACGATATTTTAAAAAATTACACTTTTGAAGTCTACAGTTTAAAAACAAAAAAATATGTCACAATTCTTGAAGTCTAATTTTTTGGTCTCACTTCCCACACTCTTATCTGGAGTATATTAAGTGAAGCCAATACCGTGTCATTGGATTTGTGTGGTTGCTGCATTTGTGTGGTTGCTGCATTTGTGTGGTTGTTGCTGCATTTGTGTGGTTGTTGCTGCATTTGTGTGGTTGTTGCTGCATTTGTGTGGTTGTTGCTGCATTTGTGTGGTTGCTGCGTTCATGCGGTTGCTGCATTTGTGTGGTTGCTGCATTTGTGTGGTTGCTGCATTTGAATTTGAGTTAACAGTTTTAAAAGCTAATATAAAAGCAGAACATTTTTTATCTAAATTTTTAAACACATGTCAAAATGCGGGGAAAAGTGTGTCCTACGTTATGCACCCACACTTCGTTTTGCTATTCTAGTGCAAAATTTAGACGTACATTAATTTATTGAGGTATCTGTATGCCTATTCAAATTATAAACTAATTTCCAATTTCATAAGCAGCGGGTACTTTAACAAGGGAGATGGTTTTCCAGTGAATGCAAATTAAGTAAACCATATGCTAATGCTCAGTTGTTGTCTCCCTTTACCTTATTTAATCTAACGGTAGACAACTGATATTTGTGGGGAAAGGGGGTATGGGGATGCTTCAAGGCGTCTGCCGTGTGCAATGTGTGAACAAAAATATATGAAATACCATATAATTAAGTCTCAGTACAAGGAAATAGGTAATCTACACAAAGAACGTTATCAATTGCTCCGCACAGAATATTCACTTGTAGTTATTTCCCTTAGCAGCATTTTGTGCTTTAGCAGTGTTTCGTGGACATGTATCATAGTGTGTAAGTGACGATTATAATTAGGAACTGTCACACTATTTGAGGTGCAAATGCAGAGACAATATTTTTTTAAAAGAGGAGTGGGGCCAGGTGTTAAAGCATGAGGCGTTTGGTTTATTGTTTAACTGACTTTTATTTGTCATAATTAATTTTTTATAAGATGTTGTTTAGACTAAAAAATGCTGTTCTTGCTTTGTTCATTCTGTTGTTGATGTCTTTGCTTGCTCTGCCATCTGGTGTTACTATGCATCCTAGGTATGTGAAGAAATGTCTGTCTGTTCCAGTTGCTGATTCCTTACTGATATGGGCTCAGGGTTGCTCACACTGAGCGTCATGACCTCTGACTTCCTAATGTGATAGGGTGGGCGAGATGATGATGATGATTATATTGTGACGTGTGATCACTCTCTTGTCACACTCGCACCGACCCGAACAACAATAAAACTCTTGATTCTAGAGGCAGGGGCTATATTTATTTTTACAACCATTCAGTGACAAAGCAAACATTAAACAAATAAACTAGCGAACATAACAAAACAAAACACCCAACAGTGCCCGATGCTAATCTGAAGAAGCAAACAAAGCACAGAATAGTTAAAATCATAATATAATACTGAATGAGAAACACCACGCTCTCACCTGTCAAACTGTCCTACGCCGCCACCTGACACACTCAACTATCACACACACACACACACTCATGCATGTCGTCCAATGCGACTAGTATGGTGTTGTGCATGAGGCTGGCAACCTCACCATGTAACACAGATTGCTACCAAAACCACTACTGCCCGAGCATCTGAATGCTTAATATGAAGGCAAACCACACTGTTGGCCCCATGCTCCCTCAGGAGCGGGGAAGAGAAATATATATCTTGAAGTGAGCCCACGTGCTCTCACAACCATTCCTCACATAACCATAATTAAATAATCATAAAATGGACATAAAATAATATTCAACTATATGTACAACAAATACTCTCAATAACGAGAATAAACCACCACCTCGCAACTGATCTATCTCAATATTCGTTACTGCATCCAGAAGCATGTCGTATGTGACGACTGGTGCGCCTGGCAACAAGCGTGTCGTATATGACCACTGATGAGACTGGGAATCTCATCACATGAAACACATCGTTACCGAAACAAATCACTGCCATAGCATATAAATGCTTCATGCAGGCTTCTGTTGGATTCAGCCGCACTGGTGTCGCCCTGCTCCGCAAGGAGCAAACAGCAACATTTATGTCTCAAATGCGCTTTACGCCCAAGGAGTGGCCTCGCGCTCTCCAGAAATCTAAATGACTATTCTCACCTCACAGTAACCCATTAAATATATACAGTAGAATTATGATAAGTAGGCTGTCGTGAAATACACTCAATTACTTTTACATTAAAGAAATAAAATATAATTACTCTTGACTTAACAACTAGAACTAGTCATCATATAAAGGAAAATTAACACGACAACTCTTTCTTTCCTTTACTGGGGAAAATTATCTTAATCTGCTTCCCACCCACGTGTCAATTCACACAATATAAAACTCTTCTTTATACACACGCATGGTGATGCGCCGCCTTTCATGACCACGTGGTTGCCATCCAGATAACAGTCAATATCATCTAAATTCAAGTAAAAAATCGCTTCTCTGTCCAGTTTCATGTATAAAACACTCTCCTACTAAATTTGCCCGGTCTGATGACTGACATAATTGCTCTTAAACTCTCACATCTGTGATTTGGGCTTTGCGTGCCTAATAAAACCGATCAAACATTATTTTCACTCATCTATCATTTCAAGACTAAATCATAATGTCCTAAAAAGACATTTCCTTTGGAAACACATCTATCTATATCACTAAACATTAAAACAGCCACATCGATATTATTTCCGAATTATATAAAACTAATTCTAATTTAAATTAACTCACGTGTCATGTCTTTGTGTTCTTCTGCTTACCCACACAGGGCGCCTCGTTTCGTTCTCTCTCGTCTGGGCTTATACTTAAAAAGGGCTGCTGCTGGTTATCGCATTCTTTATATAGGCCCTATGGCGCATCACTCACTTACTGCGCGCTGGGCGTATTAATCTTGGCTACTTAAATATCACACGCGATTATCGCTTTAGAAGGCATGAAGACACAGAAATATACACTATTTCTAGAGCAAAAACACAATTCTACACCACAACTCTATTTTTAAGGCTTTATTATGGCCTCATTACATATCTTCTACTTCAGACTTTTCACAACCCCAGAATGCTTCGCGCACATCGAAAATAATCTGCCCAAAAACAGGTAGGGGGCGGGCGTCTCCTTTTCGGCCCCATCACACTAAGATTGATGTTCAAGCCCACCTGCTGGCTATGCTTATTAAGTCTATCCGTTTTTTCCTGGATGTGTTGATGTGAATGTGCTAGTAGTGCAATGTCATCTGCATATTCCAGATCTTTCAATGTAGAAAATGTAGTCCATCTTATTCCTCTTGGACTGCCTTCTGTTGTCTGGCGCATCACCCAGTCTATGACTGTTAAAAATAGAGTGGTTGATAAGGGGCATCCCTGTCATACTCCTGTCTTCACCTCAAAGGTTAGGTTGCTCTGCCCAATGCAACACGTAAAGTTGGCATAGAGGCTTTTTATGATTGACACTATGCAGCTTGGAATTCCATAAGCCCTCAGTATTTTCCATAAACTGTCCCTATGTATACTGTCAAAAGCCTTTTTAAAATCAATGAAATTAATGTACAGCTGTCTTTGCCATTCTGAGCACTGCTCTATAATGTTCCTGAGGGTAAATATATGATCTACACATCTTCTGTTCTTTCTAAATCCTGCTTGTTCTTTCCTCAGTTTGTGGTCTACTGCTTTTGAAATTCTCTGTATAATTATCCTGCCTAGTATTTTGCTGGGAACTGAGAGAAGAGTGATTCCTCTCCAATTATTGCAATCTGCAAGATCTCCTTTCTTGGGCAATTTGACAATTATTCCTTTGTTCCACTGTTGGTGTTGTCCCTGTTTTCCAGACTTGTGCAAATAGTGGTTCTAATAGTTCTGCTGCTAGCTCAGGGTCTGTCTTAAATAGCTCTGCATTTAAGTTATCATGGCCAGGAGCTTTTCCATTCTGTAGTGGGTTTGATGGTACTGTATGGTTGTGATATTACCTAGTGTGATGCATGAGGTCAGCTGTGAAGGCTCCTGAGATAAATGTAGCTGTGAATTTACAGAAGGCCCTTCTTGCTACCACTTACGACCTCACACATATCTTTTTTACTAATGAATGTGGCTACGTTAAAAATCTAGGGTACTGATATGGAATGTGTTGTGGTAGATTACATACACACACACAGAGATATTTAATAAGTCTGATACTATTAATAAAAATGTATAACACACTGAACTAACTCAAGCTGTGTAAAATTTTGATAGTAAATTTTCTTTAAGTTTATTTGTTCTGAACCAAGGTTTTATTTTGGTCAGAACATATGATAGGTTTTGAAAGTATGAATGAAATGCATGAATATATGGCATAATAAATGAAAGGTGTGTACATATGTATTTCACAAGACTAGTTAATATTACTACTGTTTATATTTGTAATTTATCTGGGAGAACGATTAATGGATGTGCTGTTGGGGTGACTTCATCACTCCCAGTCTATGGCTACCAAACATTGTCCATTTACTGATGGAAGGAATACAAGTTTATTTCCCAACATGGTATGTTCTAGTTGGTGGGAATATAGTTGGTGTGTTAGTTAGTAAATAAGTTGGTGAAGGTCCAGCAGGCCAGACGCTCACGTATCTTGACTGAGTAGTTCTGGTGCTGGAATCTGGTGGCCCCACCTCTCCGTGCTTGGGGGCAATATAAGGCTGCTCTGCCAAAATATTAGACTGCACGGGTCCACACTTGTATTTTTCAACATAGCATTTGACACCACTTTGGTGCCAAATAAAAAACTCACAGTTCTGAAATAAAAGTATTGGGTCATGTGTCAGAACTCTACCTCCTGAGCCATTTCTACACACAACACTACACAACAACACCACATAGACGGGGTCAGATCTCTCTGACCATACAGCACATCTTACCAAGTTGGTTTCACATAGTATAAGTTCCCCAAGACTACATATTCTGAAATATGTTCATTAGCTTCCTGCCATTGAATAGGATAGGTGATATGTTCCACTGATCTCAACACTTGATCCGCCCTTCATAATCCTTGCTGGCGTTTATGTATTTTGTTTGTCTCTAGACCCTGAACTGGGGCTGGGGATCTAGAGCGAATCCTTACTTGTTATAAGGGATAGATTTTGATATGGCAGTATCAAATCACTCGAAACATTAAACAATATTAAAATATACAAAGAAATACTTTCAGTCTTACCAGAATTATGAATAGAGAACACAGTTATATTCTAGCAAAACTCAGCTGAGCTGCTGGCTCTAGTATGGCGTCCCTCTAAATATTGCAATTAGCTTTTGGGAAATACACCACTGAAGAATTACTGTGTCTACTACTGGACAATTTATGTTGAATGGCAAAAATGCGCGTCTGAGCGCCGATAATATGATTACACTGGCTAACAAAAAAAAAAATTTTTTTTTCTTTCTCTAACATTTCTATGTTTTTCTGGTCAATTTTAATGCGCTGTTTTTAAATCTGCAAACCGTTTTTCTCTATCAGGTCGGGATCTCTAGAAATATGCAATTGAAGTTTTTTAACAACGCATACAGTATTACAACATCATTCGTACAAGAAGTATAACAGTTATGTAGGCTTGAATTTCTTTGCAGTCGACTTTCGTCGGTGAATGGCATGTGGTACATCACGATGAAGCATCCAACAATAATCGGCAAGCATGGTCACACTCCACCATCCTTGATAACGTGACTCCATTACGGCGATATCTTGATGGAATCGTTCTCCATGTTCATCGCTGACTTCGCCAAGGTTGTCAGGGAAAAAGTCAAGATGCGAATCGAGCAAATGGATTTTGAGGGACATGTTACAGCCCATAATTCTGTTTGCATCTATGCACTGCTTAACAATATGCACATAGTCGACATATTTGTGATTTCCCAGAAAGTTATCGACGATCGATTTGAATGCCATCCATGCGCGAAATTTACTACCATGTAACAAGTTCTCGAATTGTTTGTCTGCAATAACTTTCCTAATCTGAGGTCCTACAAAGATACCTTCCTTTATCTTTGTATCGCTAACTTGCGGAAACTTTTCTCGAAGATAAGTGAAAGCTTTGCTCGTTTTATCTAACGCTTTTACGAAATTCTTCATGAGCCCCAACTTTATATGTACTTACTTACTTAGTCGTTCCCCTTCTACCGTGAGGTGTAAAGGTTTGGAAGAGATAGCGCTTTATATGTAACGGTGGTAAAATGATGCTGTCTTTGTTAACTAATGGCTCGTGTATTACAATTTTATGCCCGAGCTGCATACGATCCCTGATAGGCCACACCTTTCTTGCATAATGTTTCTGTCTGTTGCGGCTGTCCCATTCACATAGGAAGCAACAAAATTTAGTATACCCAGTCTGCATGCCCGTGAGAATTGCAATGACCTTTAGGTCTCCACATATCTGCCATTGGTAGTCATCAAAAGTATAGCCATATTGTCATAAGTTTCTTTCATATGAACAGAGTAGGCGACTGGAATTGATGAAAATAAATTTCCGTTATGCAATAACACGGTTTTTAGACTAGTCTTGGAAGAGTCGATGAAAAGTCGCCATTCGTTGACTATGTGCTCATGACCGAGGTGCACCATTAGACCGTTTACATCTTTGCAATAGCAAATGTCATCATCCATCTCAAAGTATTGAACAAGTTCTCTATGTCTATGACGAAATTTAGATATCGGAGTATTGGGCGCTAAAAGATTCCATTCTTTGAGTCGCGAACCGAGTAATTCCGCTTGTCCTTTGGTAAGAGCGAGATCACGTATTAGATCTGAAAGTTCTGAATGGTTAATTTAGTGAACACCATCATTCACCGGTATATAATCCGAGTCAGAATTAGTTTTTAAAGCAGGTAAACTATCACTTTCTGATGGTTCATTCACGTCCAACGGATATTGTTCTGGTGGAACTGGGATCGGACACGTGATTGGATCATGAAACACTGGTTTTGAAACCGATTCAATATTTGGATAAACCACAGACTTTCCAGTTTTAAAAGTGAAACCATGGATATTTGTCAAGCAGAAGTAACAATCAGTAGCGTGATTTGTCGGTTCACGCCATATTACTGGCACTCCAAAAGGCATCGACTTATGCTTCGGCGATTTTCGTAACCAGCCTGCCAATGTATTTGCACAAGTTGAACAAACTGCATTTGGCTTCCAAGATTTATTTGCATCATCAACTTTCGAATCGAAATAAAGTTCATATGCTTTCTTTAGTAATGGTGTAAAGTTTTTCTGGTGAACACGATCGGTAAAATATCCGCACACGTAACAGAACAGATCAGCCGAATTTCTACAACTTCTAAAAGCCATATTTCGCTCAGAATTATTTCAAAATACAGTAACTATTTGAAAAATAGCGTAACATATGTCATGCATCTTTTAGCAGTATAAAAAGTAGAATTATTTTGCATTTTATTAATTTTTAATAAGTTATATAGTAAAAATGAAACAGAGCAAATAACGGTTTCCCAAAAATATATTTATTCACAAATATCTTAAGAAGTCGATGTGATAGAGATAAACGGATTTCAAATTTGAAATCAGCGCAAGAAACTGACCTAAGAACACTTATTCTTATATAAGAAAGAAAAATGTTGTTTGTCAGTGTTATCGGTGGCCAATCCCCGCCTTTCCCCCTTTTCAAATTCAAACCTCCTACCAAAAGTCAATTCAGTCATACCTCAGTCAAGTATGTATTATTGTCTGTTGGTCCGTCTGTCTCTACTTGCGTTTTTTACAAAAACACACTTGTTTATACATGCATTTCCTTCACGAATCTGCCTCTAGAGTTATTTTTAGCCACAGCTTTCCACCAATTCCCCCTCTATTTCATTCATCTAGATTTTAGCACTTGAGTCTCAAGGCCGCAATTTTTTGAAAATTAGTGACATTTTTTGTTTCAATGCAGTCGCTCGCTGATATGAACAACACAGTCTTTTGTCAATATCTTCATTATTATCTTTCCGTCTGTATAAATGAAAGCATATTATTTCTCTGCTCAAGATGGGCCATCAAACTAGCTAGGTTTAATATTCCTAACATTATTATTAAGAAAAAGTTACTTTTCAAGGTTAGTTGTTTTTTTGAAATATGTTCGAGCATCTTCTGTAATGCGTTTGCCGCTGAATTCAAATAAAGGACTAAGTATCGCAAAAGCGTCCAAGAAATGACTGTTGCGTATAATAGCTAAGGTCCCTTTTGTCCATTTCTTTACCTTGTGTCAACTTGGGGACGTGAATTTTTTTCCTTTCCCCACCAATTGCGTCTTTTTAGCCTTGCTAGTTTCAAGCACGTGTTCAGTCATATTTTTCTTTTTGATCTCCGTTTCCTCCCGTCTCCGAGGGTAAACATTTTGTCTGTACGTCTAACAAGTTAGTTTCCATGGCGGGTAGTGACCTGCGGCATGGGCGATCATGTCTTCTAGTAGCTTACGCATTATTTTTATCCCTACATTTTATCTTTGGAGATATTTTAACGTTGTATCACGGTTAATTTTATCACACATCTCCCCACTTGAAAACATGCCTACGGCAAGTTCCAAAACCAGTGATACACATAGATAAAATTACTCCTCACGCCTGCCACTACTCTAATTTTGATCACAGGGGTGCCGACTGAGGAAATCTGCACCGACATTCAATTTGCCTGGGATATATTGGATACTAAACTGATAAGGTTGAAGCAATAAAGACCACCTCAGCAATCTTGCGTTTTCATGCTTAGCCTGAGATAAGAATACGAGGGGCTGATGATCCGTCTGGACCACAAAAGTCCTACCATACAGATAGATTTGAAACTTCTTTATTGCCCAGATTAACGCTAAACATTCTTTTTCGCTGGTGGAATATCCTTGTTCCGCCTTATTCAATTTGCGGCTTGCATAAGCGACTGGGTTCAGTTCCCCATCAGGTGAAGATGATCTTTGCAACAAAGCCGCCCCGAGTCCCACATTACTTGTATCTGTTCTTACGACAAAGTCCTGTGTCAAATCAGGCAGTTTGAGAATAGGCTTGCTAGTGAGTTTTTCCTTTAAGTCTTGGAACGCTAATTCACTTTGCGCAGTCCAAATAATTTTATCTGGAAGTCCCTTGCGAGTCAGATCAGTCAGAGGAGCACAAATAGAGTTAAAATCTTTGATGTATTTTTGATAAAATCCGCATAACGACACGAATGATCGCACGTCCTTTTTTGTTTGTGGTCTAGGTGCTCTCTGCAGTTTTTCCAAGTTCTTGGGATCAGGGGTCATGTTACCCTGATATACAGTGTGTCCCAAGAATTCCAACTCTTTGCATCCAATACAACATTTTGTTGGCCTAGCAGTTAAGTTCGCCTCCCTAAGCCTATTAAATAACATTTTTAGAGCGTCAATGTGTTCTTCAAATGTCTCTGTGGCGACGAGAATATCATCCATGAAATTCGTGATACATGGGTTATTCAGGGGATCCAACAATTTGCGCATCATCCTTGAAAATACACTCTGAGCATTTTTCAGTCCGAATGGTAGCATGTTGAATTCATAATGTCCATCCGAAGTGCTAAAAGCCAAATAAGGTCTCACTTCAGGCTTCACTGGAATCTGGTAATAGCCTTTACTAAGATCCACCTTTGAAAAGTATTTTGCCTTGTTTAATCTGGCAAATAACTGTTTTGTGTCTGGTAATGGGTCCACTTGTCCTTCTGTGACAGCATTCAGTTTCCTGTAATCTATGCACAGTCGGTGTTCCCCAGACGGTTTTCTCAACAAAACGACACTGGAGCTAAAAGATGATTCACTGTGTGAAATAATCCCCTCCTTCAACAAATAATCTATTTCTTCCTTCAATGCCTTCTCCTTCGCGAACGGAATAGAATAGGCTCTCATACAGATTGGGTTTGAGTCTACCAGTTTCATGTCATACTGTAGCAAATTTGTATGTCCTGGTTTATCTGTTAATACATCTGTATGTTCCTCCAGAACCTGTTGAACTCTCTCCCTCTGGTTTTTAGTCAGGTGCTTACTGACTTTTACCTGTGCTGCTGTTTCACAGGGATGTAATGGGTATTCATGTGAGGTGAGTGGTTCCTTTTGCATTTGAGTTGCGATAGCCAAGGTCAGTAAGGGGGTGCTTTCCTGGAGCGGTCTGTCCAGATACTTCTTTAACAGGTTTACATGATAAACTTTCTCCTTCCCCTTTTTGTCAATTTTATAGTTTGTTCTAGACACCTTCTCTAGAACCGTATATGGACCTTGCCATCCAATTTGTAATTTATTCTGGCTGCCGGGTAGTAGAAGAAGCACCTTCTCTCCCACAGCTAGTTCTCTGTCCTTTGCCTTCCTATTAAAATATGCTGCATGTTTCTTCCTGGCTTGTTTCAAATTATCATTTGCCAGTTTCCATCCAGCTTTCAAACGAGTGGTCAGTTCGTTCACGTATTGATAAGATGAGGTAACAGTCTCTTCCACCTTCTCATCTGTCCAGGTCCTTAATAGTGCTTCTAATGGACCTTTTATTGGCCTCCCAAATAGCAGAGTTGCGGGAGCCATCCCGGTTGAACTATGTGGTACCTCCCGATACGCAAAAAACGCGGCGGGCAGGAATTGATCCCACAGATCCGGTTTTTCGTGTGCCAGCTTTCTCAGGATAGAAATGAGAGTCCCATTGAACCTCTCTACCTGGCCGTTCCCTTGCGGATGGTACGGACTACAATGAAAGTGTCTGGCTTGAAATAGCTTAAAAACTTCTTCCGTTAGTTTCCCCTTGAACTGAGAGCCATTATCAGTCAAGATTTGATGCGGGAATCCTAATCGGGTGAATATTGTAAGTAGTGCCTCTGCTACATGTTTTGAATCAATTGATGGCAGGGCTACCGCCTCTCCCCACATAGAACAAGTGTCCACCAGAGTAAGGATGTAACTGTTCCTCCTCTTGGTCCGAGTGAGAGGTCCCACAATATCCACTGCAACCCTCTCAAAAGGTGTTCCTACTATGGGCATTTCCCCTAGAGTTGCAGGAGCAGTCCAATGCTTTGGAGCTACCCTTTGACATTCTGGGCAGGATTTGACATATCTTTTTATATCCTCCATTATCCCTGGCCAGAAGTAATGGCAAGCTATATGCTGTCCTGTGGCGCTGATCCCCATGTGACCACTGAAGGGAATCGCATGCCCGAGTTCCATCACTTTATCCCTATATGAAGTGGGAAGAACCAGCTGGTTGTGACCATTTGTTCCAGTTCCGGCCTTCCTGTATAATAGTTTGTTCTTCATAAAATATTCCCCCTTGCTCGGAGGTGTGTGGCATTTGGGCAATTTTTTAAAACATGGCTTGAGTGTCCTATCCTCAGCCTGCGCCTTCCTCATCTCCTCTGGATGAGCATTTATAGGTTCACCTTCTTCCTCCTTCTTCTGTGACCTGGTCTGCACTGTCGCCATGATCACAGGTCTCTCGGGATTCCCCAAGAAGACGTATCTACACCCCAATATCAGAGGGTAGATTGGTTCATCTATCACTGCTGCTCTGATTTCTCCTTCCACATAGCGAGTTTTTACCGTTATCCTTGCGATGGGAAGTGTCATGAGTGGTATGTCCTTAGTCGCCCCTTGTATTTCCACTGTTTCTGTGGTATACTGACTTGGGTCCACTAGGCTAGACTTCACAACTGAATCATAATCCAAACCTGTATCATAAAGGCACCTTATGGTGACCCCATTACAAATAACATCCTCACAAACTGGGGGGGGGGGGGGGGGATAAGGTTCCTGCTGTCCATTAGGATTAACCTTTAATCTTTCAGTCCCCGACTTCATTGCAGCAATGTTTGAAGGTTTCCTTCTACAAAATTCGGTGTTATGGTTATCTTTCTTGCACCATTTACACCATCTTTTTCCTTGGTTAAGCGGTTTTCTTTCATTGGATTTTTGGTCATTGAACTGTGAGTTTCTGTCTCGATTGTCATTTCTTGGCCGTTCAAAGTTTGTCCTACCTTTATTTCCCTGTTCTCTATTATCAAATTTATTAAATTGCTGTGGAGCTTTAAAATTGTCTATGTGCTTCTTTTTAGAGCCACTTACCTCTGCCTGGGCTGCCTGATACCTCTCAGCGACATTTAAAACCTCCCCCAACTTCTCTGCACCTTGTTCCATGAGAAATTTTCTCATGTCTGGAGCCATGGACTCTCTCAATTGCTCTATCATGATCATCTCCTTAAGATCTTGGGTCTTCCCCAGAGCCGTCCATTTCTCCAAATAAGTTTCCAGTCTGGCAGAGAATTGGTGGTATGTCTCCCCAGACAACAGTTTGGCATTTCTAAATTTCTTACGATAAAATTCACCATTTTTTTCGTACCTTAATAACAAAGCCTGCTTTAACATGTCATAATTGTCTTGGTCTTCTCTGTTCATTTTTGCGAAGACTTCATAAGAAGTACCTCTCAGTCCCTGTGATAACTTTAAACTCCACCTCTCTCTCTCTCTAACCCATATGTAGTAGCTAATAACTCAAAACGTCCTAGGTACCCCTCTATGTCATCGTCTTTCTCAACAAAATGGTCTAAATGAAACCCCATAGCTGATGTTGAGGCTCCCAGACTGGGCGTAGCATCTGAGGCAAAAGGGCTGGCACCATTTTCAGGAGCCTGGCCGTGTAACTCCAGCTCCCTTAGTCGTAATTCGTGCTCCCTTTGCAACTTTCTATCTTCTGCCTCCCTTTCGGCAGTCAATCTTTTTTCTTCTGCTTCCCTTTGCTGTCGTTTTTCTTCTGCCTCTAATGCTTTAGCCTCTTTGTCAGCCTCAATCTGCAGCCTCTTAGCCTCAGCCTCAATTTGCAACCTCTTAGTCTCAGCCTCTAACCTCTTCTCTTCAGCCAACCTTTCAGACTCTGATTTTCTTTCGGCCTCTTTTTCTAATCTTCTTTCTTCCCGTTCAATATACTTATCACATTCAGCCGTTACATATTGAATTAAACCCTGACCATCCATTCCCATATCCCTCGCCGTTAGCACAGCAGCTGATCTGAACTTTGCCAGCTCCGCCATACTTTTTAGACAATTTAGCAATGAGCAAGATAAATCTCTAACCACTAAAGTAATTCTAATTACTATAGTCTAAAATAATTCTAATTAGCCAGTTAACTAATTAATTACCACTGGCTGTGAAGATTCACCAACTTTTAATTTCACTTTTAATTTTAAGGGACACTTTTAATTTTTACAATGTGTTCCCCTAATTTAATTCTCCTCCCAGGAGATCCTAATATTACTGTTAAGCTAATTATCCCGGACGAGCCCCCAATATATGTAGTGGATTTGATGGTACTGTATGGTTGTGATATTACCTAGTGTGATGCATGAGGTCAGCTGTGAAGGCTTCTGAGATAAATGTAGCTGTGAATTTACAGAAGGCCCTTCTTGCTACCACTTACGACCTCACACATATCTTTTTTACTAATGAATGTGGCTACGTTAAAAATCTAGGGTACTGATATGGAATGTGTTGTGGTAGATTACATACACACACACAGAGATATTTAATAAGTCTGATACTATTAATAAAAATGTATAACACACTGAACTAACTCAAGCTGTGTAAAATTTTGATAGTAAATTTTCTTTAAGTTTATTTGTTCTGAATCAAGGTTTTATTTTGGTCAGAACATATGATAGGTTTTGAAAGTATGAATGAAATGCATGAATATATGGCATAATAAATGAAAGGTGTGTACATATGTATTTCACAAGACTAGTTAATATTACTACTGTTTATATTTGTAATTTATCTGGGAGAACGATTAATGGATGTGCTGTTGGGGTGACTTCATCACTCCCAGTCTATGGCTACCAAACATTGTCCATTTACTGATGGAAGGAATACAAGTTTATTTCCCAACATGGTATGTTCTAGTTGGTGGGAATATAGTTGGTGTGTTAGTTAGTAAATAAGTTGGTGAAGGTCCAGCAGGCCAGACGCTCACGTATCTTGACTGAGTAGTTCTGGTGCTGGAATCTGGTGGCCCCACCTCTCCGTGCTTGGGGGCAATATAAGGCTGCTCTGCCAAAATATTAGACTGCACGGGTCCACACTTGTATTTTTCAACATAGCATTTGACACCACTTTGGTGCCAAATAAAAAACTCACAGTTCTGAAATAAAAGTATTGGGTCATGTGTCAGAACTCTACCTCCTGAGCCATTTCTACACACAACACTACACAACAACACCACATAGACGGGGTCAGATCTCTCTGACCATACAGCACATCTTACCAAGTTCGTTTCACATAGTATAAGTTCCCCAAGACTACATATTCTGAAATATGTTCATTAGCTTCCTGCCATTGAATAGGATAGGTGATATGTTCCACTGATCTCAACACTTGATCCGCCCTTCATAATCCTTGCTGGCGTTTATGTATTTTGAATATTAAAATATACAAAGAAATACTTTCAGTCTTACCAGAATTATGAATAGAGAACACAGTTATATTCTAGCAAAACTCAGCTGAGCTGCTGGCTCTAGTATGGCGTCTCTCTAAATATTGCAATTAGCTTTTGGGAAATACACCACTGAAGAATTACTGTGTCTACTACTGGACAATTTATGTTGAATGGCAAAAATGCGCGTCTGAGCGCCGATAATATGATTATCGGTGGCCAATCCCCGCCTTTCCCCCTTTTCAAATTCAAACCTCCTACCAAAAGTCAATTCAGTCATACCTCAGTCAAGTATGTATTATTGTCTGTTGGTCCGTCTGTCTCTACTTGCGTTTTTTACAAAAACACACTTGTTTATACATGCATTTCCTACACGAATCTGCCTCTAGAGTTATTTTTAGCCACAGCTTTCCACCAATTCCCCCTCTCTTTCATTCATCTAGATTTTAGCACTTGAGTCTCAAGGCCGCAATTTTTTGAAAATTAGTGACATTTTTTGTTTCAATGCAGTCGCTCGCTGATATGAACAACACAGTCTTTTGTCAATATCTTCATTATTATCTATCCGTCTGTATAAATGAAAGCATATTATTTCTCTGCTCAAGATGGGTCATTAAACTAGCTAGGTTTAATATTCCTAACATTATTATTAAGAAAAAGTTACTTTTCAAGGTTAGTTGTTTTTTTGAAATATGTTCGAGCATCTTCTGTAATGCGTTTGCCGCTGAATTCAAATAAAGGACTAAGTATCGCAAAAGCGTCCAAGAAATGACTGTTGCGTATAATAGCTAAGGTCCCTTTTGTCCATTTCTTTACCTTGTGTCAACTTGGAGACGTGAATTTTTTCCTTTCCCCACCAATTGCGTCTTTTTAGCCTTGTTAGTTTCAAGCACGTGTTCAGTCATATTTTTCTTTTTGATCTCCGTTTCCTCCCGTCTCCGAGGGTAAACATTTTGTCTGTACGTCTAACAAGTTAGTTTCCATGGCGGGTAGTGACCTGCGGCATGGGCGATCATGTCTTCTAGTAGCTTACGCATTATTTTTATCCCTACATTTTATCTTTGGAGATATTTTAACGTTGTATCACGGTTAATTTTATCACACATTCTTTAACCATTTGATTGCTGTGATGATTTCTTCTTTTCGTGGAATGTCTGTATTAACATCTAGATCATTTTCAGCCTCAGGAACATTCCATTGTGTCTCTGGTGGCTCCTTGTTCAGAGTACTGCCTTTTCTGCCTGTCTTGCAAGATCGTCTAGGAAATTCCTTTTGTTGGCTCGGGTTTGGCGTTTAACTTCCTTGTCCAGCTGACTGTACTGTTCGCTATATAGTTGCTTTAACTTGGGGGACTTCGCTTCTTTTTCTTTCTTTTCATTTCCTTTCTCATCGTTACAGTGTTTAAAGTTTCTGGTGTTATCCAGTCTTGCTTCTTCCTTTCCTGGAATCCCAAGTATGATTTGCTGCTTTCCTTATATATTGTTGAAATGGTGTTTAAATTCTGGTCTATATCATCAGTCAGTGTCTTTTCCTGACTTTTGGCAAATTGATATCGTTTCTTTATGTCAGCCGCAAAAGCTTTTCTGGTAAGGGGGTCCTTCAATTTGCTGATGTCAAACCTTTTCTGTGTAGTTACAGTTGGTCCAGCCGTTCTTAGTTTCACTTTCAGTTTTGCTACTACTAAATGGTGATCACTTCTCACATCTGCACCTCTTCTTACCCTCACATCTTGCAATGCATGTCTCCATCTACCGTTAATCATGATGTGGTCTTTCTGGTTTCTGTCCCGACCATTTGGTGATTCCCATGTTAATTTGTGAATTTCCTTGTGTGGGAAAAGTGTTCCTCCAATGACCAGGTTGTTAATACTACAGAAACTTATTAATTTATCCGCATTTTCGTTTACTGTTCCGCTGCCGCATTTCCCCATTACTCTTTCATTATATGCACTGTGTGTTCCAACTTTCGCATTGAGGTCTCCCATTACTATGATAAGATCATATCTAGGTGTGTCTTCCATTTCTTTCGGCAGTTGTTGATAGAATTCATCCTTGACCTCTTCATCGCTGTCATTCGTTGGTGCGTAGCATTGTATTATTGTAGTGTTGGTGAATCTCCCTCTCAATCTTATTCTTATCAGCCTGTTGTTGATGGGTTTCCATTCCAGTAATGTCCTTTCTATTCCTTTCTGAAGTATAATGGCTACACCCTCTCTTCCAAAGTAAAGTACTGTTTCTCCTGTTGCTGTTTTAACTTTTCCTGCCCCTGTCCATCTGCTCTTGCTTATCCCTAGAATGTGTAATCTATAGTTTCTCATTTCTGCTGTGACCTGTTTTAGTTTACCCGTCTCGTTCATTGTCCTGACATTCCAAAATCCTATTCTTGTTTCACGTTTTGCGGTCAGGACGTCCGTTTTCGTGTCAGTGGCTTCCTTTTGGCTTTCACCACTGACAGTCATACGAGCCTCAGACTCCGGATGTCCGTCCCGCAGTAAAGTTTGTTCATTTGTTGTCGTTTCCGTAACTTCATTTCTTTTTACATAGACAGGGGTGTCAGCCCTATGCTAAAACCCCCAACCTGGAGGACCAGGGTGTCTGCTTTAGTCTGATCCCTGCCCGCGGAAACCTGTCCAGCTTGGTAGAACCTTCCTTGGGGGTAATCAGGGTACGCAAGCCGCCATACCTCGGCAAGGTATTGACACCAGTGATGGCAGAGTATCTGCCGTAGGACTACTTTTTTCCTTTTTTTTAACCGTGCAGTGTAGACCTACTCACTCACACCAAACGAGCGACTCAACAGCAGACTATATTCTCTCATTCAAACCAACTTCAATACATCTACGGAACTTTCTAAGAACATTCACTATCTTAGATCTGTTCGTTTTCACGTTACCTCCGGCACCTCATTTAAGTGTGAATATAGGCTTAGAATTAATCTTAATAACGCAACCAGACTGGCATGTACACGGCACGAGAGATCACGTGATGCCGGATAGAGATGACCCGATAAATCTATGGCGGCATAACTTTTTCGCGGCCTTTCTTTTCGTGCGAATAGCGAGGTTGCACCATCAGTTATACTGTATGTTAATTAGCAAGTGTGAACCTTGAAGTTCAAACCTGTTTTATGTAAAGGTCAAGGTAGTCTCATAGCTGATACTGCCGTATGGGAGTGAAGCTTTAGAGACGTCACCATACTTGGCCTCAGCTTTTTTTAATGAGATGGGGTGACCAGTTCCCTTCACGTTGCCTTCCCTAACTCACGAGCAGAGTCACATACCCATTTACAGCTGGGTAGACTGGAGCGTGACGCTACCAGGTCTCAATCCTGGAGCCCTGTAACTGTGCCGCGAAAGGAAAGCGCTCTAACCGCTTAGCCAGTCGGACGCGCCTGTCATATCTGTAGCAAGTTTAATTTGCTGGGGAGGTTATGATGTTATACCTAAAAGGACAGAAATCGGTGTCTGTGTTAACCGTGTGAGGTCAAGCACATGTAGGCCCCTGACTCTAAGATGATAATGATGTATTTGCAGGGCACCTAACGCTACCTCCCTAGATCTCACACGGTCACTATTTTGGCTCTAGTGTCTGGTGTATGATGTACCTAATGTCTAGGGGAGAAATGAAATGATGGTACATAAACACAAAACCTTTAACTCACTATAAGGAATTGAATAAAACAGCGGTTAAGGTTTTTCTTTAAAATTCAATATTTTCTTTTTACAATTTAATCTGCCTGTCCCGCCATCTCTTTTGGACAGGTCTTTGAAAATGAGGAAAAGATAGTTTACATAAAAAGAATTAACTAAAATTTGTGGACACTTTGTCCAATAAGTATAAAGTCACTCTATCTCTCCTGTTGGTGTGTTCACAGATTACAACTTTATTATCTAATAGTGTTGGTCACTTGTTAGGAGGGGCTGTAGTTTCATCACGCCCCATAACATCCTGGGTATGATTGAAAGTACCAAAGTTTATTATAATTGAAGTGTCAGATATCCCCAGATGCTAACATATCACCTAGGATTCTTTGTAGAAGGATAATTCAGTATGTCATTGCAGAAAATATAGATATCTCAACACGCACAAGCTCCTTCAGAAGAGACCCCGATGCCATCACAAGAACAGCTATGCTTTGGACCCCTGAAGGAAAACGAAAGAGAGGCCGACCAAAAACAACCTGGCAGAGGACTGTGAAGGCTGAGATGCAAAGAATGAACCAGAGTTGGGGCACTGTATGAAGGATGGCCACCGACCGAGCAAAGTGGAATCAATTTGTTGTTGCCCTACAAGACGCCACTAGGCGTGATGGCCACTGACTGCTTTGACGGTCGGCGGCTAAGGATCAAAGAAGAAGAAGATCAACATGCACAAGCTCCTCCAGCTATCTGCTGACAGCATAAACGTTTTACCGGAGACTTGTTAGCGTTACACTCACTCATCAGGTTTCCTGTCACCGGCTGGTAACAGGAAATAAAACCTCTGCAATAAAAAGACACCCTGGCCTTTTTATATCTGATCACACTTTATTATTACTATTTACATATGGTGGTATGGGGTCAGCCTCGCGTGCATACAGGTGCAGTCGCCCCTAATTTTATATGACTCACACCTTGCTGTGACCACACCTCAGGTCTCTATGGCAGATACGCCACTGTACTTTTACATAGTTTTTCTCAATACAATAACGTGGAGTAACCACATTTCCTTTTGTATGATTTGCTCTTCTTTTTTTAAATTATAAGCGCTGCAGGCATGTTGAACAGTGTTCATGGAACACAGAGGCTTACTAACATATTCTAATACAATAATATTAAAACAAAATCATGACAATATACAACAGTTAGATACAGTTCAATGTGAGGACTCAACAATGTCTGCTCCCGGCATGTCCTTCACTTTTCCCAATAGCAGTATCTAACTTTGGTAGTTGTAATAAACATATTAATACATAAAGCATTCTTACCACAATTTCAAGAAATAGTAACAAATAACGCTGACTTGCAAAGAATGGCCTCAGTTTTCCTCTGCACTGCCCAGACTGCTAATTAATTCTTTATTTTATAAATTAACACAGCTGATCTCAGCGTATTTGATAGAAAATGTTTTTGTCAACTGGCGATGAGCAGTGAAAGCTTTTTGCTAATATCTATTAGTACTGGCCAATGGAAAACTTGCGACTACCAGAATTCAAATGTAGTTTTTGAAAAACAAAACAAAAATTCCAAACAACTCTGTGTCTGGTAGTCGATTGGTCAGTCTGCGTTAGTTATGCCAATACACAAAAGATGTTTAGTTTTGGTTAACCTTTACCTACCGCTCCCCTCTCCTCCTATACTCTTTTTACCCAATCGGATTTGAATTTACTCCAATGCCTCTTTCTAAGCTGGCGTCCCCACTAACGTTATGAAAAAAAACAAGCAGGAACCACAGTCTGTCCGTCTTAGTGTTACTAGACATTTAGTATTTTCTCAATAACTTGGCTAATACTTGGACTACCATATTTTTTAAAACACATTTTTGCTCAGGGGACTCTAAGCTATATTACCATATGATTTTTATGGTCAGTTTCATTATGGTATAGATTTTCAATTTTTTCACTGTCAATCGTCAAATAAAAATTTTACAAAAGTCGGCCATCTTCCCCCTCTCATCTCTCTCTAGCATTTTTATTCATATAACTTACTTGTTTGAGTGACGTCAGAAATACATTACTTGGCGAAAATTTCAACTGTCTGTGTGTATATATCCTCGGGCCAATCCCATCCGCGTGTCAAGCGAAGTGGGGTTTTGCGCGGTGGGTGTTAGAATTGTGGTTAATTATTACTGTTGTCTCGTGTTACACTACCAAAAAATGTAAGGATTACTACTATTAGAGGCGTTAAAGTTAAAGTATTACGTTAATTCAGACAGTAACTTGGCGGCACATTTCTGGAAGATCGTTAATTATAAGTCTAGCCGCAGTCTCTATCAGATCGGGCAAAATGTTAAAAATGTTATTGTACGTCACAAGGAAAGCGAGTAGGTTTATACGGCGGGATCTTTTCTAAGCATTTTGCACAAAATTCAGCGCGATGCTGGCGTGTGAGATGCTCATAGTCAGACACAATCGGGCTGGGTTATTTATTATCATAGGACTAAAATCTTACTGCGATTATCTCGCAGATTTTACTACACACCTCCCATCCCAAAACATGCATTCATTTGCAGGTTATAATCTGCGAGATAACTTAGCTCAAATGAAGTCTTACGCGTTTTTCTGATCTTCATCATAAGGATGTCTACTCAAAAAGTCTGCACCGACGTTCTGAGGGCCTAGAATATATTCAATCAGAAATGAGTATGGCTGTAATAATAATGACCATCTCAATAATCTGGAATTACCGGCTGGTAACAGGAAATAAAACCTCTGCAATAAAAAGACACACTGGCCTTTTTATATCTGATCACACTTTATTATTACTATTTACATATGGTTGTATGGGGTCAGCCTCGCGTGCATACAGGTGCAGTCGCCCCTAATTTTATATGACTCACACCTTGCTGTGACCACACCTCAGGTCTCTATGGCAGATACGCCACTGTACTTTTACATAGTTTTTCTCAATACAATAACGTGGAGTAACCACATTTCCTTTTGTATGATTTGCTGTTCTGTTTTAAATTATAAGCGCTCCAGGCATGTTGAACAGTGTTCATGGAACACGGAGGCTTACTAACATATTCTAATACAATAATATTATTAAAACAAAATCATGACAATATACAACAGTTAGATACAGTTCAATGTGAGGACTCAACAATGTCTGCTCCCGGCATGTCCTTCACTTTTCCCAATAGCAGTATCTAACTTTGGTAGTTGTAATAAACATATTAATACATAAAGCATTCTTACCACAATTTCAAGAAATAGTAACAAATAACGCTGACTTGCAAAGAATGGCCTCAGTTTTCCTCTGCACTGCCCAGACTGCTAATTAATTCTTTATTTTATAAATTAACACAGCTGATCTCAGCGTATTTGATAGAAAAAGTTTTTGTCAACTGGCGATGAGCAGTGAAAGCGTTTTGCTAATATCTATTAGTACTGGCCAATGGAAAACTTGCGACTACCATAATTCAAATGTAGTTTTTGAAAAAAAAAATCCAAACAACTCTGTGTCTGGTAGTCGATTGGTCAGTCTGCGTTAGTTATGCCAATACACAAAAGATGTTTAGTTTTGGTTAACCTTTACCTACCGCTCCCCTCTCCTCCTATACTCTTTTTACCCAATCGGATTTGAATTTACTCCACTGCCTCTTTCTAAGCTGACGTTATGAAAAAAAAACAAGCAGGAACCACAGTCTGTCCGTCTTAGTGTTACTAGACATTTAGTATTTTCTCAATAACTTGGCTAATACTTGGACTACCATATTTTTTAAAACACATTTTTGCTCAGGGGACTCTAAGCTATATTACCATATGATTTTTATGGTCAGTTTCATTATGGTTTAGATTTTCAATTTTTTTCACTGTCAATCGTCAAATAAAAATTTTACACAAGTCGGCCATCTTCCCCCTCTCATCTCTCTCTAGCATTTTTATTCAAATAACTAACTTGTTTGAGTGACGTCAGAAATACATTACTTGGCGAGAATTTAAACTGTCTGTGTGTATATATCCTCGGGCCAATCCCATCCGCGTGTCAAGCGAAGCGGGGTTTTGCGCGGCGGGTGTTAGAATTGGCGTTAACTATTACTGTTGTCTCGTGTTACACTACCAAAAAATGTAAGGATTACTACTATTAGAGGCGTTAAAGTTAAAGTATTACGTTAATTCAGACAGTAACTTGGCGGCACATTTCTGGAAGATCGTTAATTATAAGTCTAGCCGCAGTCTCTATCAGATCGGGCAAAATGTTAAAAATGTTATTGTACGTCACAAGGAAAGCGGGATCGTTTCTAAGCATTACCATGGCACAAAATTCAGCGCGATACTGGCGTGTGAGATGCTCATAGTCAGACACAATCGGGCTGGGTTATTTATTATCATAGGACTCAAATCTTACTGAAATGAGCGATTATCTCGCAGATTTTCCTACAATATCTATAGAAGACAAATATGGACATCGATCACACAAATTAGAAATTCTTTGATAATGGCCAAATAAATCAGAAAGTCTTAGAAGTACAAATATGAGTTTTGGAAGTATGTAAATGTGACCGCTTGGCCTTCCACGCTAGCATTATCCCTACTACTTCCACGCTTAGCATTTATAAATGCTATAATATGCTACATATAAGAATGACAGACCTCAAAAGCAAAAAAGACGTTTTTACACAAAACGCAGTATCATTCAAAGTTCAGTTGGCAGTTACTGCTCTGACAGGGCAAACGTAGGTCAGTCCCAGATAATAATGAATGGGTTTTATGCGCTGAAAGTGGGAAATGAATGTTTGTGTGATCTGGTTTTTTTTTATCCAATTGTTAAGTTGGAAAAGATCACACATGTGAAAAAAGTCGAAATAACAGAAAGTCGTGTGCAAAAAGTCGAAAACAGAGAGTCGTGTGCAGAAATTGTACCGTGTGAAAAAAGAACGGGTCGTGTGGAAAAAGGCGGGAAAAAAGAAGAAATAGTATAAATAGAAGAGGTGTGGGCGATAAGAGAGAGATTTCAGGATTTATGATTCCAATGATACCATGATTTTAGACTAGAGGATTTTTTTACAGATAGCGTTAGGTGAACTTCGTCTTTGGGGATACCAAGACAAGTTTTTGAGTAGACAAATCAGTATATTATTCTGTTTGGATATACATATATTCAGGGCCGGATTAAGCTAGAGCGGGGCCTGTAGCATATGTTAAGAAAGGGGCCCTATATTTAAAAAAAAACAATAAAACAACACAAATATATTTGAACACATACATTTTTAATTTGCATAGTAATTATCATTATCAATTAATTTGTGCATGTAATCCTATAAACTTGCCACTCATGTTGCTGGCGTTGTCATAACTTTGACCACGGCAGTCTTTAATATCAATGTCATTTGCCTTTAAAAAATTAAGTAGACTTTTAGTAAGCTGTTCAGCACTATGACCTTCCATATCCAAAAATGTTACGATTCTTTCAACTGGTCCAGATGGCAAAACATAGCGCAGAGTCAAAGTCAGCTGGTCCATATTAGATATATCTGGAGTAGAATCCAATGAAACGGAATAATACTTGTATTTCTTCACTTCACAGAGAATGTGATCCAGTATGCTGGATCCAATCAGATTGATGAATTCCTCACACGTTGTTTTAGATAGATGTGATGTATGTCCAAATTCTTTGTTTGCATGAGTACTTATATGCTCTGCCAGAAAAGGGTCAAACTTGGCCAGTAATTCCCGTTATAAGGGGACCCAACAATTTCATCACTGCCACGAAATGAAAGGCCTCGTTCTGCTAAAAACTTCACAACTTCAATTATTCACTCTAGAAGTTTGTGCCAATACTTTTCTTGAATGTCCATTTGTTTCACAAGTTGGGAATCGACACGTTCACCTTTGTTTTTACGCATCAACAGTGAAATTAAAGCTTGTCTATGTGAGGAGCTTTCTTCATGTCGACGCAATAGATTGCTTGCATTTTTCCAGTCATTACACCCTTCCACAGTAAACTTTGATGAACATTCTGAACTCATAAGCTTGCATGGGAAACAGAATAGGCGCCCTTTACTTTCTGAATAGCATAACCATTTTATTGCATGTTGCTTATCTGTAAGTTTATGAATATGTGTAAAATAAGACTTCTGACAGTATCGAGTTTTCTTTTCAGTGTCATACAATCGCACGGATGAAAAAAGGCACTATCAACATGCAGACATTTTTCACTTCCCTTGGATATCCAATATTCACGCTCACAGTCATCTATATTGTTCGGCCAGTCACCAATATCATTAGAGTACTTCTTCGTTTCACTTATTCTTTCACATTCAGACTCAGTGTATACTGGGTTTTGCTGTATGTTTTCTGCTGCACAGCCTGCACTAGTACTAGTTCCTGTACTTCCAGCTTCAGCGGTTAGAGTACCACCACCATGAACATCAAAATATTCTGTCAGCTTACGTGTTTTTGATATCACAAGTTGATCTCTTCTTTCTTTTTCTTACTTCGCTTTACGTTTTTCACTTCCAGAAGCATAATTACGTCCAATATCTCTGCGTCTACTGCTCATTTTTTGAGTTTTCTAACCTTACAAATCAAGAAATTTTAATCAAGATCGAAAGAGAGTGCGAGCACGCCGTATACCTCAAATAAAACAGGAAGTTTCCGTTTTCTAAATTCTAGTTTTTATTGTTAATGCAAATTCATTTCACAAAGAACGAAACAAAATTAGAGGGGCAGTCGCCTAGAGCCAAAAAAAGTGGCTTCCGTCCAAACGTGACCAACTTTTCTACGCCACTTAAATGGCTTCCGTCCGCAAACAGTTAAGATTAAAATAATGAAGAGTCACACTAAGTCACACTCTTATGCTCTTTCTCTCACAATTTCGTGACACCAAATGAAAAGGAGCTAAAGATAGCATAAATCACAAGATCATTAGTTTAACGCTCGTATTAGATGACCAAAAAATTATGTACATATTTATTGGCGCGGGGCCCCTAAAAGCGCGGGGCCCGTAGCATATGCTACTTGTGCTACTACGTTAATCCGGCTCTGCATATATTATTCTATTGGATATACATATATTCTGTTGTATTACATATAACCAATCATCATTGTGAAATTTACAGTGTTTGTCTAATGACATCAATAAACTCTAATTGAATTTTTCTACATTGCTGTTTGTGGAACTTTACAGTAATTTCTTTTGGATATACGTTGTTATGCTGAAACTGTTTTGCTTATCACCAAACTTAAAGGGAAGAACATTCCTGGGTTGAAAAAATAACAAAAGGTCAAGTATTACCATCTCTAGCGGAAGGCCAGTTAGCACTTGAACCACAACAACATATGAAGGATTAACTCTGACTAAATAAAATCAATATAACTACTAGTGCCGTATAACCTACAACTGACGCTGGCACATATCTTCAAATTGGTGCCGTAACCAGCTCGGTTACATACAGAAAACAGTTGCTAAGATATTAAATCCAAAATGTTTGAGAATAGCTAATGAAGACTGACATTTTACCTCAGAGATAATAGGGGGGAAGTCAACTTTCAATGCACATTTAATACCGAGGCTGGAATCATTGTGACTAAGGTGGGAAAAAAGACAGTAACGTAAAGAGAGGGATACCTTGATAGACTGAGCGTTGGCACTGAAGGAGGCTGAATACATGAGTGATTCAAGGCACCAGAGACCATTGGAGAAAATGTCCTCAAACGAAGCACGGAAGAGGTACCCAAAAGATATATATATATATATATATATATATATATATATATATATATATATATATATATATATATATATATATATATATATATATATATATATATATTATCATCATCATCTCATCTCAACCCATAACCCGTCATGGGTCGTAGGGGTGCCATGGTGGAAGCATCAGCAGACAGGGTCCTCCACTGCTCTCTATTCTCAGCAATGCGTACAAGTGTGGAGAAGCCGTGTCCTGCCCATTCTTTGATGTTATCAGCCCAGGATTTTCTTTGCCTTCCTCTTCTCCGTTTACCTTCGACTGTTCCCTGGAGGATCGTTTTCGAAAGGGAGTCATGACGAGTTACATGCCCAAACCAGGCAAGCTTTCGACGTTTCACTATTGACAAAAGTGGTTCTTGATGGCCTGCATAGGTGTTTATCTTCTCTCTAACATAGACATTTGTTTTGTGCTCTTTATAGCAAATGCGCAAAATTCTTCTATAACATTTATGCTCGAAAGCCTGAATCCTTCGCTCCGTATCTGCAGTGAGTGTCCAGCCCTCACACCCATACAAGAGAATAGATAATACAAGTGATTTGTATAATTTGATCTTCACAGGAAAACTGATGTTACTTTTCCAGATCACATTCAACCTTGTCATGGCATCTGAGGCCATCTCAAGTCTTGTCTTGATTTCTTTATTTGATCTTCCATCACTACATATAGTGGACCCGAGATATTTAAAGGTGTTAACTTCTTCTAACGTTTGCCCATTTAACGTAATGTTGGACGGAACATGTTTCTTATGGCTATTCACCAATATCTTGCTTTTTTCTATATTAATTTCCATCCCATATGTTCTTGTTACTTTCTCCAGTCTAGAGGTAAGGTCTTGAAGTTCTGATTCTGTTCCAGCTATCAGATCAATATCATCAGCAAAACGTGTCTTGCCGTCTTGTGGTAGACCTTGGACGTCCTGACCTGCGTTGTTCTGCGACACTGCCGGTTACATTATAACGATCACGCAGAGTTTGTATGCCAGAGTGGGCAACTCCTAATCTCCTAGCAACTTCTCGCAGCCCTACATCATCCTGCAGCCATGCCATCGCTCTCCATCTGTCAACATTGGTCAAGCGTCTTAGCTGAGCCATGGATAAAATGGTAAATGTTACAAACATACCCATTGCCCGTTCCTTCCGAAAAGTGGGTGAAATGTGTTCACTATAGTCACGACTTGCACGTGAAAAGCAAATTTCAGCAATGTTATCAACAGTCTTTGCCATAGGAAGCATTTTCAAACATGCATTATTTCCCTTTCCGCCACGTACATTTGATTGACTTTGAAGGTACACACACGTAACACAGAATTGATTTACTGTATTGTCAGATTAGCAAACATTGTTTAAGCATGCAACAAAATGCAGCATAACTTTTTTGACTGAGTGTTCAGGTTTTAAAAAAAAACAGCTTAGTTGAAATGACCTAAAAATTGAAAGTGGCCTTTAACTTTTTTTGAGCAGTATATATATATATATATATATATATATATATATATATATATATATATATATATATATATATATATATATATATATATATATATATATATATATATATATATATATATATATATATATATATATATATAGGATGGCCTACAACGTTTGGAATATGACATGGTGAGTATTTACCATGTACGCGTGCATAAACTGTACGTCTTAGTCTGTAAATGTTATTTATTCTTTGTCGAAACTATGTTTTGCGAATTTCACCGCTTTTGCCTTGTGATTCCGATCTTGTGCTTATCATTGCAAATAAACCTGTCTTGATTGTACATTTTACCACAATGGTTAGACTGTGCTCTTTGCTTGCAGACGTCACGGATATTCATAGCATTATCATAAAAGTTGTTTTAATTAGACTATCTAAACGCGCTGTTTATTTTATTTATAAAGCTTGAATTGTTCTCGCCATGATAGCAATGCCACTCCAGGTCAGGTATATAAAAAAGGCTAACATTCCTGTTCTATCAGTAGAAGGAATACAGTTTTTCCTGAGCGTGGTAGGTTATTCCACACGGAAAATAGGTGGTAAAATATTCATAACTTGTCTTCCTTTCTGACCGATTATGTCCTTATTTACAACACATATCATGTAAAAGTCATGTAATAGACAAATACAAGACATCGTAATGTAACAGTGTGGTTGTTTTTTTTCACTCGTCATACGAGGGTATTTTACATCATCATCAGCTGCCATCTCCACAACGAAGGTTGGCTGTAATGGATCTCCAACGTATTCTGTCTCTTGTCTTGGTGGTGCACTCTGATAGACTCTTTCCTATCCGTTCTCTTGATGTTATCTTCCCACTTATAGCGCTGTCTTCGCCTTGCACGTTTACCTTCAACTCTCCCTTCTGTTATGGTCTTCTGCATGGTGTTATGTCTTTTTATGTGGCCAAAGTATTTTAGTTGCCGAACTTTGATCTCCCTCATTAGTTCTCGTTTCATACCTAGATTTTCTAGGACCTCCGTATTTGTTTTCATCTCTTTCCATGAGATGCGCCTCATTCTTCTATACATCCACATCTCAAGAGTCTCAAATCTTTCTTCCAATTGCTTATTCATTGTCCATGTTTCTAAACCATGCAGTAGTGCAGAATATATATATATATATATATATATATATATATATATATATATATATATATATATATATATATATATATATATATATATATAATTTTATGATTCTCAGTTTTAATTATTTGTAAGCTAACTGTTTAGATGTCAGTATATGTTTCGTGTTGTTGAATGTAGCTTTGGCCATTCCTATTCTCTTCTTGATTTCTGTTTCACATCTGCCATCTTCTGTTATTATATGACCAAGATATACGTAGCTCTTGACTTGTTCCAGGATTTTCCCATTTACGCTCATCTTTAATGTGGGCTTATCGTCCGTTTTGCAAATTATCATAGTTTTTGTTTTCTCAATATTAATGTCCAATCCATATTCATGACTTATAATTTTCACTTGCTTCACTAGTTCTTGTAAATCCTGTTCACTTTCAGCTAACAACACGGTATCATCTGCATATCTAAGGTTGTTTATTGACCTTCCACTGATGTTCAGTCCTGGCATTTCCTTTATCTGTTTGAAAAAATTTTCGGTGTATAGATTAAATAGACATGAGGACAGCACACAACCTTGTCTGACATCTCTTTTTATGTCTATGTATGGTGAATCATTCCTTCCAGATCTTACTGCGGCAGTTTGCTCCAAATAAAGGTTACTGCGTATTCTTATGTCTTTTTCATCAATACCTATGTCTTCGAGGCATTCAATTATTTTCTCATGATGGACTGTCAAAAGCCTTCTTATAGCCAATGAAGCACATGTACATACTTTTTTGGACCTCTGTATATTTTTCTACTAATATTCTTAGGCAAAATATTGCCTCCCTTGTTCCGCTGTTCCGTCTAAAACCAAACTGCTGTTCTTGGATTTCACTGTTTCACTTATTCTTTCCTGTATGATTTTGAGCAGTATTTTAATTGTATGACTCACCATGCTGATTGTTCTGAAGTCTGAACATTCTGTTGCATTAGGTTTTTTGGGCAATGTTATAAAGACTGACGTCTTCATGTCATGTGGTATAATTCCTGTATTGTTACAAAGATCTGTGATTGTATCTATACCAAAACTCTCCATGGCTTCTATCATTTCAATTTTTATGTTGTCCATGCCTGCTGATTTTCATTTTTGTATCATATGTATTGCATTCTCTAATTTGATCTGAGAATGTTTGGGCCTTCATCAGAATGTGGTGATGGCTTTTTATTTCTGTTGTCCTCGAATAGTTTTCTATACGTATTCTGCCCATCTGTTTGATATGTCTACCTCATCAAGTAAGATTACACCATTCTTGTTCTTGATACAGCCTCCTCCTAGGGCAAACCTCGACCTATTTGATCATTTCTTTATTTCTACATGCATATCTCTTGTCATGTGCTTTGCTTCCATGTCTTCTATTTCCTTGCATTTTGTTTCTATCCACCGTTCTTTTGCTTGTCTACACAAAGTACGTATGTCATTGTCTATTGTTTTATATTCTGGAGTGTTTTTTGCTTTCTTTCTGCCATTTTATTCAAGATGTCATCTGTCATCCAAATGTGATTTTTCTTAGGCTCCTTTTTTAGGTAAATTTGCATTTGCTGATGTATGCTTGTTTTTAAGCATTCCAATTTTGTGGTTACTTTTTCTTCTGGGTTTTCTCTTCTGTACTGCTCCAAGCTTTCTGTCAGTAACTGTTGATATTTATTTTTGACGTCGATTAGATATTTTTGTTCTATATCTGGTTGTTTTAGTGCTGATATTTCTATCTGGGGTTCCTCCTTTCTTCTGTTTCCTGTTCTCTTCAGCTTTATATTTACTTTGATGGCGACCGGATTGTGATCTGAATTTATGTTGGCGCCAGGATGTGTCTTTGCACGTGTGACACTGTTTTTAAATCTATGTTTTATCATGATAAAGTCAATTTCTTGTTACATCTCCTGGGCTGTTCCATGTGTATAATCTGTTCAAAAAAAAGGTGTTACAAATGACCAGCTGGTTTTCTTCACACAACTGGATAAGTCTGTCTCCTCTGTCATTTCTTGTCCCTAATCCACACTGTCCTACTATTTTCTTGTATTTTCCTTTTCCTACGTTTGCATTCATATCACCCATTACTTTCAACACATCTGTAGATTTTACTGGTGTGTGTTGTAGCTCTTCATAGTATTCTTCTATTTCTTCCTCGCTATGATCTTTAGTTGGTGCATACGTTTGTAAGATTGATATGTCGAATGGCTTTGCTCTCATCTTTAGTAACATCATTCTGTCATTGTGTGTCCAGTTTCCACATACGGATTTTTCTAACTCCTTCTTTATCAACATTCCTACTCCTCTTTCATGATTTTCTCCTCCTGAGTGTTTAAGCGTGTATTGGTCTCTTTTTATGTAGCCTGTATCCAATAGTCTTGTCTCTGCAAATCCCAGTATATCAAGTTTCATGTCTGTTGCCTCTAATATTAGATTGTCTTTTACATTAAAGTTTCTAAAAACTCATTACGTGGTATTGAAACGATGTATGTTTAGACCAAAATTTACACCTGCAGAAGTAATTGAATTGTTTCTATCACACCTTAACCAGAACCAACGGGCTGATCACCCGTTTGCCAGTCACTTCGATTACGGAAACAACAGCAAATGGATTGATTTGCCGTTGCCCTAAAGACGCCAATAGGCGTGATGGGAAACAATGGCAAAGAAAACCTATCTGCTGTTGCCCTAAGACGCCACTAGGCGTAATGGCCACTGACTGCTTTGACGGTCGGTGGCTAAGGACGGAAGAAGAAGAAGAAGAGAAGAACACCTTAACCAGAGACTTAACTATGTAATCTCTACTAATCTCAAGAATCCTTTTCTCCTAGTAATGCCGTTGCTCATTCAGAATTATTCAGCACAGCCATTTACCTGGCATTCTCCCCTCCATTCCGTGCTGTGTAATATTGAGACCTTCGTAATCGGATCCTTTTATCTGTTTATTATTTTTTTCTTCCTCGTGTTCTTTTTGTATATTGATGTCGCCCCCGAGTATTACCAGGTTAAATTATTTGTGTACACCTTCTCATATTCAGTCCAGCGTGCCTAATCAAATCTGAGCCCCCCCCCCCCCCCCGCCCCCCGCTTTAAGTTCGACTTTTACCTGGCTTCGACTCTACGTGTTGATCAAAACAAGCACTCGTACTGCTTCGTTTCCACCCTTCCGTTTAATTGTAAGATGTCGGGTGTTCACCTGTATGCCTTCTGCACTCGCTGCTTGTGCAGTTTTGATTATATTCTGCAGTTTCCTCCCATCTCACCCCCCCCCTCCCCTCACCCCAAGGCTTGTTAATAAAACCGAGTGGTGATGATGGGAAGTATGATTGTTACGAGTCATCATCGTCATCAGATGCCATCTACACAACGAAGGTCGACTACAATGGATCTCCAACGTCTTCTGTCTCTTGTCTGGATGGTACACTCTCATAGACTCTTTCCTTTCCATCTCTTGATGTTATCTTCCCACTTATAGCGCTGTCTTCCTGTGACTTATATTGGAAATATAGCCTACAGAAATCTGATAGCCTTTGTAATCCCGTTAGCGTTCTATGATTTGCTAACAAAACCATGCATTTACAATCTGTGTTTACTCACTTTTTAGTCCTACCTCTTTTTCTGTGTTTAACACGAGCTAACACAAGGTTTACAAACTTTCGTGACCTGCCAGTCATAACAGGTAGAGAATCAGGTTTGTTTACCAAAGTTTCTCACGCGAGCTGATCTGTCAATCATGCGATACCTGACAGACCGCACGTGAATAACACTTAACCTTTAGGAGTCCGTACACAGAGAGGAGGACAGGGAAACCCCGGGCTCTTTGATCTTCAGAAGCGGGCAAAATCTTCGAGAACCCCGTTACACGGACTTAAGTCTTTGATGGCAGTCTAACGCCTGAGAAACGCCGACCGTAAATTTTATCTGGGGAACTCAGCTTTCTGATTCTCTGGTATACACCATAGTGTGAAAAGTAGCATCATCCATAGGTCAGAGAACCATGATGATATATAAACTGCGTCTTCTTAAAACTGCTATTAGTTGTCACTCAGAATTTGTGGATAGTCTAAGCACGTAGTCTAGAACCATTGTGGAAGATGTGTTAATAGCATTCGTGGAGATTGTCATTCTGATTTTCTGGTAATAGAAATTAGTGCTTACGTGTTAAGTGTTATGTTTTTACCATTATAATTCACTTAGAGTTCTAGCTGTTAAAACCAGTGAAATAAAATAACGCGTTGCTATTTCATACCAGATGTTCAGTTATAATGTTAATTTTCACCACCCGCTTTCTCACACTAGAAGAGACGGTGCTAGTTGACTGATTTAGATGATAGGCGCGACTGATAGTGACTGAAAAGAATTCACGTGTATTTCATTGTGCTTATTTATTATAAGTACCTATTATTTAATATCATACGATGACCAACAGACGCCGATAATTTAATAGCTATTAACGACAGTCGATATTTATGTAAGTGCGCGTATGGACAATTGAATAATATTTGACATTATACGCTGATTGTTAAAGCGCGGGCAAGGGGTGGGGAGAGTGCATACCTTCATCCGACCTACACTCGCTAAGCGACGCGCGATAGGATAGGCTAAAGACACCTGCGCCGTTTAACTTTAATCAGGACTGACGGAGTGGATAAGAGATCGCCTTGTCCCCGTCCGTGTGCATATATGTAGCTATATAGAATAGTAGCATTTTTCCATAAATGTTTTTTCTTTATATATTTCTGCAGACCTGATCAAGGGCGTCCAGCGGTCTTTTGGTCTGTTCATCGTTTACTGATTGGTTAATGTTGTCTTTTTCTTGGCTTGTGCGTCACCAATTTCATTTGTGAGCCAAAGATACATGAGAAACATTTTAACTTGTAAATTTAACCGGACTTACAAAAAAACCAGCAGTATTTTTTTCCATTTTTTTCAGCCCAGTGGATAAAATACTCTTTATCCCGATTTCTGACAGTCGTTTTTTTTCAAGTGTAGCATCCAGAATTTACGCTGTTTCAGAATCGGCACTCTGTGGTGAAGTGGGATGTTATAAATACTTATAGGGAACTTAGTGTACTGACTGAGATCAGCTGTGAAGGTATCTATATCTATTAAGAGTAGTGTATTATAGATAACCTTACTTGCTACCACATATCTATATATCTCAGTCAGAATTATTCTGGAATAGTGTGATGCTACGTTATGTGTCTAGGGTATGTGTATGGTGAAGTGTAAGTCACAACAACAGACAGATAAACAATTTAATTTAATCCACTACTCTTGACAACACTGTGACACTCACATACATATAACACTCTATGAGAATATCTTAAAGAAGTCACTCGTAACGTTTCAAATAACAATATGTATTCATTACTGGCATGAATGAATATGTGTCCTGATTCAACTACAAGGGAACCAGGAATCACAATCAATTTAAATTACAAGTTATGTACAGAATGTATTTAATATGAATATTGTAGTGACATATATTATTACAAATGTTCTATGTGTGTCAGTTGTGTAGTAGTAAAATGAGGTAATACTGGTTTTGTTTTGTTCAAGCTCTGTTGGTATGTGTCATCATGACTTCAATAGTTTGTCTTTAGGGACCAGTATTGGAGATGTTCACAGTTCCTGATTTTAAGACAAGTAAATTCCCCTCTTAATGTTAATTTTAAAAAGTCAGTTCAAGATGAGGGGACATAATGTTGAGCTCAGCTGGCCAATTCGCTTATCTGGCGTGATGGCGGCAGGAAAGGACTCCTCTGCTCGAATTCTCCTCTGGGCTCAGGAGACACCTCACGGATAGCTAAAAAGACCAAGGAGTATGCTGTCCGACTCTGGATTCAGCAAATCTCTGACCAGGTGTTGCTCAGTACCATCAAGACCACTGTCCCACAATTCATACGAATAACACAGATACGTTGATTAGCAATGAATTCTGGCACAAACTGGCACAAATTTCCTTCTGCTTATCTTCCAGGCTTTTATTTAGCCAAATATATGCTGGCTTCAACGCACTGATGCTTTATCAAGCTATTTTAAACAAGTGGTTTCGAACTAACGCTCCCAAGTGTGTATATCAGCGAGACTGGCCAATGAGCCACGTTTCGACAAGTGTTTGAAAAAATGTTATCTTTTCCCGTCTCCCCCAACAACCAAGATAGTATTTATAGCCCGACCAATCGTGGTTAGGCTTTCATTTGTTGCGCTCCAATCAATTTGGAGTTTACATGGTAGGCTATTTCTGTAACGTAAATTTTTTTCAAACACATTAAAAAAAATCTTATGAGCAGAAATGATTTTATGCTGTCAGGCACCCCCAATATTTTATTTTGGGTATAATTTATTAATGCCTGGACTATTTGCGTAACGTTTTACATATTCTTTGTCAACAAGCCCTAAGGAACCCAAAAATACTAATTTAAAGGAGCTACGTGGCTGCGTTCAAAATATGCAATTTCTTCTACCTCCTGTTTGGAAGATGTGCTGTCTGGGTACTGTTATGTGTTCAAACGTAAACCCATCTATTGTTATCTTTTCTAATAAGAGTCTGTTATGATTTATAAACCTAACTCTGGGAAAGGGTAGTGTATTTTATCACTGTCCGTCTGAAAAAGTTAGTGCTTGTAGACTTACACGCGTGATAGTAGTAATTGTGTATCGCGCGACGCGTGTTTAATGTTCGGCTTTTTGCCTCTCCCTTCTCTTTTTATCCTTTTGTCCATCTGTTCGTTCGTTTTGGTAACGCAGTATAATTAATGTTAGGATTAATTTAGGTCATTACGCAGTACGTCTCAATGTTTTTCTTAGAAATGCAGCACACGTTTCATTGAAGAAGGCGGGTAATAATACAGTAAGCTTTTATATCAACGTGAAAGCGTTACAATTTGCAGACGAAGCAGAAAACAAGGGGGATTTCGAGTACATTCTTTGTGACAGCACTGTCATTTTACCATTGCTCTTCTCTTTATTAATTTTATTTGTTAGGCTTCATATTTACCTAATAATTTATATATGTGGATTAGAATATTTCATGACACACTCTACCATATAGCCAGCCGATAGGACTATCATCATTTATCAATTGTAACATTTTTAGCAACCAGATGTTTCCCAATACTGGAAGTATTTTCCTCTTTTAACTGTGAACCCCAAGATCACGTTTTTTTCTACATCAACTATTCGCGGTGACATTTATTCATCCAGGAGAAACACATACCAGATTTGGCGTTCACCTCGCTGGTATTATTTGTTAGAGGATGGACTGGGGCCAATTTGGGACATAAATAACCTGGCAATTTTATATTCAGGAGAATTGTATTTCCAAGGGATATCACCAAGAGTAGGTAAGCGTGATTGAGTGGCCACTGTATGAAAGAGAGAGTGAATAATTTTATTTGTTACAGGAATTTTACCAACCTTGGATTTTGCTTAAACTTGTTTACTTTACTGGGTAGCATATAGTAGGAACTTGTTTCTTTACTGTCTATTCTGTACCATAGTGCTAACCTTTGACCTTTAGGTTATTAACTCTTTGGGTTCTTTTTCTCAAGAGGGGGAGGGCACATTTATTCTGCTATTTCATATGTATTTATATCTGATTTTATTTGATCTTTCTTTAGATGTTTGATGTTGTCAAGTTTAATGATATTAAACAACAAAGAAAACTTACCTTTGTGTGTTGGTCAGACCCATACCCAATTAACCGTAGTTTTTCACGTTTTCGTGTCTTGTTGTCACATAGCTGTGTGTGTGTGCAGTTAAACTTATATTTATATTATGAGGAGGGCAAGGTTGTCTTGTACTAAATTATAGGCGTATATATAGCTGGACTAGAGAAACTTACTCATTCCAGAGATATCTTCTCCTTAAGCTATTCACCCGTGTTTCGTGTAGTTCCGGGGGGGGGGGGGGTTTCTGATGAGACAAAGAAATAATGGGACTACAGCGTGGTAACCACTACTACTTCCTCAGGCATGTAGACAGCGATTAAAATAAGACTGCGCTTGAGGCTGGCAATCTCATCATATTACACATATTGATAGAGAAACTGCCGCTGTGTGAGAGCACATGGATGTTGGGTACAGGTTTCCTGCTAGGAGACCCAGCTGTAGTGGTCACCCCATGATGCTCCGTAGAGAGCCAAAAGGACAATGATTAGCATGAAAGTGGTACTATATGAAATGATAAGAGAATTTATGTCCAGCAAAATTACACAGGTATTCGAAAAGCAGGTACTACCGTAGGGGAGTGAAATGTTAAAGACTTCACATGATCTGGTCTAGGGTTTATGAAGTGGGATGAGCCATTCCCTTCCACGCTACCTTTACCTTCCCAAACTCAAGAGAAGATCCAGGTACCCATTTTTACATCTTGGTAGACTGGAGCGCGACGCAGCCTGGTTTCGTACCTGCCCCTTTGCCTCGAGGCGCAAGCGTTGTAACCGTTCGGACCCTGTTCGTCAGAGTAAGAAGCTGTAAATACTGGAGCGACTTGTGAGTATGTATATCAGCAGTCTCCAAACTTTACTGAAACGAAACGATCATAGATATCAGGAAGCGAGATCAGGGACTCGATAGAGAAGCCAGCCAATACATTCCTAGGCAGGGAAGCATGGCTGGTACATTTTCTTGCAGTAAACTGCATTGTGCTAGCCAAGTATCTCATCTTTTCTAAACGGATCACATATTCTCTCCCCCCCTCCCCCTCCCCTCCCCTTTTGGCTGATTATGGAGACTTGCAGATGTCCATGCAGCTGACCCCGGATCGATGATAAATTAGTTGTCTGTGCAGGTCTTGCCGCAACATTTGTCCTGTCATTCATAACCTAAGAGTTTCACATTTTAACACAAAAATTTCGTGGCTCAGAAAAGACAAAGATTATTGGAATTAAGGCCGGCAAATGTAGCCAGAATGCACTTGAAGTAACATCCCAACAAGATGTGACATCATCATCCATAAACTCGTATCTTGGCAGCGGTAAAGATAAAGTTGGAAGAACCGGGCACTGTTATCAATACAAGAATACAGAAGGCAAGAGGAACCTTTTTTACATTGGAAAATATATGGAAGTCACATCCAACACACACACATACACACATAAGAACTGCTAACTCAAAATGTCAAGGCACTCCTGTTGTACGAAATATGGAGAACAACGAAAACGACAACCTAGAAGTGACAAGATGGGTGTTTGGGTAGAATAGAAGGATTACAATGGTATACCAAGATGACAGTGTGGAGCTGTTCAAACTAACCAGTCAAACAAACGGTTAGAGAAATACGGCAATGTTGGAAATGACTTACACTGTAGAAACCAGTTGATTGTATTACGAGACTGTCCCTTTTCTGGAATACCCAATGTAAGTCAAATGGAAGGACATTTTAAAAAAACACACACACACGGAGAATGGAATTGGAGACAAGGATGAAAAGGAATAAGGAAGACATGAGAAGTCCAAGACTATAAGGCTTGGTGAAAATATGTTGGAGGCCTTGTTTTCTGTTACTTCCTGCAATTACAGTTACAACAACAAAAAGATACACGTTTATTATTCTGTTCACTAGAACACATATTGATTTCAGCACTTTTATTATAAACATCATTTGTAACTCAGAGATACCTAGAAAACTTGACAAAAGCGAAATATAGAATAGACAGTTGAACGAACGAACTCTATTTTCAAAGGGGTAAGAATTGGGTGCGCAGGCTCGTCTATCATTCTGCCTCCCCCCCTCTCTCTCTCTCTCTTTCTCTCTCTCTCTCTCTCTCTCTCTCTCTCTCCTCTCTCTGTGAGTGTCTCGTTCTCTCTTCTTGTATACTATATCCAGTAACTTCTAATTGCAATTAATAAGCATGAAAACACAATACTTTCAGTACAAAAGTGTGCCATTTATTTATCAACAGGAAATAAGGCAATAAGAACACTCAGCGTGTGTGGTTTGTGTTGTATTGGCGCATGCTGAAAGACTTTGTTTTTACACATCATAAAACCCGATGCTTACGTTATATCAGTAAGCGTAAACCAGTATTCTTTGTTTTTCAAAGTCTGTGCGTTAAAACTGTGACTATGTTTTGTGCTAGCTGCGAAGAGTTAACGTGCTACACCTGTATGATTTGCACAGTGGTTTGAGCGTTTGCCTCTCCTGTCAAAGTTAATAGGTTCAGGGTTCAAAACCTGGCAGTGTCACGCTCTTGTCTTCCGTGTACCTGAAGGCAAGGGCAGAGAGGAAAGAAGCGGGTCACTCCACCGCAAAAAGTTGAGAACTGGTATAGTGTAGTCTCTGACCTTTCACTTCCATACGGCAGTATTTGCCATGATACCACCTCTCTAGTACATGCCGCACGTACTGGATAAGACTCATAGCAGGTCGTTAACCTAGCAGCTGCGCTGTTGCAGACGTTCACCAATAGATACTGTCATCTCATTACTCTGAGGGTTATGATCCCATTCCCTCTTAGAGTTCACGTAATCTGAGGGCTGCAAAGCAACAGGATGCAACCCAGGAGTGTGGAAAAATCTGCCTTGATCCTCTTCTTCATCGTCGTACACTCTCAGATGTCTATTTGAATATTTTCAAAGAAAGCAGTGGTCAGCTTCAGGCTATTTGTATCTCCATTGAGTATTTTCCGAAAATGGTATTGTGACGGCCATATGTGCCTTGATAAAATGGTGTCTGTTTCATGTTTCAGAGTATTTGGAATTAGGATTAAGTGTAGCCTATATGTAATATTTATCTCCGCCGGACGATATGCTGCCTACAGTTCAATCAAGAGAGCGGTAGAAAATTCAAAATAAATGATATATCCGAATGTTAACTTCCCTACGAAGACAAGATGGCGTTCCTGAGTGATGCAGCTGACGAATAAAACGACATTCTGTAAGCTACTCGTAAGTTATCACTCGGGACGCGGAAAATGCACATTTGACCCTAGATTGAGTATGCTTCTAAATGATAGTGGGAGCGGGCTGGTCAGAAATGTCTCTAGTTTTAACATTATTTCTTGTTTCCTCCTTCGTCACCTAGAGGTCTACCAAATCATGCCCTGTAGTCTACCGATAGATCAGGATCTACCTTATGCCGACCCCTGCTTGTAAAGATGCCTGCAAGTGGTAATTGTCGTCCTCCAACACTACTTGTGAGATTGGTTGAATGATTATGATCATTAGAAAGTAGTCGTAATTATTACATCTAATTGTTGGTTCAATGATTATGATCAAACTTCATTAGAAACTAGTCTTAATTATTACATTTTGTTGTCTGTATTTAACAGCTCCGCTCTTTTTAGTCGTTATTCATATTTTTGGTCAGATTCACACGGGCGTTCTCATAAAACATTCTTAAATTGTCATAGTTTTGTGTGCGTATTAATGGCATATATTTATATGCCGTGCCCAGTAGCGTAGGCGTTCCTCAGTGCGGTTTGTTAGTTTTGTTAATGATTTTCTTCAGTGCGTAGTATTTCTGTGTTCACTGTCTTCTGTATCCAATGCACTTATCGTCACAATAAACTCTAGGTTTGCTGTTCCCATAACTTGTGAAATATAAGTGGACTTCGTCTGTCAGATGCGTAAGAAGCATCACTCGCACGTTGGCCTCTTTCAGGATATCATAATTGGCATTTTCAGCTGTGCACAAGATTACCACTAGCTCCCTAAGTGAATATTGTATATCGTCGATCACAGATGTTGCCAACGTTGCAACTTTAGGGATTAAGACGTGTATTTTCTATGGCAGAGAATTAATACAACAAGGCTAGAAAAATGTTTGATAGTTTTGTAGTTTACCCTGATTGTTTGCATTAGCGATGAAGATGTTCAACTCATTTTCATCTGTGGACCCTGGAAACTGCTTCGTAAAGTTGTCCTGGTCTCTCGTTAAGAGATTTTTGAGAATGACAGTTGAAACATTCTGATGGCAAGAACCAGACACACAGTGTGAGACAGGATGCGAGGAGAAGACGTTGGTGTTGCTTAGACACACATTGTGAGACAGGATGCGAGGAGAAGACGTTGGTGTTGCTTAGACACACATTGTGAGACAGGATGCGAGGAGAAGACGTTGGTGTTGCTTAGACACACATTGTGAGACAGGATGCGAGGAGAAGACGTTGGTGTTGCCTAGACACACATTGTGAGACAGGATGCGAGGAGAAGACGTTGGTGTTGCTTAGACACACATTGTGAGACAGGATGCGAGGAGAAGACGTTGGTGTTGCCTAGACACACATTGTGAGACAGGATGCGAGGAGAAGACGTTGGTGTTGCCTAGACACACATTGTGAGACAGGATGCGAGGAGAAGACGTTGGTGTTGCCTAGACACACATTGTGAGACAAGATGCGAGGAGAAGACGTTGGTGTTGCTTAGACACACATTAAGAAAACATATTGATAGCATTACAGGGTAATCTTTGTTCTGAAGTCCCCAGCGTAAGAGAGGTAGATGGTGACTGAAAAACACATGAAGAAGAGATCAGGAGTCAGACATGAACGAGATAAAAGAAAACATGGAAAGACCTTCAATGAACAGCACGGGACAGGACTTTTTGTTGAGGAGCTGTTGTCTACCGGGAGCCGAAAGACATTGATGAGGGCGATGATGATATTTGTGATTGGCTCATCGTTATCTACAGCTTGAAGTTGTCGTTTGTGTGTCATTTCAGGTATGGCAGTTTTATTCATAGATTACTTACAGAAGCGGTCTCGGAGGCAGTAGTACAACCCATTAGTATGACCTTAGATCCCTTGTGACGTAGTCTTCGGGTTAAAATATAAAAAAGATATCACACAGAAAAATGCGCTATATGGGATACACATTCGTGTAAATATCGTAATTTAAAGGTCATGGCAATGGTCTTCATTGCGAAGCAATAACATGGAAGAAATAAGATAAGGGAGAATGCTTCATGCGGGTTGTTAGCTTTAGAAATTTAACTTGAAGATCTTTATCGACTAAAGTTTATATTCTCCTTGGTCACATTCAGAAACCATAACTATCTGGTAGCTAATGGTGCTAAAGTCGGCCGGAGAACCAGATGAGTAGTAATGGTGACTGTAAATGGAATTAGGTCCTCTCAAGCTGATATTATTATTAACACTCCTGGTTGTTGGTACCACACAAGAGTTCTCTGTTGATATTTTCATTCTTTCCAAGTGATTGATTTAGCTAGTGTGAAGTGAGTCACGTGGTCATGACATGCTGACTTTGTTTTTCCTTGAGCCGCCATTATCGCACTTGTTCACTCTCATGATAATTTTTTTTTCTAGTTCTCCTTGTCTTCACAATAATTTCCCACCAATCGCCGCATTTGTACAAAAAATATGGAAGACTTTCATTAGCTAGCTGTATTACCACAGACATGCTTCTCTCTTCCGGATCTTTGTTAAGGAATCTTGACCCCGCACTCGTACCAGTGGGGCGATGGTTTGATGGCGTTCAGGTAAGAGGCAACAGGTTCTTGTCCCCAATGGTTTCTTGCGTATCCTAAAATTAAAAAGAGATAAAATAGTCTTTAGTGGCTGTACTATTTGCAGTGTCTATCGTATTTTTCTTTAACCTGTCTACATTTCTTGTCCTTGTTGTCTATTTGTAACTGTGACTGACGAAGGATGAAGCCCGAATAGTCCCGTGTTTCAAGTGTACCATTTATTTGTAAAACTGATTCAATACCGTTTTATTTGTTAACATACATATTTAAGAATGTAGCTTGGAGCCGGGCTGGTGTAATGGTTACAACGTTGCGCTGGCGATCAGGTGTTCAAGGTTCAAGCCCGGGCGTCAGCATTTGAAGGAGTGTCAACGACCGGGATTTTGACTGAATAACCTGAACGGCTCCTGAGATAAACCCTTTGTGAATGGGAAGGAGCGAAGCTCCTGACCGGGTTGGAAGGAAAGTCCACAGGCTCCCCAGCCTCGCAATGACATGTCATTGTGCCGAAGTGCTGAAAGCCCAAGTGCCGCTGTTTAAGGAAAAAAAATATTCAAAATAATGATAAACAAAAAGCAGCTACTGTATAATTACGAGCCGTTTGTGTTATCTTGCTACGTCCAGGGTTAGTCAGATTCAAAACTTCTTATTTTCCTTACCCTTATTATCACGCACGTGCACTACTTGTTAGGCTTATGATACATTTATTGTCATATAGTACGTACATGTTATAGAGAATGAATGGGACTACTGTTCCCTCAGGCAAGTCGTAAGAGGTGACTAATAAGAGGTTGTGTATGAGCATGCGTATAAAAGTAATTGCTACAGAAAGCACGACTGCTAGAGCACGTGCATGTTTGGCGTATGCGTCCTGCAAGGACTAACTAGATACAACTATAGCGCGTAAGGAGCGACAAGGGAAGTGATGCTGAATGATATGTTGTAAAGGTTGATTATTTTATTCTTTACCTGTCTTCCTTCTCTCCAGGAACCTGGATCTTATCTACTGCTTATATTTCTTGTTAAGAACCTGAGACTATCATGACCACCTGTTATCCACTGCTTAAATATACATTCTAAATGTACATCACTGTCCTCAAAATTTCTCTATCCCATCTTTTGATCTGTCTGTCTGTCTGTCTGTCTGTCTGTCTGTCTGTCTGTCTGTCTGTCTGTCTGTCTGTCTGTCTGTCTGTCTCCCTCCCTCCCTCCCTCCCTCCCTCCCTCTCTCTCTCTCTCTCTCTCTCTCTCTCTCTCTCTCTCTCTCTCTCTCTCTCTCTCTCTCTCTCTCTCTCTCTCTCTCTCTCTCTCTCTGATAAACGCAGTCTCGTCCATTGCACAGTGACTTTACCTTTTACATTGATTATCCCTGTCGCTTACTTTTCCCTGCGACATCTCTCTCTCTCTCTCTCTCTCTCTCTCTCTCTCTCTCTCTCTCTCTCTCTCTCTCTCTCCCCCTCTTTTTCTCTTTGTGTCTGTCGCTTTCTCTCTCTCTCCCTCTTTTTCTCTCTTTCTCTTTGTGCCTGTCTCTCTCCCCCTCTTTTTCTCTCTTTCTCTTTGTACCTGTCGCTCCATCTTTTTGTCTCTTTCTCTTTGTGCCTGTCGCTTTCTTTCTCTCTCTCTTTCTCTTTCTGTCTCTCTCTCTCTCTGTTTCTCTGTCTGTCTGTCTGTCTGTCTGTCTGTCTGTCTGTCTGTCTGTCTGTCTGTCTGTCTGTCTGTCTCTCTCTCTCTCTCTCTCTCTCTCTCTCTCTCTCTCTCTCTCTCCCATGTATGCAAACGAACACTAAAGTCAACCTGTCGTGGCTTTCCGTATTTTGGACTCAAAACCTTTTGGTGTCTGATAGAAATCTGTAGCTTAAATTTGAATAGAAAACAGTTCTAGAATTTAGTATATTTTTAATTTCGAGCTTTTCTTTAGTAAAGTTTCTTCTTTATTTTTCGCAATGTTTTGAACTTGAGTAATCGGTAAAATATTGTACATGAGCGTCTGATTAACAGAGTGGTTAGAGTGCTGGTCTCTCGCGGCAAAGGTGCCAGGTTCGAATCACGGTACCGACACACTCCAGTCTACCCGGCTGTAAATGGGTACATGACTCTTTGAGTTAGTGAAGGAAAAGGCAGCGAGGAAGGGAACTGCTCACCCCCACCTCTCGACGCTGGACCTAATGTGGTGAAGTCTCTAACATTTCACTTCTCTACGGCAGTATCAGTTATGGGACTACCTTTTAATATTGTAAATAAGTGAGTGAATTCATGAGCGCCAGTGAGTTACCGTGGCCCGAAAGGAGAGCAAAGAATACTAATACTGTAATCTACCAGGCAGTCGAGTCATAAGAAACGACCAAGGAAGGTTACCCCATGCTACAGACATTTGAAAGCCACAACAACTTTAGTCAGAAACAAGCCACCCAAAGCAAGTAATTCCGCTCAACCATCCAGGAAAGAAGGTTTTCCATCAAGGAGGATATTATCAGACGGAGAGAAGGTTGAAAATAGTCTGGAGTGTTGACTCGCCTGGGAGAGCCACCTGTTCTTTTTTGCATCTGGAATGTTCAAACATTAATCGAACAAGGAAAAACCGCACAGGTGGTAGCAGAAATGTTATTAAAATATACATCTTGAAACTGCGAAACAAAAATAAAAGGGATTACAAATGAAGAAACTGAGCACAGAAAAATACTGTTATGCGCATGCTATGAGAAAGAAAGCGCACGTCATAGTTAAATGTGTGACTCTAATGTTGCCAAAGAAAACGCAAAAAGCACCAAGCACTTAAAAAATGAGAAGCCCTGACAACACTCAGAAAACTGCCATTAAAGAAAATAAATATGACTATCCTCTAGTGTTATGTGCCAACTTTATGTGATAAAGAGTCAGTGGAAGAAGCATTTTACGCCAGACTTCAAAATATCATGGTTAAAAATGAGAATTAAAGACATCGGGTCTTTATGGGTGACCTAAAGACAGTGATAGGAATAGTAAACAAAGGCTTTGAAGATAAACACTTGAATGGGAACACCTGAATTTTTTACAGTGGTTGAAAATGAAGAAATAATAATAAATTTATGTGCCTCATAACGTATTACACGAGAAAACTCGTTCCCACGTAACAAGATTAATTAAGCAACATGTATATCATGAGATCAAAGAACAAATACAGGTTGAGCATATTTGCATAAACCAGAAACTCTGATCTTTATTTAATGAAGGTAAATTATATAAAAGGCGTGATGGCCACTGACTGCTTTGACAATCGGCGGCTAAGAATCAAAGAAGAAGAAGAAACTATAAAGAGAAGCAATGTGGCATCAAATCATCAACGTCTGTTAGCCAAATTAAAACTGAAACTCATACGATTTCAAACAATACTTTCCTACAGACAGCTGTTTAATGAGATATATGAAAGGAAGAAACGAAGGAAACATATACTGTCACAATATTCAACAATTATCAAGTGCGACAAAAGCTTAAAGACCAAACAAAATTATAAGGTCACTGGCAATAGATTAAACATATATATATATGTGACGGTATTGCCTCCCCTGCTTTGCAGTAGTGGTCCAACAGTGGCCAAAACTCAAGAGTATCTATTATAGGCTTCAATGGAGTCTATCTTTACACAAGATTACTCTTGGCAGAAATGTAGATAGAAGAGTAGTAAAGCTTCTATCACATGGGAGTCTTCACAAGATATTCAGATAAGCGAAGACAATGCTGGCTGTTGCTGAGCACGTTAATTCTGTAATCTGTCGACAACTTTTGTGAAGGATTTACGCAATGGTTTATTCTAGCTCGTTAAGCCCCCACCCCTGAGTTAATCAGTGGAATTATTATTATAATAAAGCTCTGTTTAGAGTGTGTGTTTAGTAACTTTGAGATAAACATGTAGTAAATTTAAAATGATTTAATCAAAGTTAAATGGGTATAATTACAAATAACAAAATTTAATAATCACCTTAAGTTTAACAGTTTAAAAGAAAGGAATAATAGTTAGTTACAAAATAAAGTTTTCATCACTCGGTTGATGGTTTTTTTTATAAGAAGTTCAAGTGGCAGCATATAGGTTAACTTAGCTGCCAATGGTGATTCTAATCCTCCTCCTGATGGGTAGGTTTTCTGTACACTGCTGTCATTCGTCTCTGGTCAAAGTTCAGGCGCCGCACGTTCCCAGAACGTCAAGGAGTAATGGCCAAGCTGGTCCTGCGTCTGTCTATAAGACCCTCTTATGATGGCGTCTAGCACAACGTCAGTCCACTTCTACCTTCACTTGGTTCCAGAGATAGTACTTTCTGCTGGTACCACCAATAACTGGTAATAGAAATAGAAACGAAACGCTCTTCTGAGTATGGCGTTTTCCGACACATAGTTATGTGCCCCCCTTTTCTATTCTACCATCCCATGTCATAATTTACCCTCGATGAGAATTAAATTTAATCCCTCGGGATAAAACTTTCTTTACATTTAAACTGAATAGCTTTAAGCTTTACATTTAAATGAAAAGGTTAAACGTACAGATATAATATGTTTTACATTTACATCTCCACTGTTTGAAAAGTGTTCACAATATAAATTCATTTATGTTTCCTTTATATTTACATTTGTTGAACAGTTTGAAACTTCTATTAATTTTAATATGGATAAGTTTTTTCGTTTACATTTACACTGAGTGAAAAGCTTTGAAACAGTACGTATTATTCTTAGAATGTACATCATTTCTTTCATCTGTCACTCCCTGCTACCATAGGGAACCTGGAACTACTTTATGCTTTTAGTTCTCTTTACGAAACTATCAATAAAGCAATCACCAGCCCGTGCAGTGGTGGTTCATGAATCATCATTCTGTACGCTGAGGTTGCCAGCCTTAAATGACTTTGACATCCAATAGCGAGTTTCACATATTAAAATTCACATGGTAATATATACATTTATATATGTTAGTTCACATGTTAGTAATAAAACATGGAATGAAAATGCACTACTTACGCCCATCTTGGCTACAGACTTGTTGCTCAGATGAATAAAAGAGACGAGTCGGTCTCTTACACGCGTTAGGGGGGTCCTTAACTTTACAATAGATTCCCTCTCTGACTCCGTGTGTTTCTTCAGTTTTCCTTAGTCCTGGTTTTCCTTGTTACAATGCTAGAGATTTCCTGGGCTGTTTTTTTGTAAGTCCTTTTGGAATACTCTGATAAAAGGTCCAGTCCGATAAAAGGAATTATGAATCTAGTCTTCACTCTGGCGAGGTCTGTTGTTTTCTTGGCGAGCGTGAAATTCACAGTGAAATAAAACTGCGAAATGGTCAGACTATATTCCTATCTTCCCAAGCGTTCGTTTGTTATGGAGTTAAATAAATGCTCCAATCATATTCAAACAGGTCGGGTGTGGTACTTTCAAAATATTTCCGACATGGAAAATTTTTGCAGAGGTCACGTTTCCCATATATGGTAATATGATGTCCGATGTCCTTCTGTACAAACTTACAGACAGATCGGGGAACTTACATGACAACATGTGTAAGATGTAATACTTATTACTTTATTAGAAAGTAATGTTGTCATAAGTCGGCCCGGAAGCGATTATGTCACCTTCATCTGCCCACTTGTGTCACACAGACAGTAATCTCGTCTTATCAGCGGTTCAATCTAAACACACCGGCGGCTATCTTATCTCAGTTGCTCACCGCAAGCTAGGATAGACATTATCTGCAAGGAGTGTCACAAATGTTTGAACGTACAAACTACTTGCTCCTTAGCCGATAATGAGAAGAAATTGGTACTTTTAAAAGTACACAAATAAAAATCAGTACCACAAATGTACCGATACTGCCGAAGAGAAATAAAGATCGTGAAGAGGTCGTCCATTTCGTCACAATATGAAGTGGGGCATGTGGAAACATAAAGGTGGACAACAATGCATGTATAACATCAGAAACAATTGCTAAGATAGAATTAGGGGGGAAAAGAAAGCGGATTTAAACAGAAGCAAAACCAGTGTTAATAAATCCTACAGAACGAACGAACGAACGAACGAACGGACTTTATTTTCAAAGGGTTGAGAATTGGGCACGCAGAGGCAGTAAGAGATGAAGGGGACACAGGGACATTATTGTACACGTGACGACTGGGACAACTCCGCCAATGCCGGTCCCAAGCCCGGAGTAAAAAGGAGGAGGGCGGCCTGCATAGAGGCCGTAAGGAGGCAGCCCCTCCACCATGCAAAGGCACAACAGGCCAATCACCTGTTTGCTTTAAATCACGATTACTAGCAACACAAGAGAGAAAACTGGACTGATTCTAAAGGCGACGAACTGGAACGGACTACGGACTACGACTTATGGAACTTGGAACACAAGAAGTATAAATGGGAAGGAAGAGGAGCTGGTGGAAGAGATGAGGAAAGCAAAACTAGAAATCCTGGCTATAACGGAAACAAAGAAAAAAGGACAAGGAGTCATGGATCTCGATGGCAACACGCTGCTCTACAGTGGTGTACCCATGTCTGAAAGAGCTAAAGGAGGCGTGGGTTGCATTGTGGCCCAAAATCAAAAAGATAGTATCAAGGGATGGAACTTTGTCTCGGAGCGCATTATGGTTGTTAAACTAAAAGAAGGAGAAACCATAGTCAACCTGGTCATAGTGTATGGGCCAAATGAGGATGAGAGAGCAGAGGTCAAGGAGGAATTCTTCGAGCTGCTTCAAAGGACAGTGGATGACTGCCTAGATGAAGTTATCATGCTCGGAGATTTTAATGCCAGAGTTGGAAATGACCATGCTAGATGGGGTGGAGTTATCGGAAGATATGGAGAAGATACTCTCAATGACAATGGAAAGCGACTCCTTAGATTCTGCAGTGAGCAGAATCTGATCATTACAAACACAAAGTTCCCCCATAAGCGCATACATGCATACACTAGATGTGAACCAACAAAGAATGAGAAGTCAGTGATCGACTATGCCATTGTTCGGAGAAGCTCATTCAAATATGTCCGAGATGCTAGAGTCTGGAGGGGGCCAGAGATTGGAAGTGATCACTACCTGCTAACAATCAAAAGAACAACTGAAAGAGTTGCTCAGCCTAGGAACTGTCCAACATCACGCAAGAAACCAAGTAAACGAGCAGGAGAAATGAGCATTAGGACCTACAAGCTGAGAGAGCCAGAAATTAAGACCAGATATCAGGGGCTTATTGCTGCAGCGGTGAGCAACACAGAAGAACGACCTGATGACTTGGAAACCCTCTGGATTAAATTCAAGGATATCATAAAGACAGCTGCTGCAGAAGCATGCGGTGAAGTCCGATTTGGAAACAAGAGAAAGAGGACACCTTGGTGGACAGAGGAAGTCTAAAGAAAATAAGAGAGAAGAAAATGGCATGGAAACAATACTTAGGAGCTAAAAACACAACAGGACAAATGGAAAATATAGAGAATATGTGACACTCAGAACAGAAGCAAAGAACAAAGTGCTAGCAGCAAAACAGAAGTCCTGGGAAGAATTTGGAGAAAAGCTAGAAAAAGATGCACAAGAAAACCAGAAATTGTTCTATAAGACCCTAAAGAACATGAGGAAAGAAAAACAATGCCCTCTCAAATTTATAAAGGACAAGCAAGGCAAATTGCTTACTGCCCCGAAGGAAGTAATGGGAAGATGGAAAGAATATTTCTCAGAACTCCTGGATGGTGAGCATGGTGAAGCATCAGAAATGATAAACACTAGCACAGAAGAGAAAACCAATGATGGTGAAGATGACATAAAGATGGAAGAACTGAAGGCAGTTGTAACTGTACTTTTTCTCTTGTTGAGGTGATCACTGGCCCAAGACAGTATACATGTTGTTAGGTGTGTGGTGCGAGCGTATGATGAACTGAGTGTGGGTGCGAATGAAGGCGCGAATGTGTTTAGGCTCGTATATATGTAGACCCTGCAACCCATACACTCACATGCAGTAGTCAAGGATGCTTGGACACTGCAGGCACGTTTCAAAACATTTATTGACGAGAACACACATGGTATCAACAGGAACAGTCATTGTAAACAAGGTCATGCTGACCGGAAATCGATAGGTATACATTAGGCATTCAGCAAGCTGGTAAACATTTGAATATTCGTGCATGGTCAATACAATGTTCTTCAATAAGGACAGTTCGTGGCGTCGCCCTGGGATTACTGACTAAACGCGTCAGATACCTTAATCACTTTGACACATAGGTGCAACTTGGCATTCCCCGCCAATTGCACATTATCAGGCTGTAGTATAATAGCCAAAAAAAACACAGGCCTCGTTCTGACGTCGGCTGTGTACTTCTGATAAGCAGGTTACCATCAACCCTGCAGTAATGCTTATTGTAGACATAAATATGCCGCCAATCTGCGGCTCCCACAATATATCTTCGTCACTGGATTTCTGGATGGTATGAAGACTAATAGTCTTGGATGGCTACCTTGAGCACAACATATATGTTCTGTAATGGAGGACCGGTGAGCTGCAGTTCACAGACTAGGCAATCTTCTAACATGTTCTGCTACCGAAAGCATAGTAATGGAAAAAGTCGGTATTACCTGTAACCGAGTCCACAGAACTTAACAAGGAACTCTGCTGTCATTCCAACGCACAGAGATTCACTGGGGAAAACTGCCAGTGCAGTCACTTCGAAGATTCTCCCCGAAAAACACAATGGACTCTCGTCCCTTCAGAAACCAGGACACTTCCCGGCTTGCCGGAAGTCTAACTCAACTCCCGCTTAAAAAAACCTGCCCATGGGCATACGCCCGAACTGTCTACCTTTGACCCTAAAGGTCAAACACAATGAATGAATCAACAAGGGAAGACAACCCCTAATCAACCTGGCATCGCAGGTAAAGACACAATTATTCTTATGATAAAAACATAAGCAAATAACTTGACAGATGACTCCGTCAAAAATGACAGCAACATATTACTGCCACCCCCCTGTAAAAAAAAAATGAAATTTTTTTTTTTTTTTTTTAAATATTTCCATGAGCAAGATTGCACAAGTATCACTTATGTGCTCATGAAAAAATGAACCTAATGTCAGGTACAATAGACGCATAAACAAAGCGTCTGAAGAGGATACAAATCATCTCCCAACATAGGAGAAAATATCTCCTTTAAGCCAAACAAACTAAGGGGGTACCATTAAAGAAACCTAAGTTGCTGGCAATACCAATCATATATCAATCATTACTAAATACTATAATTATCATCATCATCATGTGACATATTCTTTCCAGAACGTTGTCTCCATTACAGCTGCTCTGAACGCATCACGATTCTGGGCAAGTCGACCTGCATCAGCCAAAGACAAGTTCAGACTCTCTGTGATGTCCTGGGTCCACCGTCGTCTAGGTCGACCCCTTCCCCTTTTTCCAGGGACCATGCCTTCCATCACTGTTTTTTCCAGACTATTATGTCTTTTTATATGACCGAAAAATTTCAGCTTCCTTATTGCGATGGTATTTAGGAGCCAATGTTCCTGTACGTTTAGTGAGTGCAGTACTTCTCTGTTTGTCTTTTTTTCTGTCCAGGGTATTCTCAACATCCTTCTGTAGCATTTCATTTCGAATGATGTAATCTTTTTTGCAACTGTTTTATTGAGTGTCCAAGTCTCGCAGCCGTATGTTGCTACTGGGAATATACATGCTCTGATCAGTTGTAACTTTGTTTCTTTGCTTGTGCCTTGCCATAGGTTTTTCATCTGTATTAGCTTATGTGAAGCAATTGCAAGTCTTCTTTTAATTTCTACTGCACAGTCGCCAGAGCTGTTAATGATTGATCCTAAGTATTCGAATTCATTGACACTTTCCAGTTCTTCGTTATCAATTTCAATTTCTGGTTTGGTCTTTACTTTGTCTGTTGTCAATACTTTGGTCTTCTTGGTGTTTAGGTATAGATTCTGGGCCTCGCTGTGTTTTTTGGTGGACAGAACTAATTGTTCAAGTCCTTTTGGGTTGGTCGATAGGAGGACTGTGTCGTCAGCATATCTGATTTCCGGGATCTGGTACCCGCCGATGTTAAATGAGTCAATCTCTGTGTGTTCTTGGTCATCTCTTACGTTTCTCATGATATTCTCGGCATAAATGTTAAACAGGTAAGGGGAAAGGGTACAGCCTTGTCTTACTCCTTTCTATACTTCAAACCATTCTGATGTTTCCCCCTCTATTCTTACGGCTGCCTGTTGTTCTTGGTACAGCAGTGCGATGAGTTGTATAAGGTGGTTTGGAAATCCCATATTTTTCATAATAGCCCATAACTGCTGATGTTGTACACAATCGAAAGCTTTGGTGTAATCAATGAAACAAGTATGTAGGTCAACGTTGAATTCTCTACACTTTTCTATGATGATCCTCATGTTGAATATATGATCTCTAGTGCCTCTACCTGGTCGAAAACCCGCCTGTACTTCATTTATTTCTGTTTCTAGCTTTTGTTGCATCCTTTTCATTATGATTTGTAAAAGTATTTTGCTGGCATGGCTTATAAGAGCTATAGTTCTGTAGTTTGTGCACAGTTTCAGGTTGCCCTTTTTTACTATAATTATAGCAATATACAAATGTCATGAATTACAATGCTATATTAGCAACATATCACTGATGGATGGACAAAATGAAATTTGTTAAATTATCTAAACACCATCCAAATACATTTGTATTACAACATATTAGGATATTAAGGACAGACCTAAGTCCGAAAGTGTATCAGGAAAAACTAGGACACAAGATTTAACTGGAATCATGTGGGCATCTGGACAATATGTCCGCCATCACATTATCCGAACCACGGATAGCTCGCACCGTGAAATGGAAAGGCTGAAGAGCAATAGCATAACGAGTAGATCTCGAGCTCTTCAAATCCTTACTTTGCATAGCCGTAAGAGCTTTTTGGTCGGTTTCCATAAAGAAATGCGCGCCCAGAAGGAATCTTTGTAGCTTAAGAATGGCCCAAACCATAGCCAACAATTCACGGTCTAAAACCGAGTAATTCCTTTCTGCCGCATTTAGCTTCCTAGAAATATACATTACAGGATGCAGAGTTCCTGAATATTCCTGCATTAGTGCCGCTCCAATCCCAGTGGAAGAGGCATCACTACGAAGAACAAAAGTCTTATCAATCATTGGTAGTCTTAAGATAGGATGAGATGAGAACAAATTCTTAACCTGATCCAATGAAGATTGGCATTCCTGGGACCAACGCACCATATTAGGAGAACCTTTTTTCAATAACGATGAAAGTGGTGCCATAATGGAGGACAGATTCTCAATGAATCTTCCATAGAATTGTATCAATCCCAAGAGACTACGCACTTGCTTTTTTGTCTTCGGAACCGAGATATTTAATATCTTCGAAATGTTTTGGTCCTCTGTCTTCAACAGACCATGACCAACTCGATGACCTAGGAAGGAAATTTCACTAAACCCAACAAAAGCTTTAGAGGGTTTTGCAGTCAAACTATGCTCACGTAGAGTAGATAGCAATTCCTTTAGACCCAAATAGTGTTCTTCCCAAGTATCGCTGAAAAGACAGATGTCGTCTAAATATGCGATGACATCTGCACGATCTGATAGAATTCGTCGCATTATGCGCACGAAAGTCGCTGGGGCGTTCATAAGCCCGAAAGGCATAAAATTCCATTGAAACAGACCCCTAGGTGTCGAAAAAGCAGTGAGAGGTTTGGCGTGTTCCGTCAGTGGGACTTGCCAATAACCTTTCGACAAGTCTAGTTTAGTAAAGAATTTAGCTTTAGAAAGTCTAATAAGTAGATCATCTAATAATGGCATAGGTTCAGCATCGAACTTCGTAACTTGATTTAATTTGCGATAGTCAACGCAAAGACGTATGTTATTGTCTTTCTTTCGAACAATAACTATCGACGAAGAATAAGCTGAAGTGGATGGTTCAATTATTTGCAGTTGAATCATTTCATCCAATTCTTTCTCGACTTGAGCTTGAAAATGAATAGGTATTGGGTATGGTCTTTACTCTGATCGGATTACGATCAGTAAGTATGATGTCATGTTCTATGACATCTGTGTGTCCAGGAATGTCGGTAAGGACATCCTGATATGATTGTAGCGTAGAAGATACTTGACGTTGCTCCTCAAAAGACAAGTTCGAAGAAATTGTAACGTCCCTCCACGATTCCGTTGAATTCAGTGGAATCGCAGGAAGAGGTAAGTTAACGTCCGAAAAAATAGTTTCCTCATCCTGTATAACGGACAGGGATGAGATGTGACCATGTTGGACTGTAGAGTCGTCCGTCGCCTGGAAAATAGGCTGCAAATAGTCTGGACGTTCAATAAACTCTGTTAGCATATTTATATGGAAGGTTTTATGCTTTCCATCCACATCGACGATATAGTCGACATCGGAAATTTTGAAGACTATAGTGTATGGACCTTTCCATGAAATGAGAAGTCTATTCTCTCTTGAGGGAAGTAAGACATATGCTTTGTCTCCAGGACAAAGTTGACGTAGGCGTCTTTTCTTGTTAGCAAATCGCCTAGCTTTTTCTTTCGCAAATTCGGAAGATGAAGTTGCTAACCTGCACGATTCGATAATCTTTTCTCTAAGAGCAATGACATATTCATATGACGATTGTGTATCATCGTCAATATTATCAGAAGTTATCAAATCGTGTAACAAGGACATCGGACAGCGCGGTTGTGCACCAAAGACAAGTTCGAAAGGAGAAAACCCTGTATGCTCGTTGGGAACTTCTCTATAGGCAAAGAGGACTGCAGGTAAAACCCTGTCCCAATCCTCCGGATGATCCTCCGTTATCTTGCCAAGTAAGTTCTTTAGTGTCCTGTTAAGACGTTCTACCAATCCATTGGACATTGGATGATAAATACTACTGAGAGACCTTTTAATGTCTAGCGTAGCCATTACCTGAGACATAACGTCCGAAATTAACTGAGTGCCGTGATCCGACAGTATTTCTCCGGGGAATCCCAGACGAGAAAATATGAGCCAAAGAGCATCAGCGATATCGACAGTTGATATGCTCTTCAGAGGAATAGCCTCTGGCCAACGCGTGCACATGTCCACGCAAGGGAGGATAAATTGGTGTCCTCTGGCTGACTTAATCTTGAACGGACCAATGATGTCTATAGCCATTTTCTGAAACGGCCGAATCGGAATATCTGCAGCCTGAATAGGAGCAGCATGTCTCGGACCTCTAGACTTGACCTCTTGACAAATTTTGCAAGATCGGCAATAAATTCGGATGTCTTTATTCACGAATGGCCAAAAGAAGGACGCAAGGACTCTAGTTTTAGTTCTGGAAAACCCCATGTGTCCAGCACACTGAGAATCGTGTGCATGCTGAAGAATTAAGGCTCTCATACACTTAGGCACAAGAATTTGCGAGTGCATAGACTTGTCCGAGTGTTGTACCATCCGTACCAATATACCATTCTTCATAGTAATATACGATTTGTGATCAGTATTTTGATTGGGATCCCCTTTCTTTGCAAGAAGGAAGAATTTCTTCAAAGAAGGATCCTCTTCTTGACGTTTAACAAACGAGTCATGGGAAATCACCAAGTGCTCGTCTTGGCTATCAACTTCATTACTATTATCCGATGAAGTTGGGGGATTAAGAGCTTGAGCTCTTGTCACCACTGCATTGACCGTGTGAATGTATTTTTCCTCCCAACTAGAAATTTGTTGCGGGGTGCATTCCTTAACCCCATGAATACGACCGATTATAAGATCCGCAATAGGATTAGGAAGAAGACATGCATGGACATCTCCTGTGAAGAAGGGAGTGTCAATCCTAATAATAGCAGTAGGATAACTTTCCATAGTACCACCAAATGTAACACATTTGATTGTTTTTCCAGTGGCACAACAAGGATCTATCAGAGACTCCCTAACCCCGACGGTAGTACATCCCGAATCGAAAAGTACTGAGACTAGCCTATCATTTATTAGACCTTTATGTAAGATGAGAGATCCTCTCCCATCATGCGCAACTGTAGCAGGTAGAGCAGGAAGAGGGTGACCACAACTTAGAGAGATACAGTCGATGAGTCGAACAATGTTAAGCATTGGGGGCATTCAGTTGCTCTCCCAAAATCGAAAGCACAACCAGTGATAGCCCTAGAGTTACCACTATCATTTACTGTATTACAGGCTCCATCAAACTCTTGTTGTGCAGAGTTTGCCTGTTGGAAAGGTCTTTTTTTTGTTAAACCTAGGTCTGCCTCGATTATCATTTCCCCTGTAATTATTTCGACTATCATTTCCCCTGTAATTGTTATCATATTGCCTATTGTAATCATCATTCCGGTTTGAATCCCGGTTTCTAAATTCACCATCGTCATAATCTTGACGTCGAGAATGATTACCTCGAAAGTTCGAATAGTTATTATTTGGATAGCCTTTGCGAAAGTGTCTCAAATTATTACCACTAAAATTACGAGAACTACCATCTTGTCTCCAATTCATAGACGAAGAACCATCATGTGTTGGATTACTCCGCTTCTGAGTGTAATTCTGATTACTTCCCCTATTCCAGTTTTGTTGAGCACCCTGAAATGTTTTTTTGAAATTAGGGCCATATGGTGTTGCCGAAGCAGCTGGCAACCCTTCTTTCACTTTAGAATTGCTAACTGTAGCATGGGGATGCGCGGTGGCATACTGACAACAGTATTCCTCCATATCTTTTAAGTTTTTAGGCTTACGCTCATGAAGGAATGCAAGAAAAGAATCATTAACAGATGACAAAACCTTATCTCGCAATAATAAGTCCATTAGACCTTCATATGTTTTCTCAGTCTGAGACAACTCAACCCATCGTGTAAATGTACGACGTATTTTTGTAACAAAATCAGAGAAATCTACTCCAATTTCTGGCAACATTGTCCTAAAACGAAGACGATAGTCTTCTTTTAGTTGGTATTTTTTTAGCAATGCTGCTCTGACAACATCATAATTAGTCCTGTCATGTTCGTCTATTGTCATAAGAGTAGTCACTGTGTCACCTGTAAAAAACTCCATCAGTTGTTCAACATATTTTTCCTTTTTTATGTTATGCGTATCGCATAAAAATTGGAATCTATCTAGATAATCTGCTACGTCATCCTTTAAAGGATTGAAATGAGGTAGTTTGATCCTACTTACAAACTCCTTTGTCGTACTCGAAGTTGTTTGATGAGCACCTGGACTCGTCAATTTCAATTTCTCTAACTCCAAAGTTGCGAGTCTTTCATCAAGTTCCATTTTCTGTTTTCTTTCCTCATGTTCCATTTTTCTAATTTCAGCCTCAGCAGCAGCTTGAAGTTTTTTCTCCTCCGCAGCAGCTTGAGCTTTCCTCTCCTCTGCAGCAGCTTGAGCTTGAAGTTTTTTGTCTTCCATTTCCATCTGGAATTTTCTTTCATCAGCAGCAGCTTGAGCTTTCCTCTCATCAGCAGCAGCTTGAGCTTGAAGTTTTCTCTCCTCTGCAGCAGCTTCTCTTTGATACCTTTTCTCTTCAAGTTCTAATCTTCTATTCTCAGCATATAGCTTCTTAAGTTCAGCTTCTGCTCTCCTTTGTTCAGCTTCTGCTTTCAATTTAATTTCCTCTTTTTGTTTCTTTTCATCTGACTTTAATGCAATGGCGAATTGAGCAGATGAATATTCTTCCAATTCTTTACCAGACTTACCAAGGGTCAACCCTTGCTGGATGAAGAAATCCAATGTAGACATTCTGTCTAATGAGATCAGTAACCTGAAAAATTCAACAATTACCTTATCCCACTTCAATGGGAGACAAGTCTGAAATGCTAGACTTGTATACTCACTTCACTTTATTTCACTCTCTTAGTCTTAGACAAAGACCTTGTATGGTCCTCTTGTTTATAATGTAACAAAAAATCACTTGAGTACCTGTGGAAAATAATTCCTTTATATCCCACTCACTATGGGCACAAGTCTTTTTTTTTTTTTAAAGAACTTGAATATGTATTTCACCTTGTCTCAATCTTTGAGGATAACAAGTCTTTTATCAAAGAACTTGTATAAATATCTTATATAATAATATTTTATTAACAATCTCTATATGAAGAGTATACCTTATCAATAATAATAATACATGACCAAGTGTATGTATGTAGACTGTGTATGACAATAATGTAGTACAATCAAAAATACAAAGACAAAGATACAGAACAATGACCGAAAACGTTCGCGGAAGTCAAATAAACAATACAGCAAAAAGTAAAGAAAATGTTACACAAATGTGTAATGATGACCGCGAAAAATAAACAAGACAAATGGCAACACTGTTATAAACGAAAAGGTGTAAAGAAATAAACGGAAGGAATGAGAGAAGAACAGATACAAACAAAACTAATCGAAAATCAAAGAACGGAAAAATAACGAAAACAACACTAACTGATGTCGTCACAGCTAAAAAAAAAAATAGCAACAAAAGTCGCTAGCAAATTTCAATTAAGAAAATTGCAATCCCTACAGAACGCTTACAGTAACCCTCGATTAAGTGGCATATTTACTGTAAGACCCACCAACCGAAAACCCGCAGAAGAACACAAGAAAAATACACAACAATAGTACAATTACCATAAATAGCAATCATTCAATGTGTTGCAAAATAAAGCTTAGTTACACATGATATTACAGTAACTAACTTGCTCCTTGCGAACACAGAAACAAAATGTCAAGCGCGCACTGAATGTCAAATCCACTGTAGCATAAAGTGGTATTCACGAACAAAAGTTACTATGACCTTCTCGACTTAGGACTTGCACATTGAATGTTTACAATTTCCACGTACTGTTTACCAACAGGAACTTGACCTCGAACAATATAGCTTGAATGCTCGGGTGTAGAAAAGTCTGTTGTTGACTGAAACGTGTAAACGACCAGCGGTACCGTTTACTGTAAGGGACTTGACTTGCAGTTGTGGTCCACCTAGCAAATGCCTAGATGTTAACTTCAGTACTTGTCCTGTTGTGGTTTATGTAGCATTATAATATAAATGCTAGCACTGTTTATCTGGGTCAACAGTTGATGACCTATTTCTGTCCTGTTGTAGCCAAAACTTGCAAGTGTAGAATTAGCGATGTGTGTTACAGCTGTCCAGTGTATAGCTTAGACCCACAGATCAGAAATGTAATGTTTACTTGTCCTTTTTGTAAATTTCTGGACAACACTGGAGACATCATACATGTAACAGCAACTGTAAATAGCCTGGTGGGGTGTCTGTTTAAGGCTGGAGAAATGTAAATTTCTGGATCCATTACTGTCATCAATAATGTTAATTGCTCGCTCTGTCCACCAGAAATGTATCAGAAGAGTCCCCATACTGGCCACCAAAAATGTAACTGTACTTTTTCTCTTGTTGAGGTGATCACTGGCCCAAGACAGTATACATGTTGTTAGGTGTGTGGTGCGAGCGTATGATGAACTGAGTGTGGGTGCGAATGAAGGCGCGAATGTGTTTAGGCTCGTATATATGTAGACCCTGCAACCCATACACTCACATGCAGTAGTCAAGGATGCTTGGACACTGCAGGCACGTTTCAAAACATTTATTGACGAGAACACACATGGTATCAACAGGAACAGTCATTGTAAACAAGGTCATGCTGACCGGAAATCGATAGGTATACATTAGGCATTCAGCAAGCTGGTAAACATTTGAATATTCGTGCATGGTCAATACAATGTTCTTCAATAAGGACAGTTCGTGGCGTCGCCCTGGGATTACTGACTAAACGCGTCAGATACCTTAATCACTTTGACACATAGGTGCAACTTGGCATTCCCCGCCAATTGCACATTATCAGGCTGTAGTAAAATAGCCAAAAAAACACAGGCCTCGTTCTGACGTCGGCTGTGTACTTCTGATAAGCAGGTTACCATCAACCCTGCAGTAATGCTTATTGTAGACATAAATATGCCGCCAATCTGCGGCTCCCACAATATATCTTCGTCACTGGATTTCTGGATGGTATGAAGACTAATAGTCTTGGATGGCTACCTTGAGCACAACATATATGTTCTGTAATGGAGGACCGGTGAGCTGCAGTTCACAGACTAGGCAATCTTCTAACATGTTCTGCTACCGAAAGCATAGTAATGGAAAAAGTCGGTATTACCTGTAACCGAGTCCACAGAACTTAACAAGGAACTCTGCTGTCATTCCAACGCACAGAGATTCACTGGGGAAAACTGCCAGTGCAGTCACTTCGAAGATTCTCCCCGAAAAACACAATGGACTCTCGTCCCTTCAGAAACCAGGACACTTCCCGGCTTGCCGGAAGTCTAACTCAACTCCCGCTTAAAAAAACCTGCCCATGGGCATACGCCCGAACTGTCTACCTTTGACCCTAAAGGTCAAACACAATGAATGAATCAACAAGGGAAGACAACCCCTAATCAACCTGACATCGCAGGTAAAGACACAATTATTCTTATGATAAAAACATAAGCAAATAACTTGACAGATGACTCCGTCAAAAATGACAGCAACAGCAGTACTGGAGAAAATCAAGATGGGCAAAGCAGCAGGGCATGATGGTATAACACCAGAAATGGTTAAGTTCATGGGAGCATCAGGCGACCTATTACTCCTAAGGGTTTTACAGGCAGCGTGGTACAACAAGACCATACAAAAGGATTGGGAGATTGCCATCATAACACCAATTTTCAAAAAGGGTGACAATCGACAGTGTGGAAACCATAGAGGCATATCCCTTCTCAGTGTCCCTGGTAAAATCTACTCTAGAATCCTAGAGCAGAGACTCCAACGCCTAGCTGAGCCACAATTGGATGAGGTCCAGTGCGGATTCCGAGCAAACCGAAGTACTCAAGACCTAATCTTCACACTCAGACAGCTGAGTGAAAAGGCCCTTGAGTATAAGAGTGAGATGCATCTTTGTTTCATAGATCTGGAAAAGGCGTTTGACAGGGTCCCCTGGAGCAAACTTTGGGACTGTTTGGCAAGGAAGAATATTCCAGCACCTCTGATTCATGCTATACAGAGCTTCTACAAGTCTTGCAGACATTATGTGAGGACAGCAAACCATAAGTCGGAAGAGTTCAGGACCACCACTGGTGTAAGACAAGGTGATATCCTATCACCTTACCTCTTCATACTCCTTATGGACGATGTCATCAAGGCATGTAAGGAGAGAACAAGAAAGTATTCAGTGGGGTACTGGAAGATGAGACAGGTCTATATTTCGGAGCTGGCATTTGCTGATGATGTTGCCCTGATTGCTAAATCAGAGGCACATCTCCAATCCAACCTGCAAGTCTGGAAGGAAGAGCTGGAGAAGAGAGGGATGGTCATAAGCAGCTCTAAAACAAAATCCATGGTGATATCACGAGAAGAAAGAAAACATCAGATTAAGCTGGGAGAACAGGTCCTGGAGCAGGTTGACCACTTTAAATACCTTAGAACTATTATAGACCGAAAGGGAGGCATCAAAGAAGAGTTGGCCACTCGAAAAGCAGCAGCTGGGAGACTTTTTCAGGCCATAAATCGAGGATTCCTCAGCAAGAGAGAGGTTGGTAAGAAAACGAAGATGGCTGTATACCGCTCCACCTATGTCCCAGTCTTGACATACGGATGCGAGTCATGGGCAATGACTACAACCCATAAAAGCCAGATCCAAACCTCAGAAATGAGGTATCTGAGGAAGGTGGTTGAAGTAACAAGAAGAGACATGGTACGCAACCAGACGATACGTCAAGGCCTTAAATCCTACCCCCTGCAGACCCAAGTAGAACAGTCCCAATTAAGATGATTTGGCCATGTCTGCAGAATGGGAGAAGATCGGATACCACGACAAGCATGGGAAACAAAGAGCCAAGGATCCAGACCCCGAGGACGACCCAGAGTCCGCTGGGAGGACAACATTAGACAATCTTTGAAGGATCGAGGACTAGAATGGAACCAGGCCAGGAGGAAGACAGCCGATAGGATAGTCTGGCGCTCTCTCTTCCAAACCTCTACACCTCACGGTAGAAGGGGAACGACTAAGTAAGTAAGTAAGTAAGACGACTGGGACATGAAGAACTGCATACTACTATCCTGGTTAAATGCAACCATTTAAACAGCTGCTGATTTACTTATAAGCTATTAACTGCATCTTGTTTCTTGTCACATTCCCTTGTATCATTTTCATTATCGTCATACCCCTTCAGCTGCTCATGGAGCATGGGCCTCAAATAGCTTCATGCCAAGTCTCCCTGCCCTGTTCCATCCGTTAAAGGTCTTGCTTTGTCCTTTTGATGTCTGTCTCTAGCTTTCATCTTCATATTTTTTAATCTCCTTCGACATCTCTGGAGATTCTAGAACAAGCACTGCATTGCAATGCTATAGAGCATGTTTCCTCAGTGTATCCTACCTAACACCAGAGTCCTTCTTCGCAGCTCTTATTCTACTTGGAATTGTCTGGTTCTTTCCATCAGTTACCACACTAAGGATCTTTCCATTAGTTCCACACTAATGATCTTTCCATTAGCTCCACACTAATGATCTTTCCATTAGCTCCACACTAATGATCTTTCCATTAGTTCCACACTAATGATCTTTCCATCCATTCCACAGTAATGATTTTTCCGTCGGTTCCACACTAATAATCTTTCCATCAGTTCCACACTAATGATTTTCCCATCAGTTCCACACTAATGATCTTTCCATCAGTTACCACACTAATGATTTTTCCATCAGTTCCACACTAATGATCTTTCCATCAGTTACTACACTAATGATCTTTCCATCAGTTCCACACTAATGATTTTCCCATCAGTTCCACACTAATTATCTTTCCATCAGTTCCACACTAATGATCTTCCTATCACTTACCACACTAATGATCTTTCCATCAGTTCTGCACTAATGATCTTTCCATCAGTTACCACACTAATGAATTTTCCAGTTACCACACTAATGAATTTTCCAACAGTTCCACACTAATGATCTTTCCATCAGTTACCACACTAATGATCTTTCCATCAGTTCCAGATTAATGGTCTTTCCATCAGTTCCACACTAATGGTCCTTCCATCAGTTCCACACTAATGGTCTTTCCATCAGTTCCACTCTAATGGTCTTTCCATCAGTTCCACACGAATGGTCTTTCCATCAGTTCCACACTAATGGACTTTCCATCAGATCCACACTAATGGTCTTTCTATCAGATCCACACTAATGGTCTTTCCATCAGTTCCACACTAATTGTCTTTCCATCATTTCCACACTAATGGTCTTTCCATCATTTCCAAACTAATGGTCTTTCCATCAGTTCCACACAAATGGTTTTTCTATTAGTTCCACACTAATGGTTTTTCCATTAGCTATACACTAATGATCTTTCCATCAGTTCCACACTAATGGTCTTTCAATCAGTTCTACACTAATGGTCTTTCCATCAGTTCCACTCTAATGGTCTTTCCGCCAGTTCCACACTAATGGTCTTTCCATCATTTCCACACTAATGGTCTTTCCATCAGTTCCACACTAATGGTCCTTCTATCAGTTCCACACTAATGGTCTTTCGATCAGTTCCACATGAATGGTCTTTCCATCAGTTCCACACTAATGGTCTTTCCATCATTTCCACGCTAATGGTCTTTCCACCAGTTCCACACTAATGGTCTTTCCATCAGTTCCACACTAATGATCTTTCCATCAGTTCCACACTAATGATCTTTCGATTAGTTCCACACTAATGATCTTTCCATCAGTTCCACACTAATGATCTTTCCATCAGTTTCACACTAATGATCTTTCCATCAGTTCCACACTAATGATCTTTTCATCGGTTCCACACTAATGGCCTTTCCAGCAGTTCCACACTAATGGCCTTCCCATCAGTTCCACACTAATGGCCTTCCCATCAGTTCCACACTAATGGTCTTTCCATCAGTTCCACACTAATTGTCTTTCCATCAGTTCCACACTAATGGTCTTTCCATCAGTTCCAGGCTAATGGTCTTTCCATCAGTTTTACGCTAATGGTCTTTCTATAGGTTCCATGCTAATTGTCTTTCCATCAGTTCCACGCCAATGGTCTTTCCATCAGTTCCACGCTAATTGTCTTTCCATCAGTTCCACGCTAATGGTCATTCCATCAGTTCCACGCTAATGGTCTTTCCATCAGTTCCACGCTAATGGTCTTTCCATCAGTTCCACGCTAATGGTCTTTCTATAGGTTCCACGCTAATGGTCTTTACATCAGTTCCACGCCAATGGTCTTTCCAACAGTTCCATGCTAATGTTCTTTCTATCAGTTCCACGCTAATGGTCTTTCCATCAGTTTCTCGCTAATGATCTTTCCATCAGTTCCACACTAATGATCTTTCCATCAGTTCCACACTAATGATTTTTCCATCAGTTCCACACTAATGATCTTTCCATCAGTTCCACACTAATGATCTTTCCATCAGTTCCACACTAATGATCATGTCATACCATTTCAATCATATTCAATGCAAGCAACCATTTATGAGATTCTAACATCTAGGTTGTGTTTTATCAGAGAAGTCGCAGATAAAATTATTTACTTGATACCTGTGATCATCATTATGCGTCAGCTACTGGAAGTGTTATCCAGGCCATTTCTGTTATAGAATACCATTACCTTACCTTAACCTATGTCTATGTTGGAAATGGCCACGACGAAAATGGGACCACCGTGGTATGCATCATCCTTGCATTTTGGTTTGCCAGTGATCAGCCTGGACATTACGCCATAGTGTTCAGCTCCTTACCGTTGGAGACAAGACGAATAGCGGCAACCCTGGACAAGTACATCATTATAAAAACCTGTTCTCCCACATTAAGGAAGATGAACAAGATGGTCCAGTAAGAAGAGAAAAGCTACAACAGGCAACATTCAGTAATGTAATTCTTCTTCTTTGATCCTTAACTGCCGACTGTCAAAGCAGCCAGTGGCCATCACGCCTGGTAGCGTCTTGTAGAGCAGCAACAAACTGCTTCCACTTTGCTCGGTCGGCGGCCATCCTTCGTGCACTGCCCCAGCTCTGGTTCATTCTTTGCATTTCGGTCTCCACAGTTCTCCGCAAAGTTGTTTTTGGTCGGCCTCTCTTTCGCTTTTCTTCAGGGGTGCATAGCATAGCTGTACAGTAATGTAATTACAGTCTGATTAAATAGACAATTAACCGCGAATTAAGAACAGAGATCATCATATACTATGTGTATGCTAAAGTTCTTTCCAGAAATGAAAGTTAAAGAGTTAAAACATATTGACGGCGAATAAAAGTAGTTGGTTACAAGTTTTCTAAAAGAGTGACAGGATATCTTGGACAAAGGAAAATGAATAAAAAACTCCTGGAAAAAAAAGAAGTTTATCGCATCATATAACAAAGGCTGTAGCTCTAAGAAGGACACCGCTGGGGATACATGGTGGCATACCTGGAGTCGTATGATCACCAGCTAAGCAAACTAAAATGCTACTGTATTCTAATGTGGAACTGAACCTGTCTGTGAGGTCAATTACACCCTCATCGACTCTTGAAATCATCCATACACTTCCAGGGATTCCCCCTGTGGAGAAACATGTTGAGAACCTAGCATTACGCACTCGTCTTGGATGAGTCACTTGAGCGTCAGACGTAACTTTGGCTTTTTAACCTAGTTGGATGCATGCAGGAGAATGTCACTGGATCTCACTTTGGGCCCATGATGGGCAGGGGAAACTGAGAAGTGGCTCTCCTGTGCAGGACGTGACAATTCCTTGGGAGAGCCCAGAACCAGAGCACAGTTTTTTTAGTTCTGCATATTTGGAGAGCCCCCTTGGATGGCTGGGAATGCACAGTATGCCACGTTCTTCTTCTTCCTAGCTTGGGACCAGACGTGATGATTGCTTAAATGCCAGCGAAGTTGGAGAAACTGGAGCTCATGACTTCCAACACAACACGTTTCGGAATGGCAGAAAAGCCACAGGAAAAGCCTAGATCTACAGTGTAGATAATATCAAGCTGAAGACTCCTTGGTACTGGCTGCAAAAGAGCGAGAAGCTCAGCAGCCCTAGTCAAACAACAACACCATTGGGGACATGATGACGCTATCCGGAAATATACTTCTGTCATTCATAATACTGGGATATATTGCATATACTACAAGAAGTGGAAGAACCAGTTGGCACCCAAGGAACGTACGAAGCACAATCGATAACCTCCTAATTAACAAAAACGTCTGGAAAAAAAAAATTGAAGAAGAATTACTTATCTCCAACCATGATATCTTGCTATTGTGCCTACGTTTTTTAATATGAAATTTGTTATTTCATAAGTATCCTATTTCCAAACAAAACTGTGTTTTAACCGTGACTTTGTGGACATAAGTTTCTCGTTATCTCCTGCATTGTTCCCCGCATTCCCAGTGTCCCACATATTTCGTGCGTTTGCACTTTAACTGGAAACATATTCTCCATATCTCCCGAACTTTTCCATTTCCAGATGTGTTTAAACTTCTAATTGTACACGTTATTTAAATATGCCACATCATTCATTCTCTTTCCACATCATATTATTATTATTTTTTTCTTTTGGTGGAAAATTTAATGCTGCAAGCGCACTCTTCTTTTCTTATTTTCCCCCTCAGTTTTATTGTAACCATTGTACGAGGGGCATTCAGAAAGTAATGCACCACATAGTTTTTCTCAGGAGCTGTTTATTCAAAAAGCATGAAATTTATACACAATATACATGGATATATCATGTAAACATCTGTATTATTCAACATAATCCCCATCAACTTGTACGGCTTTATGCCAGCGCAAAACAAGTGCATGTATTCCTAGCCCATACCAGATTTTGTCTTGATCATGTAGCCATTTCTTCGCTGCATGAATCACTCTTTCATCATCTTCAAACCTTGTCCCACGGAGTGCATCTTTAAGTGGACCAAATAGATGAAAATCAGAGGGTGCCAAATCGGGACTATAGGGTGGATGGGGTAGTACAGTCCAACCCAATTTTGTGATTGCTTCCCGTGTTGCCAAACTTGTGTGAGGGCGCGCATTGTCCAGGTCTTCTGGATTCTTGTGCGGCTTAACTCTGTGAAAACGTTGATTGAGTTTTTTCAATGCCTTAATGTAAGCTTGCGAATTGATTGTTTCTCCTCTTGGCATAACGTCCACAAGAATCACACCTTCAATGTCCCAAAAGACAGTGATCATGACCTTTCCAGCTGAAGGAATTGTCTTGAATTTCTTTCTTCTTGGTGATTGCGGATGATGCCACTCCATTGACTGTCTTTTTGTCTCAGGTTCGAAATGATGTGCCCAGGTTTCGTCACCTGTAACGATCTTAGCCAAAAAGTTATCTCCATCAGCATTGAAACGCTCCAACAATTCAGAAGAAATTGCTTTCCTTTGCAATCGGTGGTCATTTGTGAGACTTCGGGGAACCCATCTGTCGTGAATTATTCTAATCCCCATATATAAATTAAAACGTAAATGCAAAGCCTAACAAATAAATTTAATAAAAGGAAAGAAGAATGGTAAAGAACAGTGCTGTCACAATGACTGTACGCAAAATCCCCCTGTGTTCTCCTTCGTCTGCAAATTGTAACGCTTTCACGTTGATAGTAAAAGCCTACTGTATTATTACCCGCTTTCTTCAATGAAACGTGTACTGTATTTCTTGGAAAAACCTTGAGATACGCAAGCTGATCAATGACCTAATTTAATATTTCATTCATTCCATTTTATACACGGCGTAACTAAAAGACAGATGGACTAAAGGATAGAGAGAAGGGAGAGGCAGAAAGCAAGGACACATGCAACACTAAACACGCGTCGCGCGATACACAATTGCTGCCATCACGCGTGTAAGGCCACAAGCACTGGCTTTTTTTCAAATCGTCAGTGATAAAAACCCTACCCATACCAGAGTTAGGTTTTAAAAATCCTGGAAAACGCTTATTGGGAATTATGACATTATACCGGTTTACGTTTGAAAACATGACAGTACCCAGACACCCTCAAGTTTGGAAGTGAGAAGGTAGTAACAGCACGACTATCCTAGAAGAAAATGCATATGGGCTCCATTAAATTCGTATATTTGGGTTCCTTAGGGTTTGCTGACAAAGAATATGTAAAACGTTACGCAAATAGTCTAGGAATTACCAAGTTATGGCCAAAATAAAATAGTGGGGGTGCCTGACAGCATGAAATCATTTCTGCTCATAAAATTTTTTTATAACGTGTTTGAAAAAACATTACGTTACGGAAATAGCCTACCATGTTAACTCCTATTTGATTGGAGCGCAACAAATGTAAGACTAAACACGATTGGTCGGGCTATAAATACTATCTTGTGTTGTCAGGGGAAACGTGAAAAGGGGTACTTTTTTTTGAAAAGATGTGTAGACATGGTTTGATTGGGTAGAGCTGCGAATATACTCAATTCAGAGCGTCTGTTCCTTGCCACATCTTGTAATAAACCTACTAAGAAGCAGTGCGTTGAGCACCAGTGTATATTTTTTATAAAATAAAGCCTGGGACATCGGCAGATCGGAGTTGTGCTATATTCATTGCCAGTCAACGAAACTGTTTATTATTTCCATGAATTGTGGTAAGCTTGAAATATTCAATATCTTTTAATGAAAATTGAATGTAAATTGATAATTTATGTCTGTATATATGTGTAGTTCAGTAGCGAACATGATGTAAAGCCTATAGTGCTCCAGCCTGAACAGAAGGTGTCGGAGGAAAGTAAAACTGCATGGAATGGCCAAACAGTACACTGACACCTAGATTATTGACTAGAAAGAAATAATGCTGGAATTGCAGAGGCGTAGTAACCATTAGGGAGGGAAATACTGGTATAAAGTATTTCAGATGAAGCTGACAGTTGGCCTAACGCTCTGAACTCAATGTTTGTGATGTATTGTGCTCAGTGTAGAAATAGAGTATAAATTAGTTCTGACGTAGAAGGTACAACCTTCTTGTTTCAGGGACTGTGGTCTTAAAGTTATTGAGCAGCACCTGGTCAGAGCTTTGCTGAAGCCAGAGGTGGACAGCATACTCCTTGGTCCATATAGCAACCAGTGGGGTGGCTCCAGAACTCATTAAAGTAATCGAGCAGAGGAGTCTTTTACTGCAGTCATCACGAAAGATAAGAGAGTGTGGCCATGGAGCTCAACATTATGTACCCCCATCTTAAAATGACATTGTAAAATAAAATTAAGAGGGGAATTTAATTGTTTTAATGCCAGGAACTGAGAACATCTCCAATACTAGTTCCAACAAAGACAAACTATTGAAGTCATGATGACAAATACCAACAGAGCTTGAACAAAACAAAACCAGTATTACCTCAGATTACTACTACACAACTGACACACATAGGATACTATTAATAATATATGTCACTACAAGATTCATATTGATAAATTCTGTACATATAACTTGTAATTAAAATTGATTGTGATTCCTGGTTCCCTTTGTATTTGAATCAGGACACATATACATTCATGACAGCACTGAATACATATTGTTATTTGAAAAGTTATCAGTGACTCCTTTAAGATATCCTCGTAGAGTGTTTTATGTATGTGAGTGTCACAGTGTTGTCAAGTGTGGTGGAATAAATTAAATTGTTTATCTGTCTGTTGTTGTTATGACTTACACTTCATCATACACATACCCTAGACATATAACGTAGTCATCAAACTATTCCAGAATAATTCTGACTGAGGTATACATATGTGGCAGCAAGTAAGGTTATCTATAATACACTACTCTTATTAGATATAGATACCTTCACAGCTGATCTCAGTCAGTACACTAAGTCCCCTATAAATATTTATAACATCCCACTTCACCACACCATCTTGCGCAAACCTTAGAAAATCCGAGAGTGGTTATAACTGCATTTGCACTACCAATGCTGACTGACAGCTGTAAGACCAATTGTTGAGTAGTGGTTCGCCTATCAGTAAGAATAATGCCCTCAGCGCATTTCAACATTTCTGCGTTGGTGGCTGTGGCAGGACGCCACAGCGCGGCCGATCAAGCAGCTCCGCATCCCCGCTTCCTGAATCTTTGATTCACTGAACCCAGCGACTGACTGTACTCCTGTCGACTGCAAAACTTCCATACACATCACATATACGCTTGTGAATGTTTACAACAGTTTCCTTCTCTGCAACGAGAAATTCTATCACAATTCGATGCTTATAACGCAAGTTGCTAACACGCTCCATTTCAACGGTTTAGGGCAGCCGTATTTTTTGACCGGTTGCGGTGCAATTTGGTGCACACAATTGGCACATGCCATATTTGAAGTGTGCAAAATTTCACGCTTCTATCTTTATTATTAGCTGAGAAAAACGATGTGGTGCATTATTTTCTGAACGCCCCTCGTATATTAAAGGTAGTTGCGTGAGTGGACAATTACTACACTCCTTCCAAAAAGGTAAAGCTAGTCCCATAGCAGATACTGCCGTAGGGGAGTAAAGTGTTTGAGACTTCACCATACTAGGTCCAGCATCGAGAGGTGGGGGTGACCAGTTCCCTTCCTCGCTGCCTTTTCATTCCCTAACTCGGTCAAGTACCCATTTACAGCTGGGTAGACATGAGCGTGTCGGTACTGTGATTCGAACCCGGCACCAGAGAGACCAGCGCTCTAACCACTCTGTCAATCGGACGCTCAAAAAACAAAACAAAAATTTAACAAACAAAAAGAACTAATCACGACCTCACCTTGCACGGCTCCGAACACTGCCTTGAACTGACTCAGTTTGATCTGAACGTCCTTGTTTCCTCCGACAAACTCACAGTGGTCCTCACCCATACCGTTTGCGTCTCCAATGTTCAAGAACGTGCCGTTGAGCGAGGCAGACAGGAAAATCTTATAGCGCGTGGGGGAACACAAGACCACGCCCACAAGTTTAGTTTTTGAATAACGAGTACGTTTTACGTATTGATCTCCGAAACAGTCCGTTCTAGATGAGTCAAATTCAAATGTCCAAGGTAGCCACTCATCATATTTTAGCTTAACTTCCCTTGTTAGTGATAAAACGTCTTTGGCATAAAGATTGATGTTTTCATTGATGCTGGATTGGGCTTCCTCAATGGTATCTAGCTTCTTTTTCAAGTCTCGTTGGTTCACTGTGATTTGGTTAACGGCCTCTTGCATTTCATCGAAGTCGCGATCTGACCGTTTTGGTTTGTTCTCCAGCATTTTCTCAACATTGTCAATGTCTATTTGGACTAGCAGTAACGTTTCTTCTTGTGTGCGAACATGATCTTTGATTTCCCGAAACCTGTTCATGTACGAATTGTTCAGCCTACTGATCTCAGAGTTAACTGTCGAGGTTAAGTTGTTTTGTAGAGTTTTTGAAAATATCCTTAATGTGTTCGTTTCTTTCTCAAGTGAGTCTCTGATTTCACGGTACTCGTGTCTTGTTTCGTTGCGATAGTGTTCCAGTGACTGCTGATATACACCCATCAGTCGCTCCAACTTTTTCATCTTCTTACTTTGCTCTTCATGTTCCATTGCATGCGGTGTTCGGCTGTCCGTGGTTATGTTGTTCTTAATCTCATTTACGACTGCTTCCAGGGGCTTTATCAGTTCAAGTTTTGTGAGCGATTCTTGAAATCCCTTGGATAGTGCCTGCAAGTGCAAGTTGGTTGTTTGGATGTTGTTTTCAAGTTCTTTTATTTGCGTTATCAAATCTTTGTTGACACGCTCGCATCTTTTTTCTTGAAAAGTGATTGTTTCCTCTAGACCAATTTTTTGCTTTTCCATCAAACTCATCACCTCTACGAACGGAGAGTACAACATATCAGTAATTTCGTCTTTCAGTCTCCCTTCCATCTCAATAATTTCTTGGTAAACCTTTTCAAGATTAATATCTCCTTTCCAGTGGTTCTTGCTGTCACTATCAACGAATTCTGGGGCCGTCGAGTTTACGTCTGCTTCAGACTTCTGGCGTATTCTGGACGAAGCACTTCCAGAAATGACACTATCTAGTGACGTAAATGGGTCCTCGAGAGAAGCCTCTGTGACTTCAGAGTTTTCTCCGCTGTAAGACAATTCCTGAGTGAGCTGAAGCTCGGGATTTATCACCATGTGATGGTTTTCGTATCTCGGCTTAGGTGCAGTTACTACTTGAGCGTTGTCTGTAACATTTTTATATAGATTACTGGTGGCGTTTTTAATGTAGGAACCGAAATGTTTTGCGATTCGGCCACCAGTATCATTCACTTTAGTTTTGACTTGTTCAAACCCTTCATTGAAGGAATTATTTCCTGGTGGAAACTTTTTAGGGCTTGTTTCAAGATCAGCTTTGTCCTTCAGCGTAGATTGCAGTGGAGATGATGAGGCATAATTTTCTCTGTGATGTGTTAACTCATCGCTCCTCTTGGGCAAAATGTTGAAAACGCGACTGTACAATAAAATTTGTTCTTGAATATACGTTTCAAAACTCTTGGTAAAATTATGGAAGGATCCTTTAACCTCCGATTGAATCATAGTTCTGACCATATTTGGTAAAACCGAAGGATTCATATCGATGGCATTATAAACTAATAAGTTTGACTTGTCCTCTTCTGGCGAAGAGTTGATCTTACCAGCTGTAATCTTGGCAGAAGTCATATCTGTATGCATCTGCTGAAGCCCCTTCTCTAGCAGGGCCAGTCTGCGTTCTGTTAGGAAGGTCACATCCATATTGGCGCTCATGACCTGAACCTGTCGTTCCAGCATCTCAAGTTTTTCATTATGCAGTTGTCTCTGCTTGTCTAGCTGGGTATGCAGATCTATCACTTGCTGCTTATATATATTCACCCTCATCTCCATGGCGTTGATGTGACGGTTGACCTGTAGCAGATTAAAAATAAATAAATCGTTTCAGTTAAGGAACTCGAAGGAACTTTAACACGGAAGGAAAGAACTAGCCTAGATGAAAGTGATACTAGATGAAAGAAAAGAGTAGGAATTAAGAACGTGTGCATTTTGTTGCCCTGTTTGTTGCGGTTGAGAATACAGTCTTAGTCTTGGCTCTGTATATGTGTTTTAACATAAAAAAGTAAAAGGTAAAGGATCCCGTTACACGCCCATTGAGGCATATTGGGAATAAGGTGTTAGACCCATATTTTCTCGACCGTCGGCACACTAGGGGTGATGTGGTCAGCATCATGCCGGCCGCCTTAACCTTCCGAGAGATGCTCGGGTACCAAATTCATGAGCTGTAACATGGTATGCAAGGCCGAGATCACAACGGCAACACTGACAGTTTATAAAGCCATACCTTTTCTTCATGATCACACGATGACTTCATCTTATCCCTTGGCACGACGAAGCTCAGTATACAGTTCTCCTCCGTGCCTTGAATAGTAGTTGCACCGACCACGAGTATACAGTGTGTGCTCAAAGAAAGAGCACAAATTATCCAAAATGAAAAACATCGAGACATTTTGAATGTCTTCCGTCACAAGAAGAAGGAATTGTATGGTTCCATTATGGCTACTGTCTCTACACTCACAAGACACGGTAGTAAACGTTCATCTTAAATAGCTGTCTCGTTCTAGCACGCCAGTTTTCTTTCGGGACTACTTTTGTTTACTAATATTGCCAGCAAGCATGTTCAAGTAACATATAAGAGCGCGCACGATTGGTTTTCAAGTGGGTTAGTTTAGCTAAATTCTCAGGTAGAATTTTATGTTTTGAAGCAAAAGTTATCGGAAATTCTGCTACGCATTTAAAATTGTAACAGAAAAGTTATATAGAGTACAAACGTGTTCTTTTCTTTATGATACTTCTGTCACCATAACAGGCTGTAATTTCTGTCGTCTAAAATCTCGTGTTCTAACAAGTAACATACAAAGCTAATCTCCATGTGTGCAGTACTGAAGCACATTTTTAACCGGCAGATCTGAAGTAGATTATACACACAGTTTCTGTACAATATTCTTTCGCTATAAAACGAAACTAGATTCACATCATAAATACTGTATATAGATAAAGATGTCCTTGGCGTTTCAGGACCAGCGCTGCGTTAAACAAAATATTTGAAGTTCACGACAACCACAAACTTAATACTGACGCCTCTTAGCTCTGCTTCTCGTGCCTGCACTTTGAGTGCTCACGAAGGTTTTGGCCGTTGTCTGGTGGCTCGCACACCGTGCCAACTCCTCACTGTTTTGTAGTATGTATTTATGTATGTGTGTGGTTATTTTATGTTTTACTCTTTGTAATTAATGTATCTCTTGCAAAGTATACCAAGTTTTGTGATACAACAACCCCACTTTGTGTGTGAAAGATGTTTCTCTGAGATTATCATAACTGAGTTAGTGAATATGATCGTTTATTTGTCTGTGTGTGTGTGGAGGAACATTTTGTGTTTAATTGGTTTTTTTTTTTTTTGGTTCTTTCTTGTTTTTTTTCAGTATCATATTTATTTCTAGCCATAAAACAAAATAGCTTGTACGAAGCATAATGTAAAGTGTTAGTAAAACTGTAACACTTATTCTTACCCATGTTTAAAAATAACTTGTGTAAATTGCGCGTTTTGTACAGAACTGAAAACGTTAAAAAAACCGAGCTTTTGTTTGAACAGGTACTTTAACATAGTCTACAACATTTAGATTAATTGGTACGTATTGAGCTGACAACCTCATCATGTCAAACAAATTGCCAGAGAAACCTCTGCTGTAAGAGCATGTGAATGTTTGGTACAAGCTTTCTGCAAGGCCACCAACTGCTGTGGTAGTCGCATGACCCAAAGTAAGTGCTAAGGTAGATGATGATGATTGATGTAAGAAATGCTAACAAATTTGAGCGTTTAAATCAAAGCAACCCTCACCAACTGATGTCAAAGATATCTATCAACGGTTGCAGCTTTTTAAGTGTTACATGTTACATGTGGAGGCTGAGATGCAAAGAATGAACCACAGTTGGGGCACTGTACGAAGGATGGCCGCCGACCGAATAAAGTGGAAGCAATTTGTTGCTGCCCTACAAGACGCCACCAGGCGTGATGACCACTGACTGCTTTGATAGTATGCGGCTAAGGATCAAAGAAGAAGAAGAAATACTTTCACTATTCGTGTGGACCTCATGTCTTCATTTTGAGGCGCAGAGCATAGGCCTGCACCCTAAAACGCATATAATAAAGGTCAAGAGCACCTGAACTATTAGGGCGCATGCTTCCTGCAAGGTGGCCAACTGATGATCTTGCCGTTCTATTCAATAACCCAAACCAGATGCCAGGGCGCAGTGAGAGAATATACTGGATGATCTGACAGGGCGCAGTGAGAGAGAGAGAGAGAATATACTGGATGATCTGACACATCAATTACTTCTGATAATCCAAGCAGAAAGACAGATAATGACAGTGCTAGCAAATGTGATAAATGAAAGCCAGATGGCGCTGGGAGAAACACTCCTGCAGGGCGTGGACTGATACATAAATCTTGGTAGCAACGTTGACAACTTCCGTTCTATTGCGAAATGTATGGAAATGTTTGGATGCATTTCAAGGCAGTTCGTTTTGTTGTTCTCCATGTTTCATTGCTAAATGATTGGACTGACTTGACTTGTTAGTTAAATATGTTTATATTTATGTTGGGCTTGATTTCTTTTAATATCTTTATTTTTGAAGTTCTTTCATTTGCTTTTATACGCTCGCTTCATTTTTCTTGAGCTCTGTTTTAGTCCATACAATGTTTTCATGTGTATTTACTTTCAAATGTTATATCTGTACCTTTAATTCTCAATAAGTAATTACTTCATTGCTGTCTTTGTCTCTCTTTTTTTCCTCGCTCTCTCTCTCTCTCTCTCTCTCTCTCTCTCTCTCTCTCTCTCTCTCTCTCTCTCTCGCTCTCTCTCCCCCTCCCTCGCTTGCTCTGTCGCTCTTTTTATATCTGTTTGTGTGTTTGCATGTGTGTGAATGTTCTATTTCCGAATGAAATGTTAATATTTAGTTATTAATGAAGTTAGTAATGTATTAATTAGAAAACACTTTGAGAATTGTATTATTGCAGGGCAGAAATCTAAAAGGCCTATTTCTTCGCCCTGAAGAAAGTTCGTTCCCTCGTTCTTTGTGATTCTCTTCATTCAATTATCTTTCATAATCAGGTTATACAGTATGTTGATTTTGGTGATAATGTTTGTCTTTTTCAACATATTCTACTTCTTGGTTAAAATTAGGTACTGTCAATGTAAATATGTTGTTTGTTTCTTTGTTCTATAAACTTTTACAACGTTGCATTCCTCGGAATTAAAATTTAAATGCAAGTGAGAATAAATAGATTCAGTATAAAAAATGAGGGAAAGGGAGAGCAGAATGTTAGACAGGTCTTCGTGGCCAATTATAAACCCGTTTGATAATGAAGTTCGTTTTTTTTTTCTTTTTTTTTCTTCATCTTCTTCTTTCCCTTGTTCTTCTGTACAGTAAAAATATGTCCTCCTATGAACATTGACGGTTGCTAAAATCGCGGATTTCCGCTCGTATAGTGCCTTAGTCCAGTTTTCTTATCTCTCAACCTGTTGAAAGTGCACAAGCTGCAGTAATTGCTGTGTGAATGCAGTGCAGTTTTCCCGATGACAGTTTGGCTTTTCTCCCTTGAAGGCAGATTAAAGGGAGAGAAAAAAGATCGTGCACGGTTCGAGTATTTATTATGATAAATAAAACGCGGTAAACAGGAAATGTGAATCTGGATGGAGAAAATTAGACGTTGCCGTATATTTATATATATATATTTTTATTTATGTGTGTCTGATTTTCCATGAAGTCCTTTAGGTTAAAACGGTTACGGAAAATGTTAGTAGATGAGCTGACTTATTTTGTAGTTGGTAGTTGGAACCAGAAAGATGGTCGCAGTTGCTAAGGAATAGCATCTGGTTTGTCTCCGAACAGTTAAAGGAAGGATTTTTTTTTCTTTCGCTTTCACCAAATTTTTTTTTTTTTTTTTTTTAATTAACTGGATCTGTGTGTATTTTTTTAAATTTGTGTGCGTAAACGAGTATGTCCTATGTCTGCTCTTGTATGTGTATGTGCGTTGATATGTCACTAGTGGTGTTTACACGACCATGTTTGCGTGAATGTGGAAGAAAGATTCTTCTTCTTCTTCGTTCGCCCTGAAAAGGACGGTGGTTGCGTTGTGTCTGTTTACAACGTAGCTGTGATATCTGCACCTTTCGGTCGACACATCCGACTTCTGCACGGCATTTTTTAGGACCGGGTTTGCCTTCCCATTGCGATCCGTGCTCGCTCAGCCAGCCTGCACTGCTGCAGACTGTTTCCAGGACCACCACGTGGAGGTGGAGCACGGTCTTGACCAGCTCTGGTTCGCTGGTCCTGACGCAGGCAGTCAAGCTATGAGTCGCTGACTGCGGTCTCTATTGCTGCGTCTTCTGGTCCCGGAAGACAGATTCAATTAAAAGTTGTTCCACAGTGCTGTGTATGCATGGAGGCTTAATTATATGAACACCAGCAATGCACAATGCTATAACGTGTATATTTGAATGCGAACCTCTATCTATGAGGATAATTATACCTTCATTGACTTTTCAAGTCATTCACACTCTTCCTGGGATTCCTCCTGTGGTTAAACATGCTGAGAACCTAGCATTGCACACCAAGCTTGGAGGAGTCACTTGAGCCCCCAAACATAACTCCGGCTTTTACCTGGTTTTCGGCATGCATGAGGATCTCTGTATGGACCCCATGATAGGTAGGGGTAGCTGAGAAGTGGCTCTGTGTAGGACGTGACGATTCCTTGGGAGAGCCCAGAACCAGAGCACAGTTTTTTTTAGTTCTGCATATTTAGTAGGCCCCCTTGGATGGCGGGGAATGCACAGTATGCCACGCTCTTCTTCTTCCTACCTTCGGACCAGACGTGATAATCCCGAAAATGCCAGCGAAGCTGGATAAACTGGAGCTCATGACTTCAACTAAATACGTTTCGGAATGGCAGAAAAGCTACAGGAACAGCGTAGATCTACAATGTAGAAAATACCAAAGTTTCTTAAACTTGGTACTGGCTGTAAAAGAGCGAAAAGCTCAGCAGCCCTAGTTAAACAACAACAACGGTGCTGCGTATCGTACAGGTAGGTTTTGGAGTTATTTATGGTCCCGTCTGAGTAGAGTGGATGGTGATAGTACATGAGAAAAAGGTGAGAGAAATAGGTTTCACGGGTGAATAGCTTAAGGAGAAGATATGTCTCTGGAATGAGTAAGTTTCTCCAGTCCAACCTATCTATACGACTATAATTTAGTACAAGACAATCTTGCCCTCCTCATACAGGTAACTATAAGTTTAACTACACACACACACACAGCTATGCGACAACAAAACACACAAAACGTGAAAAACTACGGTTAATTGTTTATGGGTCTGACCAACACACAAAGTTCTTTTGTTGTTTATTATCATTTAAACTTGACAACACCAAATATCTAAAGAAAGATCAAATAAAATCAGATTTACATACATAGGAAGTAACAGAATAAATGTGCGCTCCCCTATTGAGAAAAGAACCCAACAAGTTAATAACCCAAAGGTCAAATTTTAGCACTATGTTACAGAAAAGACAGTAAAGCAACAAGTGGTCAAAGGTTAGCACTATGTTACAGAATAGACAGCAAAGAAACAAGTTCCTACTATAGTGCGTGTCACAATGTTTGCCGCTGTTTAATATTCAATATCTCTGCAACCACTTGATCATAATTGTTGCAACTTTGCATATGACCTAATGATCGCCATGTCCCGAGGGGGACATTTTTTTCCTCGTTAACATACTTAAAATTTTAAATTTTCGTTATTTAAAGTATACAAAATCGACCACCTCCTAGTCCAACCGCGTATTTAAAGGGCTTACCCCTTCATATTTGTGAGCTATTTCGATTTAACATCTTGAACGTACTTTCTCGTGATTTTCCCCGTGTTTGAGCTCACTATCGCACTGTTTTGAACATTACAGTGATCCTTCCGGTGCATTCAGTTACAGTGGCGTATCCTGGTAATGCGAGCTAGGCGTGCTGCTACTTAAAATGAATATGTACGCCTACTATTTAACCCCTTCCCCTCTTAATTTAAAAACCAACTATATTCAATTACGCAACGATAGTTATTCGGCTGGAAGAAAAACATTAACTAAATAATACATATTTTCACATACAGGTTTCACTTGAAGATCAGATCTATTCTTCTTTCCTTTTGCAGAAATTTCTCTGTTACAGCATCGTAAAATGTATTCTTCATTCTAACCTTGCTCAAAAGTTCATTTTCAGTGGACAATAGGCTGAGACTGGAGAGTCGATCTTGACCTTGTGTAGATCTGTGGTAACTGTGGATTCGCTCTAAAGCTGAAAACGATCTTTCTACATAAGCAGTAGTTGCTGGAATTGTCATTATCAATTCTGCCAGTTTGAACACTTCTTTAAAGCCTGAACTGCGATCATTTTCAACTAAGAAATGCAGTAACTCATGAACTGACATGTTGCAGAACTCATTCGAACAATAAAGTACAACAAGTTCATTCTTCAATCTTACATAGTCGAACATTTCTCAATAAACGTCTTTTAATTTTTTGATGAGGTCCTCTGGAAAATTTTTCTTGAAACTGGTATACTTTTGCTCATAAAGAAGGTGGAAATACTCAAGTTTCTTTAAAGCTGCAAACCGTGTTTCTGTGTGAATCAAGGATTTCAAAATACAGTTGGCAACATGCATCTTTTCCTATACAACCACGGCGTCGTTTATTTGTAGGTGATTCAAATTCTTCTCCCCTCGTTCCCAATGCAGCATACCAAATCTCATTAAAGGCAGTATCCCTTGCTCGTTGAATTTCATTTTTGATCTCTTCTATTTTCTTGCAGCAGTACAAAATATCGAAATTTCTTGTTTGAATTAAATTGTATGAAACATCTGTATATGCAAATAATCTTGAAAATACTTGAAGTAGGAAAATTGTATTTAGGCTCCTCAAGAAAGACAAAAAGCCTTGCGATTTAACCACTGTGTCAGCATCCCATTCTAAAGAACAATCAATGATATTTTCAAAAAAGTCAATAAGCTCTAACCAATGATCGTTCACTGTATGTACTAATCTGGAAGTGAAGTTCCACCTGGTAGGTGCTACAGTTGGCAACTTCTTAGAAAGAAATTCTTGAAGAGCTATTGTTCTCTTAGACGATTTTGAGAAACATGCAGAAAGACCATTGAGAGTTATAAAAAAAAATATTGCAGTCTTTGATATTCATCAAACTTTGTTGCAAGACGAGGTTCAATGCATGGGCACAGCAATGAGTAAAGAGTGCTTTTGGGTAAACATCAATAACCTTTTTTTGTAAGCCATCCAAATGACCTACCATCACAGACGCTCCATCATAAGTTTGCCCAACTAACTTATCTTTAAGTTTGTGCTAACTACATGTTTAAACAAACCTGCTGAAGAACGCTAGTGGAAGAAACGTCATCAGCGAGAAGCCGCACGTGTATATTTGAATGCGAACCTCTATCTATGAGGATAATTATACCTTCATTGACTTTTCAAGTCATTCACACTCTTCCTGGGATTCCTCCTGTGGTTAAACATGCTGAGAACCTAGCATTGCACACCAAGCTTGGAGGAGTCACTTGAGCCCCCAAACATATCTATGAGAAGTAAATATTTACGCGAAGTACGGGAAATGCATAATCAAGATTATGATATTGTGTATGTGGATGAAACTTGGATCAACGCTCACCACACAAGTGAAAAGGAATGGCAGTTATCAGATGGAACGATTAAAAGATGTGTACCCAGTGGAAAAAGACAACGTCTGATAATGGCACATGCAGGCAGCAGACATAATGGGCTAGTGAAAAATGCTGAACTTATTTTCACTTCCAATTATACGGACAACCGGGACTATCGTACCGAGATGAACGGTAACATATTTAGAGAGTGGATTGAAAATACTTTTCTTCCGCCCTAGACAGACCATCCTGTCTGATAATGGACAACGCATCATACCACAACGCTGTGGCAGAAGAAGACAAAATCCCGACATCTTCGAGTACAAAAGATGCTATAAAGCTTTGGCTCAGAAAAGAAGACATTCCATTTAACGAGGAGTTTCTGAAACCTGAATTACTGTCCCTTGTTAAGAAATCACAAGAGACCAAGATATTCCATATAGACAAGTTGATTCAACAGCATGGTCATATGTATTTGAGACTGCCACCTTATTCACATTTAAACCCAATTGAACTCGTTTGGGCAAAAGTTAAAGGACAGAAAATTAAACTTTCAAACTATGCAATATGAAAGAACTAACGTATGCTGCCCTCTCGCAGATAGACAAAGATTATTGGTGTAAATGTGAAGACCATGTCTTAAAAGAGGAAAATGACTATTGGAAAAAAGATGGACTGTCGTTCGTTCAGCCGAGAATAGTCATCAATATGTTAGACTCGTCTGACTCGGAATAAGTGTGTAAATACCTTATATCTTTTATATGTTTTCTCCTCCATCTATATGTATATGTAAACCAATTCATTTCCTTTTTATCTCCGCGATTTCACTACTATTTTTAACATACACAGTACTTTCACCTCTTCATGCATCCATTCACTTTTTAGTATAAAAAGTAACATTTACAACGAATAGGCGTTATTTTTCTCTCAAATATTTCGAAGAAATAAAAAAGGACCTCACGTAGTAATCAGTTAACAAACCCCTCTAACATTCGAATTGTATAGACGCCTATGCCGAAAATACGCAATTTCCTTCATTTACGGTAAATTATTTTCTTCCAGGACAAAATAATTACTTCGTTAAAAAAGATCAAAGGAATTAGCCGTTGCAAGAAAAGCACACTACCTGCAACATTTAATTTTATAAAACCTTTGGGACATTGAAAATATAAGACTACATGCAAAAAATCATGTTTATCAGTGCAAGGAATATGGAGATATTTGAAGTCAATCGTCGACCACCTTTTTGAAACGCACTATAAATGCTACCCAGTAACGTTAACAATTTTAAGCAAAATTCAGGTTGATACCATTCCTGTAACAAAGAAAATGTTCACTCTTTCTGTCATACTCTCTCTGTTATACAGTAGCCACTCAATCACGCTTACCTATTTTTGGTGATATCCCCTTGGAATTACAATGGTTCCTGGATATACAAAATGTCAGGTGTATTTCCCAAATTGGCCCCAGTCCATCCTCTAACAAATAAGATTAATGAGGGGGACGCCAAATTTGGTGGTTTATTCCTGGATGAACAAATGTCACTTGGAACAGTTAGTGTAGAAAACCGAGATCTTGGGGTTCACGGTAAACAGAGGAAAATACTTCCAGTATTGGGAAACATCTGGTTGCTAAAAACTGTTACAATTGATAAATGATGGTAATCCTATCGGCTCGCTCTTTGGTGAGTGCCGATTCTGAAACAGCGTAAATTCTGGATGATACACTTGAATACGACTGTCAGTCGTCAGATAATGTTATTGTTCTGTACAACCCCAGTGGGCTGATAAAATTGAAAAAAATATTGCTGGCCTTTATAAGTCCAGTTAAATTTACCAGTTAAAATGTTTCTTTGTCTCTTTGGCCAATCCTGTTCACAAATGAACTTGGGGACGCACAAGCCAAGAAAAAGACAACATTAACCAATCAGTAAATGAAGAAAAAGACCGCTGGACGCCCTTTTGATCAGGTCTGCTAAGAATTATAAAACAAATTATGGAAAAATGCTACTATTCTATATAGCTACATATAAGCACACGGACGGGGACAAGAGGATCTCTTCTCCACTCCGTCAGTCCTGATCAAAGTGAAACGACGCAGGTGTATACCTATACGGTCAGCTTTTCGTCCGCGCTGCAATTTCAGGTCGGGTGAAGGTATGAAACCATCCCCGCCCCCTTTGCGCGCGCGTTAACGATCCGCGTTCAGTGTCAATTATCCATACGCGCACTTACATAAATATCGCCTGTCGTTAATAGCTATTAAATTGTCTGCGTCTGTTGGTCATCGCATGGTATTAAATAATAGTCACTTACTATAAATACACAAGATGAAATATAATGTGAATTATTTTCTGTCACTATGAGTCGCGCCTAGCATATACTCAGTCAACTAAAACTGTCTCTTCTTGTGTGAGAAAGCGGGTGGTAAAATTAACATTAAACTGAACCTCTGGTATAAAATAGCAACGCGTTATTATTTCACTGGTTTTAACAGCTAGAACTCTAAGTGAATTACAATGGTAAAAGCTTTAACACTTAAGCACTAATTTCTATTACCAGAAAATCCCCACGAATACTATTAACACATTTAGCGAAATGGTTCTAGCTACTGCGTGCTTAGACTATTCCAAAAATTCGGAGTGACGACTGATAGCTGGTTTAGGAAAGCACAGTTTATATATCATCATGGTTCTATGATCTATAGAACATTACTCAAGGCGCTCGCATTGCAGAACAGAATTTAGCTGATAAGGCAGAAGGCAAGCGTGCTGCAAGAAAGGTCAGAATGCACAGCAACACTACTATCGACTCTAACCATGTGTGCCCCGTATGTGGCAGGGCCTGTAGGGCCAAAATAGGACTAATTAGCCACATGAGATCACGGCACAGATGTGTCACAACTCAAGTCTGAAGCTATCGCCATCTTCGCTTGCGATGGGCAACTATTATTATTATTATTATTATGATCTATAGATGATGCTACTTTTCACGTTACCACGTGAATCGAGAGAATCAAAAACCTGAGTTCCCCAGATAAAAAGCTTACGGTCGGCCATTCTCAGGCGTTAGACCGCCATTAAAGACTTAAATCCGTGTAACGGAGTTCTCGTAGATTTTGCCCGTATCTGAAGATCAAAGCTCGATGTTTTCCCTCTGTGTGCGAACATCACAGAGTACTCGGAGAAAGATTTTTGCCCGTGCTTCTACTTCAGAAGGTCCGGTGTTATTCACGTGCGGTCTGTCAGGTATCCGATGATTGCTCGCGTGAGAAACTAGATAAACAAACCTCATTCGCTACCTGTTATGACTGGCAGGTCACGAAAGTATGAAAACGCTTCGTTTGTTTATGATCAGGGAAAAGAGGCGTGGATGAAAAATAATCTTGTGTGAGTAAGACAGGCAGAAAAATGCTTGGTTTTGCTAGCAAATCAAAGAACGCTAACGGGATTACAAGGCTGTCAGATTACTGTAGGCTATATTTCCATTATACGTCACACAGTGTGAAAACTCATACTGTAGCTGCAGATGAATCTATTACTTGAGTTTGTTATGTGTGTTAATTAGTGTAATCGCACACACATGTCGTCATGTAGTAAGGCCCTGTTTATTATGAATGCGTAATTTTAAGAACTGTACAGAATATGTGCTTCGTATTAGCTTGGACCCCTGATAGCAGAATAAACGACCTGGGAGAATAATACTCATATTAGACGGAAGTAGTTCACTTTCTTCGGGCATGTTATAAGAAGACGACTGTGCAATGTATCGTGACAACAGGACATTTTGAAGGGAAAAAGATGTAGAGGACGACAAACTGAGAAGATGCTGATCACTCAATAATCATGGCATCGAAAGAAGTCAACAACAGAAATTGATGAACATTACTGGAAGCAGTAAGTTGTGTAAAAAACATGATCGCCTTTGCCACCAGGCATGGTACTTGAAGAAAAAGAATTACAGATTTTCTGTACCACATCGTTGCCTGGAGCGTTTTCTGACAGCAACACCAAGCGTCCCAAATGAGCATGTGTTTATCAGTGCAGGATTTATACTCTGGAATAAGAGAAGCTGTATGGGGGCAGAGAACCTTCCATGACTGGCCATGTTAGTATCTTATTTATCTTGTATGCAGATATAAACATCCATAGATAAGGGGCATTTAGTAATTCAAATTAAATAAAGCTATCTAACTAGAAACATCATGGACGGGAATACACAGATATCCTGTCAAGTGGAGAGAGAAAAAATGGCAGAAACATGAAACGACGACTTTCCAAGCTTCTGATGACACTTGATTCCTATTCGGACTTGACACATGCGAACCAACCCAATTTATTCTAAATTTTTAAACATTTGTCAAAAAAACCTTCTCAGGCTTAGCAAACAATTTGTGACGACATGTATGTCCCTGTCCTTTTGTGTGATCTCTCACACCTTCAGCCCTCCGGCCGTAAACTTCTTTTCTTCATAGTTCTGCATTATATGCTTGTTATTTGGTGTTTCATTTTGCCCTATCATTCATTTTACTCTTTCTGCTGGACATAGCACGGTGATATCTCTAACACGCCACTCCCCTGTGTCAGTATTTGCTACGGGAGTAATTCGTATCTTATTGTTTACCACTCCTCAGGTATTTACGTCCGCCAGGTGAACTTTGGTATTATCGTAACGATACCCAGTCATCAGACCGGTCACCCGCTTATCTCTTTAAATCCGTCTGACCACCTGTGGAAACGTGTCGGCCCAACATTTGACCCCAGTGAAAAACTACTGATCGTGTTGACACAAGCTTGTATTGTGCATACGATGAAAGAGAACAACACTGTCTGACCAGACATCTGACTGGCAGAGGCACGCAGATAAAGGCGATAATTATATAATCTGTCGGAGTAGACATCTGGGCGGAAGACATTACGTCAGGAAAACATGGACACAATATTGTGATAGACAGAGGTGCGGCCGGAAGTCTTATGTGACAATAAGACATCACTGTTGTAATAGGCCACGCGTGTATATTAAATTTAATATTTTTCAAATACGCGTGGGATGAGTAATGATAAACAAACCGACCCCTCTAGTGCTAGAGAGCGATTGATTCGGCAGAATCTACAATGAATTTGATTGGAACATTCAGCGGAAACCCAGCTGGATTTGAACTGGAAACTGTACAATATAATGTAGTGAAATCACAGACACAGAACAGACAGAGAAATGTACAGCGAACAACTCCGAAGAAGCCAGTGAGTATTGGACTTAGAATTCCATACTTATAAGTGACAGTTCAAGACTGGAAACCTAGCAATCAGATTCACCAGTCATAAGAGGACTTTAACTCAAGTTTTCCCAGAAAGTGATTTCGCAGCGACACCCGCCGTTAGAAGAATTAACTCTAATTTCCCCGACCAAAGTGATTCGAACAGCACCTAACCTAAAGTGCTGTGTATTCATTCTAATCTGTGCAGAAGATTGTGTATACCCATTATTTGGGGTAAGTGTAAATATGTCTATTACAAATATGAAATTAACATATTTTCCTGCTAGTGGTTATATATATATATATATATATATATATATATATATATATATATATATATATATATATATATATATATATATATATATATATATATATATGAGGCTGGCAAACTCAACATATGAAAATAGTGTATTCATGAACCACTACAGCAAGAGCTGGTGATTGTTTCTGACTAGTCGTGCGGGAAACCCGACAGCAGAACGACCCCAGACTCCGACTAGAGCAGTGATGAGCGATGATTACATCACATGTGCCTAAGGTGTAATATATATTATCTTGTGACAGTTATGTACCTTTTTTAATTGTAATTCAGGCAAATTATTATTCATGCACTCCAGACGCAATTTCCTAGTTAACACCCAGAAGGATATGGGTGAATTTTCATCATATTCCCTGAGTTAAATGTTGTGCTCGGGAATTTAATTCTTCTGAGAGGTTAACATTGGTGGGTGGAGCGTATGACAATGAGCCTGTTAGTTTGCGGCGAACAAATTTACTCAGCAGGCATTTGTTTCTTCTATTTGTCTTAAGTTCTTGGTTACAAGCCATCAGCCGATTTGTGATACTAACGCAGCTAGTGTGAGAAAAAAGCATCCATCCTAACCGCTGACAGTGGAAGAGAGTGTGGAGAAGGCTTTCGTCATCACAGAATTGATGAACCACAGCTGCTGGACTCACTCATACAAGCTAAGTGCTAACTAAAAGGCACCAGCAAAAAATGGACAATTCCAGTTAAACTTTAAGTATAAAGTTAAATATCCACCTACGTCTCAATGATGAGAAATTTATAACTACCGGTATCAAAATTCCACTAATCTTTTCATATTTATTAAAAATAAATAAAAAGACTATTTTTAAAGACTATTTCACTATTAATTTTGTTACCTGTTGTTTTAAAATAAAACAATAATAGTTGATTCAGTTATATGTATGAAAGCACACGTATGAGCCAGAATAGGTAATCTATATATAGACAATACCTAGACATATATTTACACTAAACAGAGCTATACCTTATAAGAGGATTTTCGTTGGATTACACCAACTGGGGCTTGAACGGGCTAAACCATTGCTTAAATCCTTCACAAAAGGCGACGGACCAGATATAATGCGTTAACAATTGTTCAGCCCAATGCAACATTGTTCGTGACTTCTGGAAATATCTTTTTCAAGCTCCCTTAAGGTAGAAGTGGCATTACTCTTCTATCCACATCTCTGTCAAGAGTAATCTTGCGCGCAGGTAGATACATTGGATGCCAATATTAGATACTCTTGAGTTTTGGTCACTGTTGGGCCACTACTGCAAAGCAAAGGAGGCAATCAGTGACACCATTTTGTTGGTATTTCTGGCTTCGACACTGCTCGTGGATTCACTGGGACACTCAGAGCCTAACGCTGTTTACAGTTCTGTGTGCATGTATGTGTAAGAGTTGTAGAAAGTAAATTAAGAAGTATATGCAAATGATAGAGTGTGAGTGACCGAGCAAAAAAAGAGAGAGAGAGAGAGAAAGAAAGAGAGAACTAAATGAGACTGTATGTAACATGAGCAAGTTGTCTTCAGGGCGTTCCCACAATGCCTTGCCATCTCCTGTTCAACTCGAGCCATAACATTTACACGTAACTACTCAATCTCCACATTGAAGAGTTCGCCTTCCCGCAGGCGGGGAACCAGCGACAGCCGTTTATTTTTCTTGGGATAAACAATAGTAAAGATCATTTATCCAGGAAGCTGAAAGAACATCGGTTTTTGTTAGTTTTATTTTTCCCTTCACCGGCATCTTAAAATACGTTCCGTCGACAACTACGGAAAAACAAAAATGGAAACATCAACGGTCGGGCCAAACAGGGCTTTAGTCTTTCGAAGTTTAACAGAAGATGTATTGCTATAAAACTTGACAAATTATTTGACTTGTGCTGTTCTCAGGACTCGGGGGCCAGGCTTGAAATCAGACCACATTCAAGTCAGTCAGGTTGTACAAAGGGGTATCTGACTCTGCTCTTGAATTAGGGCAGGCACATACAGCGAAAGGGACCTGGTAACCTCACGTCTTTCAGCTGAGAACTTGTATAGGTGAAGTCTTTAACATTTCACTCCCCTATGGCAGCACTTGATATGGGACTACCTTTTACCATTTTACAGAGTAGTTTATTTTAGAGGCTTTTTGAGTAACGACACTGTTAACGACAGAGAAGTGAGCGAGATCGAGACTGAAGAATAGGATGTTCAGGAAGTGACACGGATATACACCTACCCCCCAAAAATATGCCTGTTTATCCTCACATTAGTTCCACAAGCGAATCTAGACATCCCGTACGAGGTCATCTGCTCGTCAGCCCATATTGTACCCTTGAATTCAGGATACACCATGACTTAGCAGATAAGAGTTTTGATCATGAAAACTCTCGGGATACGGTAATTTCGCGGCTGGTTTTCGTAAGATTTTTTTTGGAAGAAAAAGGGCTCTGAAATAACCAAGGAACCAATGAATCGTGCTAAAAATTAGTCTTCTCACCTTAGTAAATTTCAAAACAAGGAACAACAAAGCAGTACGTTAATCAACTCCGTATCACAAACACACTTCAATAAAGTGTAGGACCCAAGTAGAACAGTCCCAACTAAGGTGGTTTGGCCATTTCTGTAGAATGGGAGAAGATCGGCTACCATGACAAGCATAGGAAACTAAGAGCCAGATCCAGACCTCCAAGACGACCCAGAGTCCGCTGGGAGGACAACTGTTGCAGCGATTGGGGCAGTTGTCGTTGAGTTTGTCCTTGCATATTAACGTCCAACTTGGGATTAATAAAAGGGTATTCACAACCTCTGGCCATGTCTTGATTTTTCTTTGATTCTCATTCATTAATTGAAATTCGTGCCTCCATTTTTATATTACGCGAATGCTGGGTAGAGCTGATTAACAATTGAATGATATCGACTTGAGAAAATCCAAGGTATTGTGAGTCCACAAGATACAATTTATTACGGAAAAACATATGACGATATCATGAGCATTGTTCATAGTAAAACATACATTAAATTTGATTTTCACTTGAATACATGTTATTATCAGTCCGTGTCCTAACGAATTAATGTCAACAGAACATCATGGCTATATGCACGCGCTGCTGTGATTCAGACAGCCGGCAGTGAGCGCATATGTCTTGACGAAGATATATCAAACAACTGATCAACAATTCTTCCATCATACAGGTTATCCACTAACCTTATAGTTTCATCCCTTATAATATAACTCTGGACCGACCTGCGTCCTTATATCGTTTTAAATAATACGGCCATTACCAAGCCTAACATTGGAAGGATGGAGGACACGTCTTCACGGCTTGACGGACAACGTAAAAGGGTTCCGGTATCTAAGTCACGAAGCGTGACCTTATCAACGCTAACACGTCATAATTTGACCGTGTACTTTGCGTTCACTAATCCGTGAAGTATCCACATCAATCTATATTAATTCTATTAACCTAAAATTGCGCACTGCCAACTATAGCAGACGACATCAATAAAAACACCGTAACAACAACACTAGGCAATTTTTGAAGGACCGAGGACTAGAATGGAACCAGGCCAAGAGGAAGACAGAAGATAGGATATTATGGCGCTTTCTCTTGCAAACCTCTACACCTTACGGTAGAAGAGGAATTTTTTCCCCTTACCCAAGTTCCATTTTAATGTTCATTAGTGGGTTGCCATGCCAGTCAAGATGACGATGGTAGGATCCAAGGAAAGAGACACATGTTGTTGGAAAGAGATAGATTATAATCCGGTAGCATTCTTTCTCTGTTGTTATAAACTTGCACAGTAGAAGGGTCGGGTCGTCTGCCCTGATTTCACGAATTCAGCTGCTGCTTTAGGTTTGAAGAAATAGAAGAGGAGGTAGAAGCGCGACCTGTTTATGACAGGTAACTCAGTGATATAATAGGAGGCAATCTGATCATCAGAAATATGCCTCCGTCGGAGAAGTGCTTCGACATTTTTTTATCCTTTACACTCTAAAGCAAGGGCATGGGGCAGACCGACTTGAGTTATGACTCCCAAAGTGTCAACCTGTAATTGATTTTCCGCCTGCACTGGAAATTGAACCTACTCCACCTTGTTTGCAACTTCAGCTTGACTCCTGGTTTATCCATTCCGCCCTCATGTCTCAACACCGTGACTAGATCATTATATTTTGCCATCTTGAACGCACACTTCCGGTGTCAAACGTCTGTTTGAAAGGCAGAAGTGATCTTTTATTTCTCGTCTGTTAAATTAAAGAACGGTTTGGCCAGTTTTCATTAAAAAAAAACTATTACCAAAATGGAAAGCTGTCGGCCACTTTTGAATTCGGTTATTGTGCACATTGTCAAATGTTTAAGAATTATATAACGCATAATTATCCACATTTCGTAAAAGTCAGCGTAAATGTGAGGATATTTTTGAATCTGGGTTAGCTTGGAGAACAACAGAAAACTACAATCAAGACGTTGCAGACTGTCATAAATTGGTGCATGTGCAGAATAGAAGGATTACAGTGGAATGACAAGATCAGTTATGTGGAACTGATGGACAGAACCAGACACATACCAGTAGTACTAAAGGTAACTCGTTATGAATAAGACATACCTTAAAGCGTTACAAGGCAGCTCTTTTTCTGGAATCACCAAGGTAGGAGCAATATAGAGCCCCCCCCCCCCCCCAAAAAAAAAAAAAATACTTTGAAAAGGGAATTAGAGACAGACTTCTAAAAGTAATAAAATTTCATGGAGTTAAGGTGAACGGATGGCAACAGGGCAAGGAGGCTTGGGCTGAACTTGTTGAAGGTTTATGTTGACAGGCAGAGAAGGGTGATGTTGCTAGTATCAGTTGATTGGTCGCTTAGATTAGGCAGCTTTGTTATCCGGAACAAGAAACACATCAGACTATCTGAATAATTCTTCCTTAAGATCGCCGGGTCTCATTATACGCAGCAGTATCTTCATTTTAATAATGTGTGTTGTTGCTCATAGAAGATCAGGACAACTATGACTTACAAAAATGTTGACGGCAACATATTTTCTGTCTTCTTGTTTTTTTTCACCTACCTCGTAGGTCTGATGTGGACATTCTGCAGTTGATTCTGTGTAGGACACCTGCGCAAAAACACACATTCGATGGGTTATTGAAGCAATGGTATATGTAGTCGTTTGTTTAATATGATGAGATTGTCAGCCCCCCATACACACCTTCACATTAGTGACATGCCTTTTTTACAGCTACGTCGACAGCTTGATTAGGAATTTTTTTTAATGTACACGTTTGCCGTTAGAAAGTCAGGTTTAATGTGTGTGTGTGTGTGTTGTATAAAGCAAAGGTTAATGGAAACATATACTGCCCGAAAACTTCCACGCACTTGTTGCCACTTCAGAAATAGCAAGTTAGCTTTGAGTTGACCATGGGAAGGGGATAACAGCATGTCAGCAAATAAAGATAAACATCCTGTGTTATTAACGGTTTGTCTATACGCCATCTTGGCCAGATATAACCCAGTGTAAACTAAAGCTGCCATGTGCAGAGTAAATGAAGGCAGTTAAAAAGAGCTGTCGTCGATACATTTCGACACATCTTTTCTGCTTGGTTCTTTTTTATTTATATGAAATCATATTACTTTGTATTGCAAATCATTCCTTGCTAGCAGCAATAGCCCGTCAAGAAATGGCGGCGAAAAAATGCGGTGTGCGAATTCAGTCTTCATTTCTCCTGTAATTAAGTTTCTTCCTTTATATTTCCATCCACCCGTCACCGTCCACTCGTCACCGTCCACCCATCACCGCCCACCCGTCACCGCCCACCCGTCACCTTCCACCGAGCGAGTGCACACGCAGACACTTGGGGAAAAACTGAAGATGGATGTTTTAATTACAAACAAAAATTGTACAACGAATCGAACGCAGCACATTTGTTTGGAAGGCAGCCAATCTAACCATTAAACGACAGATGCGCCTTGGTATATGTAGTTTTTTAAAATGCCTAATAAAAGAGAGAAGGATGAATATATTCTCAGAGTCACAGTGTAGTTGTAATATGATTGTTGATTTTAAAAAGAATGTCAAAACACATTGATTCGGCCCACCACTGCTTCCCTCAAACGTATGCAAGCTGACGTCTGAGCGTGTTCGAAGAAAAAAAATAGTTGTCAAGGGATGTAAATGTTTACTCTCGCTTGGATTTGGATTGCCCTTCCCTCTCCCCCGCCCCCTCTTCCCCCTCCCCTCCCCCCAGTCATTGTCGCGCTGCTCTCACTCGTCTCGCTACAGACGTAGCAAGAACATTACATGAAAATATTTGCTTCTTTATCGTCCGTGTTTAAAATCATCAGTAGACTTATGGTAACGTGTCAAGACACACTTGTACAGCTGTACTGTGTTCTTCAACAGTTGCTTTTCTTCTTTCCCCTTTTTAAGATCGTGCATGGTAAAGCCCCAAACTGTTCCACGGTGGCTGGTCGTTAATTTTTCGTATGCCCTAATACGCCTTTAGTGTGCCACACACTTTGCTGTTTCACATCGTGAGCTGTTGATCTTTTCAGATTCCTCTGCCTTACTCACCATTTCAGTCTTTGTTTACTAGGGATGGACATTCCTCTGAGTAGTATTACTCCTACCTTACTCATGTAAAATACAGAAAGTATAGTTCGCAGGACTGGAGAACAGAGCTAGTGAACTAGTGGTAGGGATGGCACGGGATAAGTCAGGTTATTAACTGCACAGGTCTAGATGGTAGCTGTAGAAGAAAGCTGTGTAGTAAGTCACCTTCTCGCTAGACATATCCTATGCTCCAAGGGTGTTGTATAAATATATGAGTGCAGCTCGTTTTTACTCCCTACCAATTTTAAATTATTCATATTTCTTTGACCACGCAACAAAATTATAACTCTAATAGTTCAATAACTGCAGTTATAAACAAATCAAAACACTTTTTTGATTAATGATGTAAAGTAAAAACATTATCACTTTGATATTTCATTATCTTACAAAATTCCACACAATTTAAAAAAAAAATTATACTGTCACTATTTGGTCATTGTCGTCATGTTATTGGTTTGGGTGTTTTGGTTATTGTTTTCACATTAAGTTTTACTTAATTTCCTTGACACGTTGGAGTTGCTGACTTCCCTCGGTCGTAAAAACATGTGGACATTGAAGACTCTATGCTTTTGCCAGGAAGAGTGTTGGTCCACTGTTAAACAGTTCACAAATTCCAAAATACTGTCACGTTTTTCACCACTAGTTGAACCTGCAAAATGTGGCCAGGTTATGGTATATGTGGTTTATAACCAGGAAACCCCTCTGATGCTGACTGACCAATGTTGATCATACTCCTCATTTCGACAACACTATCTTCAAGCTGTGGTTACGTCCGTCAAAATGGGGTACGTCGTACAATAATACGATACAATAACAAATTTTAATATCAATTGAAGTCATTTTCCAAACCCAGTTATGATTACTCCCCTTTAGCTCAGCGTTATGCCAAAGTTAGCAAAATTGTTTTCCTTACAATACATCAACATAATGTGCGAAACAAAAGACAAGAAAGAAAAAGAGAAGACGAACTTTTTGAACATAACACCCAAAAGCAAAGCCCAAAAAAAAGACTATGAGCTTTTATTGCTAGCGTTGGTCAGTCTTAACTGTCACGGATTGCCTCCCCTGCTTTGCAGTAGTGGTCTAACAGTGGCCAAAACTCAAGAGTATCTAAATGGGTCGTCAAAGGGCTTCGCACAAGATTAATCTTGGCGGAGATGTAGATAGAAGGGTAATGACGCTTCTAGTTTGCGGTAGCTGTCACAAGATATTTTCAGAAGTCAAGAACAGTGTTGCATTGGGCTGAACAATTGTTAACTTATATCTGATCTGTCGCCTTTTGTGAAGGATTTAAGCAATGGTTTTTAGCCAGATCAAGCCCCCAGTTGAGTTAATTCAACGAATTTCCTCTTACAATGGTATAGCTATATATATATATATATATATATATATATATATATATATATATATATATATATATATATATATATATATATATATATATATATATATATATATATATATATATATATATATATATGGCAAAGTCTTACAGACAGGGGGTATGATGTGTTGGTGTTGTGGGTAGTGGGTTCCCCCCCCCTGCTTCACCCTAGGCCTAGTGAATTCTTTCATGAAAGGAGCGACCATTGCGGTGTTAGTCTCTTGGCCTAGCAAAACCTCTCATACCCCAAGATCGTTGTGCGTGGTGAAGAGCCACACCCTCCCAGAGGTAGTCCTGGTAACTGAGGGTGCGAATCCTCAGGCAAAGCACAACGGATCTAGAGGAGTTAACCTCGATAATAAATCCGGTGCACTACACCGTACACGCTCTCTGTGGGTGGGAAGGAGCCAGATGGATACTGAACAAGTCTTAGGAGTGGGAACGAGTATGAACTACTTCCTGAAGATCGGAACCCATCGTACAGGCACAGAGACTCAGGACGTGACGATCCTATTGCCTTCAACTCTTGGTCACATGCCTAGAGCCTCGGAGAACTCGGCGTAACCAGCAGGCAATTAGGTGGCGGGGAATGAGCACTATGAGCCCTACCTTGGCTACGTATCTCAGAGAGAGGCAGAAACACCCCCTTTATCTCCCCCAGAACTGGCACAGTACACTTCTGGCTTCTACCCGGGGCGGTAGGAAATCCACAGGCACCCCAGCATCACAATGCCATGAAGATGACAAAGTTAAAATTTATTAACTCAAACGAGATCGGACGACGCCTCGGTTATCAAGGTCCGCGCCAGACAGTGAGTAACCAGGCTGTGATGTGCGAAAAATTGGTTACTGGAAAAAACCCAAAAGACATACTCCCCAAGAAGAGGGAGAGTGGGAGGGAGAGCAAAAAGAAACCAGATCACACAGGGAAAAACACACCGACACTTAATATTCTGCAGCTAAACATCTGTGGTATAAGAAATAAAAAGCTTGAACTTGCCAAACTGCTAGACAGTCACAGGGTACATGTGGCTGCTCTACAAGAAACTTTACACAAAGATTTTGACCTGCACCTGTCCGGATACACTAGTTACGCCTGTAAGTGCATTGGTTGCCGTGGCATAGTAACCTACATCAGAAATGACATACAAGGAGATGTCACTCAGCTAACAACAGCCCATCCCACAGATGTACAAAAATACAATATCTGGCACAATGGAGGCAAATATACTATATACAATGTGTACAGCCCACCTCAGACAACATGCAACATACCAGAACTATACAAGACACAGTATCACAAAACCCTTCTTGTAGGGGACTTCAACGGACACTCACCCCGTTGGGGTTACCCTGATTACAACAACACAGGAAAGTACATTGAAGAGACCTGTGAAACAACTAACCTGACAGTATTACAGGATACAGAGTCCCCACCAACTTTGCTGCACAGGGCCCACCTCTCTCTCAGCCGACCTGACTTGACCATCTGATTTGATAGATTTTAGTCATTCTCAGGTTCTGGATGACATTGGAAGTGATCACAAACCAATCCTCTCCACTATAGGAACCCCTAGTAAAGCATGTTCCAAGCAGAGAACTCGCTGGAATTTTCGAAAAGCAAATTGGAGACTATTCCAGGAAACATTGGATTGCCTCCTAGAAAACATTGATACCAACTGTGTCGAAACATTCAGTGAAGAACTAACAAAATCAATCTTGAATGCAGCAGCGCAGTCCATCCCAAGGGGCAGCCAGAAGCTATATAAACCATTCTGGAACAAAGAAATACAAACTACTATATCTGAAAGAAACAAAGCCAGAACAACACTTGAGACCACACGTTCACAAGAGGCAAAGATTCTGTACAATAAGGCATGTGCCAGAGTAAAACTTACAGTCAAGAAGGCCAAAAAAGATAAATGGACAGAAACGTGCTCCAACTTAGATCTCAGACAGAATGGAAATAAAGCATGGGCACTAGTTAATAATCTTTCTGGAGAAAGTAGAAGGATGAATCCAAAGCCAGTGATAGATGGAAGGAAGACAATCGCTGAAGACCAAAAGAAAGCAGAACACTTCAACCGTTACTTTGCCAATGTGAATAGAGCAGGTAAACTCACAGAGCTGGACAGGAAACAACTACACCAGTTAAGGAAACAAGAGAAAGCCTCAACGGTCAATGCTTCCCTGTTCGAAGAAGATTTCAGCATGAAGGAGTTAGAGCAAGCCCTGAAGAAATTAAAACCTAGAAAGTCCCCAGGGCCGGACAAGATCCACAATGAAATGCTACTCCACCTGGGCTCATCTGGGAGAGAAGCAATCCTCAAGCTGATCAATAAGACATGGAGATCAGGCAAACTTCCAAAAGCCTGGAGGAATGCACATATTGTCCCCATTTTAAAAACCAACAAACCCCCAGATGAACCCAAAAGCTACCGTCCGATATCTTTAACATCATGCCTGGGGAAAATTGCTGAAAGAATGATAAACACACGTCTCTATTGGTTCCTTGAGAGCTCCAGTATTCTATGTCATGAACAGGCAGGCTTCAGAACGAGCAGCTGCACAGAAGACCAGCTTTTCCGTTTGACGCAGAAAATTCATGACGGCTTCCAGAGTAAGAAACATACTGTGGCCATCTTCTTCGACCTCCAGCAGGCCTATGACCGCGTATGGAGAAAAGGCCTCCTGATGAAGATGATTGGCATGGGAATACATGGCAGGTTATACAACTGGATAAAATATTTTTTGGTTGATCGAACAATACAGACAAGGATTAACAATGCAATCTCATCTAAAGAAGTCTTAGAGGAGGGCTTACCTCAAGGCTCCTCATTGAGCTGCTTTCTATTTCTCATCTACATCAATGACTTAGCAGACCAGATCAAAGCTGAAAAAGCTCTGTACGCTGATGACCTGGTGATATGGCAGAGTCATGAGAATCTAGAAAGCGGAGCTCAAAGACTAAACGGAGACCTTAGAAGACTACATGAGTACTGCAAAACATGGAAATTAAAGATCAACTATACAAAGACTGTGTACACTATCTTCACCAAAAGCCATAAAGTAGCCAAGAAGAATATCAGTCTGTGGCTAGACAAACAACAAGTGACAAAAGAAGAACATCCCACATATCTTGGAGTCACACTTGATCGGCAGCTCAACCTCAAGAACCATATTGAGAATATAAAGAACAAAGCCCTGAGGCGATTACAACTATTGAAGAGGCTTGCTGGCACTACATGGGGATCAGACAAGGATACTCTGAGAGGCTTGTACCTTGGCTATGTCCGTTCTGTGATAGAATATAATAACTCACTGCTTACTACTTGCTCCAAGACAAACCTGGAGTCTCTCGACAGAGTGCAAAGCAATGCCCTTCGGTTAATCAGTGGAGCTATGAGAACAACGCCAACTGCTGCATGTGAAATACACACAAATATGGAACCCCCCAGTTTACGGAGAGATAAAGCTGCTTTAGAAGTTTATGAAAGATGTAAGAGAATGAACCGAAACCACCCTAACAGGCACCTTGTAGAAAACTGGGCACACAAGCAAAGAATAAAGCACAAGTCAGTCTTGCACCATGTCCATGAAATACAAGATGGATACCACCTCCCAGAAAGAAGACAAGAAATACAGAAAGTAGTAAGGAATTTACCACCACATACCCACTTAAAAACACCAGAAGTACAGATGAAATTAGTAGATGGAACAACCAAACAGGCCGACCCAGTCAGTCTGATGAGTGCATCACAAAGAACCATTGATGCCTACCCTGAAGAATGGATACACGTCTATACTGACGGATCTGCATTTAAGGCCACCATCAAAGCAGGTTACGGAGTTTACATATGTTATCCAGACGGATCCTCCGACGGGCTGTTTGATGCATGCGGGGAGTTTTGCTCCAACTATGAAGCTGAAACCATTGCACTGGAAACAGCTGTATACCATCTGAAGACTGTATTTGATGCCTTTCCCTCAAAGGCTCAAAACATTGTCATTTTTACTGACTCATTGTCTGCCCTACAAGCTCTGGAAGGCAGTGGACATTGTAAAACTGAATTAGCCAAACTAATCCAGGACGCTGACCAGCTTATCACTTCCTATGGCATCAGAATAGTTATGCAGTGGATCCCTGGCCACTCAAATACACCAGGTAATGACAGAGCAGACAAACTGGCAAAGAAAGGAACAAAACAAGAACAACCACTCACAGCAACAACTCTCCAAACAGCCAAAACACTCATACGAACAATAAACAAAGAAACTTGGCTGAACAGATGGGCCATGGGAAACACTGGAAGAGAAGTTTACAGACATATGGCTGGTCCTGATCCTAACGACAACATCAACCATCTCACAAGGAGGGACCAAAGCACCATTTTTTCGACTCAGAACACAACATATACCACTCAACAACCACTTGAACAGAATCCAACCACAACACCCTCCAGGGTGCCAGCTATGTAACTACCACCATGAAACTGTTGACCACCACCTCTTTGAGTGCCCAGCACTCGATGATGTTAGAAAAATGCTTCTTCCTCCCAGACCAGATAAGTGGAACACCTTGTACGGAGATACAGAACAACTTGCGAAAACATGCAGATATCACTACATGGCATTGGGCCGAAGGGCGAGAGCCCAAGTGCCGCTGGATCAATAACAACAACACAACAACATATAATATATATATATATATATATATATATATATATATATATATATATATATATATATATATATATATATATATATATATATATATATATATATATATATATATATATATATATATATTCTGGCTCATACGTTTGCTTTCATACATATAATAACTGAATCAATTATGTTTGTTTAGTTTTAAAATAACATGTAACAAATTTAATAGTGAATTAGTCTTTAACACGTTAAATTAAATATGGAAATTTTGGTGAAATGTTAGATGAAAGCGTCTTCATAGAGACTTAATAAGGGAGTGATAAAAGTCCGTTTTGCTGATGTCTTTTAATCAGGACTTAACTGATCTAGGTGAGTCCTGTCGCCGTGGTTTCCGTCACTTCTTTTTGGCGATGAATGCACTTCTCCACATAACTCGTCCAAAGTAGGCGGTCAATGTTGAATGCTCTTCTCTCACACTGGAGGTGTAGCAACGTTAGTACTTCAAACGTGTAACCACGAACTTTTTAAACAAAATAGAAAGAACAAATGCCTCTGCTAAGTACGCTGAGTTGGAATCTAAACAGGCGCATCCTCTCGCTGTGCACCCACCAATGTTAATCTCTCAGAAGAATTAAATTCTTGAGTACACAGGTAGCTCAAGGAAGATAATTAAAAATCACCAATAGCTCTCTGGGTATTAACTGGGAAAATGTGTCTGAACAGTGCGAATAATGATTTGTGCCGGAACTAACATTAACAAGTTACATATATCTTACAAAGCGATATGATACGCTTGAGGCACATGTGATGTAATCATCACTCATTATTGCTCCAGTCGGAGTCTTGGGCCACCTCTGCTGTGGGGTTTCCGCAACTAGCAAGAAACAATCGCCAGCGCTTGCTGTAGTGGTTCGTGAATATACTATTTTCATATGTTGATGTTGCCAGCCTCACATATAACCACTAAGCAAGAAAAACATGTCAAATTCACATTTGTACAAATAAATATTACTTACTTACTTAGTCGTTCCCCTTCTACCGTGAGGTGTAGAGGTTTGGAAGAGAGAGCGCCAGACTATTCTATCGGCTGTCTTCCTCCTGGCCTGGTTCCATTCTAGTCCTCGGTCCTTCAAAGATTGTCTAATGTTGTCCTCCCAGCGGACTCTGGGTCGTCCTCGGGGTCTGGATCCTTGGCTCTTTGTTTCCCATGCTTGTCGTGGTAGCCGATCTTCTCCCATTCTGCAGACATGGCCAAACCATCTTAGTTGGGACTGTTCTACTTGGGTCTGTAGGGGGTGGCATTTTAGGCCTTGACGTATCGTCTGGTTGCGTACCATGTCTCTTCTTGTTACTTCAACCACCTTCCTCAGATACCTCATTTCTGAGGTTTGGATCTGGCTTTTATGGGTTGTAGTCATTGCCCATGACTCGCATCCATATGTCAAGACTGGGACATAGGTGGAGCGGTATACAGCCATCTTCGTTTTCTTACCAACCTCTCTCTTGCTGAGGAATCCTCGATTTATGGCCTGAAAAAGTCTCCCAGCTGCTGCTTTTCGAGTGGCCATTTCTTCTTTGATGCCTCCCTTTCGGTCTATAATAGCTCCGAGGTATTTAAAGTGGTCGACCTGCTCCAGGACCTGTTCTCCCAGCTTAATCTGATGTCTTCTTTCTTCTCGTGATATCACCATGGATTTTGTTTTAGAGCTGCTTATGACCATCCCTCTCTTCTCCAGCTCTTCCTTCCATACTTGCAGGTTGGATTGGAGATGTGCCTCTGATTTAGCAATCAGGGCAACATCATCAGCAAATGCCAGCTCTGAAATATAGACCTGTCTCATCTTCCAGTACCCCAAAAAATAAATAAATATTACACTTACCCCAAAATTGTGGGTTATACACAAGCTCCTCGCACAGGTTAGAATGGACGTAAGCAATTTAGGTTATGCTTTCGAATCACTTGGTCTGGAAATTTTGAATCCCTCTTATGACGGGTGAATCTGCGAATCACTTGGTCTGGGAAAGTTTCTCTTATTACGGGTGATCCAATTCCTTAGGTTTCCATTCTTGGTATTTAAAGTCATGGTCCCTTAAGTTTACAGTCTTGTATTTAAAAAAGGGTTTACTTGTAAATTCCAAAGTTGCCCAAATACGCGATCTGTCACTTATAATTATGGAATTCTAAGTCCGATGTCTCACTGGCTTCTAGGAGTTTGCTCATTTGACGATGCGATGCAGTCTCTGTGTCTCTGAGTTTGCTATATTATATTCTTATTCCTCAGTTCAAGTCCCAGATTGTGCTTCCCGGCAAATTTCCCAATGATATTCATTGTGTATTCCGGCTCTTCAATCCAATCGTAAGCTTTTTTGCACTATGTAGGTAGGGGTGTTTAATTTTAAATATTCCCCACGATGTTTTAAAATATTAAATGTAAAATTCGAAACGCGTGACCTCTTTCAAATAATGCGGTAATATTTCCGCCAACTCACAAACAAATCTGGGAACTCTTTGATGGCCAGATGCTACATTCCACCCATATCGTCTTTTCCAGACAGATTATCTGTAATAATCTCACAGGAATGGCCCGGCGAAAGCTATTATCTCATTAACTCCTGTGTTTCCGCACACCTCATGCGGCTTTCTCAGACAGACAATATTGGCTTCCTATTCATCCTCGTACGAGACCATGTTGTGTTAAACGAGGATCGTCTCCTATCAAAGGTGGCCGGCCACTCAGAGATACACGTATTACCGCTGATAATGATGATGATAATGACTGGTTATTGTTACAATAATGCCACAGTTCACCTGGCGAAATGTAAATAGTGGTCACAGTAAAATAATGTAAGGGCAATAAATATGCCAGATAATAGGTTAATGAGTGAAAAAATGAAGAAATGAAGAGATACTGCCGGAGTGAATGAGAGTTATACAAATTGCACGACTGATTTCGTCACATTAACAAGGACTTCTAGCTGAGCCAGTGCTGTTCAGGATTACGGTTTTATAGTGGTGGAAGCCATCTTCCTTCGGGCACAAGGCGATATATAGACATGAGGAGTTATGTTAAGTATAACAGTAACTTTAAATATTCATCAATTTTAAATGTACATTAAATCACTAAGATATTTTGTAAACTTAACGATCTATAAGGACATACCTTCAGAACTGGTACTTCGAAGTCTGCGGCTGTTTGAAGCTTCAATCTACGAATAGCTCACAATATCGGTCAGTTCTGGCTTCTTCTCAGTTGTCTGGTTGTGTTATGGGTTAATACGTCTAATATATGAGTTAGCCTTCTAGATATCTTCTCAGCTCTTTCCGATCTTGAAGTTATTTCGAGAAGTAAGGGAATTTTTTTTTTTTTGGTATACGAGGTTTGCCTCGTTTTAGCGAGGAGCGCCCCTTCAACCTAGACACAATGTCCGTTGGTTATATTAGGGCACAAGTCCAAATATAAAAGACCTTGTGTTCTCGTATTATAAGAAACTATGTTTGAGACTGGCTTATATAGCTACCTAATCTCGGATCTAACCCTTGCTTTCTCAAAGGTCCGCGCCTGCGTTCACTTTTTCCATTGTAACTTTCGTGGGATTTCAATACTGTTATGCGAATTTACCGACAAAATCATAAATTCCTCGTCAAATACCAAAGATAATTATTTCCCCCTACCATAATTACATGTATTTGTTCAATCCCAAAAAAAGTTATAGCAGAGTTTCTGCTATGCAATTCATAATTTACCATAAAGACACTATTTCCGTTGCAATTCCAGAGTGTTTTGTCTGTGTTATGACCTCAGTCAGCCAGAACTGTTGTCCGAGATGTTCCCACCGACATACACAAGTGACACTCGTGGAGCCATACTCATATAGATAAAGTGAGGGGAGCGAAGTATGATCCTGACTATACATTAATTAAGGAAATGGCTGACACCCATCTGTCATGAAATATTCTAATCCACATATATAAATTATTAGGTAAATATGAAGCCTAACAAATAAAATTAATAAAGAGAAGAGCAATGGTAAAATGACATTGCTGTCACAAGGAATGTACTCGAAATCCCCCTTGTTTTCTGCTTCGTCTGCAAATTGTAACGCTTTCACGTTGATAGTAAAGCTTACTGTATTATTACCCGCCTTCTTCAATGAAACGTGTGCTGTATTTCTTGGAAAAAACATTGAGACGTACTGCGTAATGACCTAAATTAATCCTAACATTAATTATATTACGTTACCAAAACGAACGAACAGATGGACAAAAGGATAAAAAAGAGAAGGGAGAGGCAGAAAGCCGAACACTAAACCCGCGTCGCGCGATACACAATTACTACCATCACGCGTGTAAGTCTACATGCACTAAATTTTTTTTCAGACGGACAGTGATAAAATACACTACCCTTTCCCAGAGTTAGGTTTATAAATCATAACAGACTCTTATTAGAAAAGATAACAATAGATGGGTTTACGTTTGAACACATAACAGTACCCAGACAGCATATCTTCGGAACAGGAGGTAAAAGAAATTGCATATTTTGAACGCAGCCACGTAGCTCCTTTAAATTAGTATTTTTGGGTTCCTTAGGGCTTGCTGACAAATAATATGTAAAACGTTACGCAAATAGTCCAGGAATTAATAAATTATACCCAAAATAAAATATTGGGGGTGCCTGACAGCATAAAATCATTTCTGCTCATAAGATTTTTTTTTTTAACGTGTTTGAAAAAAATTTACGTTACAGAAATAGCCTACCATGTAAACTCCAAATTGATTGGAGCGCAACAAATGAAAGCCTAACCACGATTGGTCGGGCTATAAATACTATCTTGGTTGTTAGGGGAGACGGGAAAAGATAACATTTTTTCAAACACTTGTCGAAACGTGGCTCATTGGCCAGTCTCGCTGATATACACACTTGGGAGCGTTAGTTCGAAACCACTTGTTAAAATACACTTGATAAAGCATCAGTGCGTTGAAGCCAGCATATATTTGGCTCAATAAAAGCCTGGAACATAGGCAGATGGAAGTTTGTGCCAGTTTGTGCCAGAATTCATTGCTAATCAACGTATCTGTGTTATTCGTATGAATTGTGGGACAGTGGTCTTGATGGTACTGAGCAGCATCTGGTCAGAGATTTGCTGAATCCAGTGTCGGATAGCATACTCCTTGGTCCTTTTAGCTGTCAGTGAGGTGTCTCCAGAGCCCAGAAGAGAATTCGAGCAGAGGAGTCCTCTCCTGCCGCCATCACTCAAGATAAGCAGAGTTGGCCAGCTGAGCTCAACATTATGTCCCCTCATCTTGAAATAACTTTATAAAAATACTATTCAGAGGGGAATTTATTTGTCTTAAAATCAGGAACTGTGAACATCTCCAATAATAGTCCCTAAAGACAAACTATTGAAGTCATGATGACCAATACCAACAGAGCTTGAACAAAACAAAACCAGTATTACCTCATTTTACTACTACACAACTGACACACATAGAACATTTGTAATAATATATGTCACTACAATATTCACATTAAATACATTCTGTACATAACTTGTAATTTAAATTGATTGTGATTCCTGATTCCCTTGTAGTTGAATCAGGACACATATTCATTCATGCCAGTAATGAATACATATTGTTATTTGAAAGTTATCAGTGCCTCCTTTAAGATATTCTCATAGAGTGTTATATGTATGTGAGTGTCACAGTGTTGTTAAGAGTAGTGGATTAAATTAAATTGTTTATCTGTCTGTTGTTGTGACTTACACTTCACCATACTCATACCCTAGACACATAACGTAGCATCACACTATTCCAGAATAATTCTGACTGAGATAAAGAGATATGTGGTAGCAAGTAAGGTTATCTATAATACACTACTTTTAATAGATATAGATACCTTCACAGCTGATCTCAGTCAGTACACTAAGTCCCCTATAAATATTTATAACATCCCACTTCACCACATATATTGGGGTCTCGCTCTTGGGATTTTGAATCTTTAACTATTAAAAATATTGGGGGTAATTCACTTCAGGGAATATAAGAATTAAAAGGTATCCTTGGGTGGAATTAAATAAGGTTGAGCTCACGGTGCCTGTTTTGTCCATTAGAGATTGAATTGTTGGTTAGACATTGTATTAAGTTACATGATAGACAATGGCGGACCTGGCCAAATTTCGATCTGCTGCGGTTCAGACTGCAAAAGAGTTAGGATTAGATGGGCAAGTTATGGTTGCCTATGTCACAACGGAATGTGACAAATTTATTGAACGCGAAGAAAGAAGATTAGAAAAAGAAGCCGAAAGAAGGTTAGAGGCTGAAAGGGAGACTAAGAGGTTGCAAGCTGAGGCTGAGACTAAGAGGTTGCAGATTGAGGCTGACAAAGAGGCTAAGAAATTGGAAGCAGAAAGAGAAGACAAAAGATTAGCTGCAGAAAGAGAAGACAAAAGATTAGCTGCAGAAAGAGAAGAGAAGAAATTAGCTGCAGAAAGAGAAGAGAAGAGATTAGCTGCAGAGAGGGAAGCAGAAAAGGAGGAGAAGAGATTACAAAGGGAACATGAGTTACGACTAAGGGAGTTTGAGTTTCAAGGCCATGCTCCTGAAAATGGTGCCAGTCCCTTTGCCTCTGATGCTACGGTTACTCAGGGAGCCTCGACCTCAGCTATGAACTTTCATTTAGATCATTTTGTTGAGAAAGACGATGATATTGAGAGCTATATAAATAGGTACGAACTATTAGCTACCACGTATGGGTTAGAGAGAGAAAGGTGGAGCTTAAAGTTATCTCAGGGACTTCGTGGGGCAGCTTATGAAGTTTTTGCAAAAATGAGCAGAGGTGATCAGGAAAATTATGACATGCTAAAGCAGGCTCTTTTGTTAAGGTATGAAAAGAATGCAGAGTTTTACAGGAAAAAATTTAGGAATGCTAAACTACTGTCAGGTGAAACCTATCACCAGTTCTCTGCACGCATAGAGACATACTTGGAGAAATGGACTTCTCTGGGGAAAACCCAAGATCTTAAGGAAATGGTCCTTATAGAGCAACTAAGAGAGTCCATGGCTCCAGACCTGAGAAAGTTTCTCATGGAACAAGGTGCAGAGAGGCTGGGTGAGTTGCTAAATGTTGCTGAAAGGTATCAAGCAGCTCAAGCAGAGGTAACAGGTAATAAAAAGAAACAGGTGGATAACTTCAGGGCACCACAGAACTTTAATAAATTTGATCCTAGGGATCAAAATAAAGGTAAGCACCAATTTGATAGGCCACGGTATGACAATAAAAATAAATTCCCACAATTCGATGAAAGGAAATATAATGAAAGAAAATCTTTCAACCAAGGAAAAAGGTGGTGTAAGAATTGTCAGATAGACAATCATGACACTGACCGTTGCAGAAGGAAACCTGTGTATATGGCAACCCTTCAGGTCAGGTCGACCTCAAGACAGGAGGAGGATATTATGTTGGATACCACTCCAGAAGAGATGAGTGTCATGAAATATTCTAATCCACATATATAAATTATTAGGTAAATATGAAGCCTAACAAATAAAATTAATAAAGAGAAGAGCAATGGTAAAATGACAGTGCTGTCCCAAAGAATGTACTCGAAATCCCCCTTGTTTTCTGCTTCGTCTGCAAATTGTAACGCTTTCACGTTGATAGTAAAGCTTACTGTATTATTACCCGCCTTCTTCAATGAAACGTGTGCTGTATTTCTTGGAAAAGCATTGAGACGTACTGCGTAATGACCTAAATTAACCCTAACATTAATTATACTGCGTTACCAAAACGAACGAACAGATGGACTAAAGGGATAAAAAGAGAAGGGAGAGGCAGAAAGCCGAACACTAAACCCGCTTCGCGCGATACACAATTACTACCATCACGCGTGTAAGTCTACATGCACTAATTTTTTTTTTCAGACGGACAGTGATAAAATACACTACCCTTTCCCAGAGTTAGGTTTATAAATCATAACAGACTCTTATTAGAAAAGACAACATTATATGGGTTTACGTTTGAACACATAACAGTACCCAGACAGCACATCTTCTAAACAGGAGATAGAGGAAATTGCATATTTTGAACGCAGCCACGTAGCTCCTTTAAATTAGTATTTTTGGGTTCCTTAGGGTTTGCTGACAAATAATATGTAAAACGTTACGCAAATAGTCCAGGAATTAATAAATTATACCCAAAATAAAATATTGGGGGTGCCTGACAGCATAAAATCATTTCTGCTCATAAAATTTTTTTTATAACGTGTTTGAAAAAACCTTACGTTACATAAATAGCCTACCATGTAAACTCCAAATTGATTGGAGCGCAACAAATGAAAGCCTAACCACGATTGGTCGGGTTATAAATACTGTCTTGGTTGTTAGGGGAGACGGGAAAAGATAACATTTTTTCAAACACTTGTCGAAACGTGGCTCATTGGCCAGTCTCGCTGATATACACACTTGGGGAGCGTTAGTTCGAGACCACTAATTCAAATAAGCTTGATAAAGCGACAGTACGTTGAAGCCAGCTCACATTTTTGCTAAAATAAAAGCCTGGAACATAGGCAGAACGGAATTTGTGCCAGTTTGTGCCAGAATTCATTGCTAATCAACGTATCTGTGTTTATTTCCATGAAATTGTGGTAAGCTTGAACCATTCAGTATCTTTTAATGAAAAATTGAATGTGAATTGTTGATTTATGCCTGTATATATATGTGTAGTTCAGTGGCAAACGTGAGGTAAAGCCTATAATGCTCCAGCCTGAACAGAGGGTGTCGGAGAGAAGTAAAACGGCATGGAATGGCCAAATAGTACACTGACACCTGGATGATTGACTAGAAAGAAATAATGCTGGAAGTGCAGAGGCGTAGTAACCATTAAGAAGGGTAATACTGGAATAAAGTATTTCAAATGAAGCTGACTGTTGGCCTAACGCTCTGAACGCAATGTTTGTGCTGTATTGTGATCAGTGTAAAAGAGAATATAAATTAGTTATGAAGTAGAAGGTACATCCTTCTTGATTTCAGGGACAGTGGTCTTGATGGTAGTGAGCAGCACCTAGTCAGAGATTTGCTGAATCCAGAGTCGGACAGCATACTCCTTGGTCTTTTAGCTATCAGTGAGGTGTCTCCTGAGCCCAGAGGAGAATTCGAGCAGAGGAGTCCTTTCCTGCCGCCATCACTAAAGATAAGCAGAGTTGGCCAGCTGAGCTCAACATTATGTCCCCTCATCTTGAACTGACTTTTAAAAATTAACATTAAGAGGGGAATTTACTTGTCTAAAAATCAGGAACTGTGAACATCTACAATAATGGTCCCTAAAGACAAACTATTGAAGTCATGATGACAAATACCAACAGAGCTTGAACAAAACAAAACCAGTATTACCTCATTTTACCACTACACAAATGACACACATAGAACATTTGTAATAATATATGTCACTACAATATTCATATTAAATACATTCTGTACATAACTTGTAATTTAAATTGATTGTGATTCCTGGTTCCCTTGTAGTTGAATCAGGACACATATTCATTCATGCCAGTAATGAATACATATTGTTATTTGAAACGTTACTAGTGACTTCTTTAAGATATTCTCATAGAGTGTTATATGTATGTGAGTGTCACAGTGTTGTTAAGAGTAGTGGATTAAATTAAATTGTTTATCTGTCTGTTGTTGTGACTTACACTTCACCATACACATACCCTAGACACATAACGTAGCATCACACTATTCCAGAATAATTCTGACTGAGATATATAGATATGTGGTAGCAAGTAAGGTTATATATATAATATACTACTCTTATTAGATATATATATATACCTTCACAGCTGATCTCAGTCAGTACACTAAGTCCCCTATAAATATTTATAACATCCCACTTCACCACATATATTGGGGTCTCGCTCTTGGGATTTTGAATCTTTAACTATTAAAAATATTGGGGGTAATTCACTTCAGGGAATATAAGAATTAAAAGGTATCCTTGGGTGGAATTAAATAAGGTTGAGCTCACGGTGCCTGTTTTGTCCATTAGAGATTGAATTGTTGGTTAGACATTGTATTAAGTTACCTGATAGACAATGGCGGACCTGGCCAAATTTCGATCTGCTGCGGTTCAGACTGCAAAAGAGTTAGGATTAGATGGGCAAGTTATGGTTGCCTATGTCACAACGGAATGTGACAAATTTATTGAACGCGAAGAAAGAAGATTAGAAAAAGAAGCCGAAAGAAGGTTAGAGGCTGAAAGGGAAATTAAGAAGTTACAATTTGAAGCTGAGGCTGAGACTAAGAGGTTGCAGATTGAGGCTGACAAAGAGACTAAGAAATTGGAGGCAGAAAGAGAAGACAAAAGATTAGCTGCAGAAGAGAAGAAATTAGCTGCAGAAAGGGAAGAGAAGAAATTAGCTGCAGAAAGGGAAGCCGAGGAAAGAAGACAAGCTGCAGAAGAAAGAAGATTGACTGCAGAGAGGGAAGCAGAAAAGGAGGAGAAAAGATTACAAAGGGAACATGAGTTACGACTAAGGGAGTTTGAGTTTCAAGGCCATGCTCCTGAAAATGGTGCCAGTCCCTTTGCCTCTGATGCTACGGTTACTCAGGGAGCCTCAATCTCAGCTATGAACTTTCATTTAGATCATTTTGTTGAGAAAGACGATGATATTGAGAGCTATATAAATAGGTACGAACTATTAGCTACCACGTATGGGTTGGAGAGAGAAAGGTGGAGCTTAAAGTTATCTCAGGGACTTCGTGGGGCAGCTTATGAAGTTTTTGCAAAAATGAGCAGAGGTGATCAGGAAAATTATGACATGCTAAAGCAGGCTCTTTTGTTAAGGTATGAAAAGAATGCAGAGTTTTACAGGAAAAAATTTAGGAATGCTAAACTACTGTCAGGTGAAACCTATCACCAGTTCTCTGCACGAATCGAGACATACTTGGAGAAATGGACTTCTCTGGGGAAAACCCAAGATCTTAAGGAAATGGTCCTTATAGAGCAATTAAGAGAGTCCATGGCTCCAGACCTGAGAAAGTTTCTCATGGAACAAGGTGCAGAGAGGCTGGATGAGTTGCTAAATGTTGCTGAAAGGTATCAAGCAGCTCAAGCAGAGGTAACAGGTAATAAAAAGAAACAGGTGGACAACTTTAGGGCACCACAGAACTTTAATAAATTTGATCCTAAGGATCAAAATAAAGGTAAGCACCAATTTGATAGGCCACGGTATGACAATAAAAATAAATTCCCACAATTCGATGAAAGGAAATATGATGAAAGAAAATCTTTCAACCAAGGAAAAAGGTGGTGTAAGAATTGTCAGATGGACAATCATGACACTGACCGTTGCAGAAGGAAACCTGTGTATATGGCAACCCTTCAGGTCAGGTCGACCTCAAGACAGGAGGAGGATATTATGTTAGATACCACTCCAGAAGAGATGAGGAAGGCACAGGCTGGGGACAAAACACTCAAGCCTTGTTACAGAAAATTGTCAACTTGTCATACAACTCCAGGCAAGGGAGAGTTTTACATGAAAAACAAGTTGATTTATAGGAAGACTGGAGCTAGATCCAATGGTCACGGACAGCTGGTTCTTCCAAAGAGATATAGGACAGAATTAATAAGGAGCCTACATGTGAAACCAGATGGGGACCATGAGAAGATAGGTACCATCATTCAAAAGGTGGCTCACAATTATTATTGGCCCAAAGCAAGATGGGACATTGAAAACTTTGTAGAAAGGTGTAGCATAGCACATGAGGGAACACCCACAAGTGGGAACATGGATCAGGACCTGGACACGCCCCGGAGAAAAATCAGGCCTGATAATAAAAGGAAAAATAGATTTGATAAAGTGGACCAAATGGAATGGGAAGCCCCTTTTCACGGACAAGCTTCACTTAACTGTTTTACAATGGCCACTATGCGGAGAGTGCAAAAAGATGTCTTACCCCAGGATAAGCCGACAATCCCTCAATCGGACTTAAACAAACTGGAGGAAGAAGATGTAGAGAGGAAATCTCTCATCAAGAATTTTAAGAGGGGAGAAAGCCCCAAAAGAAAAATTGGTAGCGGTCGTTTTGTGAATGATAATTCTGGGAGGAAAAATCATCACTATAAAGCTTCAAGTGGAAGAGACCATACCGGTGCATGGACAAATAGGTCCACACAATTAAAGGTCCATATGTAGCTTTGTTAAGAACGTGGACTGATGAAAAGGCAGAGGAAAACATTACATCTTCATACCAATATGTGAATGAGCTGACCACTCGGTTGAAAAACTGGCTGGAAACTTGCCAATGAAAATTTGAAACAAGCCAGGAAGAAACATGCTGCCTATTATAACAGGAAGGCGAAAGACAGAAATTTGGCTGTGGGAGAGAAGGTACTGCTTCTTTTGCCCGGGAGTCAGAATAAGTTACAAATTGGATGGCAGGGTCCATATACAGTTCTAGAGAAGGTGTCTAGAACAAATTATAAGATAGATAAGAAGGGGAAAGAAAAAAATCTATCATGTGAATCTCCTGAAGAAATATTTGGAAAGAGAACATCAGGAAGAGACACACTTGTTGACCTTGTCCATCGCCATGGAGATGAAAAAGGAACCACTTTCATCATTTGAATATCCAGTACACCCCTGTGAGACAGCAGCACAGGTGAAAATCAGTACACATTTAACGAAAACTCAGAAAGAGAGAGTGCAACAGGTTCTAAATAATCATGCAGAGGTGTTAACAGACCGACCAGGGCATACAAACCTATTGGAATATGATATGAAATTAATAGACTCCACACCTGTCTGTATGAAACCATATTCGATTCCGTTTGCTAAGGAAAAAGCTTTGAAGGAAGAGATAGACTATCTGTTGAAGGAAGGAATTATTTCGCACAGTGAGTCTTCGTATAGTTCCGGTGTTGTACTTTTAAGGAAGCCCTCTGGAGAACATAGACTCTGTATAGATTACAGGAGACTGAATGCTATTACAGAAGGACAGGTGGATCCATTGCCGGATACAAATCAGCTGTTTGCCAGACTAAATAAAGCTAAATATTTCTCAAAAGTGGATCTGAGTAAAGGATACTATCAGATTCCAGTAAAGCCTGAGGTTAGACCATACCTAGCTTTTAGTACCTCAGAAGGACACTATGAGTTTAATAGATTGCCATTTGGATTGAAGAATGCGCCTAGTGTCTTCTCTAGAATGATGAGAAAATTATTGGATCCTCTGAATAATCCCTGTATAACAAATTTTATGGATGATATCCTTATAGCAACAGAAACATTTGAGGAACACATTGACTCTCTGAACATGCTGTTTGATCGACTTAGGGAGGCAAATTTAACAGCCCGACCAACCAAATGTTGCGTTGGATGTAAAGAATTGGAATTTTTGGGACACACAGTTTATCAGGGAAACATGACCCCTGACCCAAAGAATTTAGAGAAACTACAGAAAGCCCCGAGACCACAAACCAAGAAGGACGTGAGATCCTTTGTCTCATTATGTGGTTTCTACCAGAAGTATATCAAAAACTTTAATTCCATATGTGCACCTTTAACGGAATTGACACGTAAAGGACTTCCAGATCGCATTACATGGACACCACAATGTGAAATGACTTACCAAGAATTGAAGGAAAAGCTCACAAGTAAACCCATTTTGAAATTACCTGACTTAAGTCAAGAATTCATAGTAAGGACGGATGCAAGTAATATTGGGCTAGGTGCAACTTTACTACAGAAATCAGATGCATTGGATGGGGAATTAAGCCCAGTGGCATATGCTAGCAGAAAGTTGAATAAAGCTGAAATCAACTACTCAACTAGCGAAAAAGAATGTCTTGCAGTAATATGGGCAATAAAGAAATTCAATATTTATCTATATGGGAAGGCATTTAAGTTGCAAACTGACCACAAACCTTTATCGTTTTTAGCACAGGCTAAGCATGAGAACTCTAGGTTACTCCGATGGTCTTTGCTTCTGGCTCCATATAATTTTAGCATTGAATATATATCTGGAAAAACAAATCTGGGAGCGGATTTTTTAAGCCGCCATCCGTGTGATGAGAATCACCGTAAACCCCAGAAATAATAATAAATTTCTCTATGTGTATATAGAATAAAGGACTGACATATAATGTCTGTTTTAAGAGGGGAAGTGTCATGAAATATTCTAATCCACATATATAAATTATTAGGTAAATATGAAGCCTAACAAATAAAATTAATAAAGAGAAGAGCAATGGTAAAATGACAGTGCTGTCCCAAAGAATGTACTCGAAATCCCCCTTGTTTTCTGCTTCGTCTGCAAATTGTAACGCTTTCACGTTGATAGTAAAGCTTACTGTATTATTACCCGCCTTCTTCAATGAAACGTGTGCTGTATTTCTTGGAAAAGCATTGAGACGTACTGCGTAATGACCTAAATTAACCCTAACATTAATTATACTGCGTTACCAAAACGAACGAACAGATGGACTAAAGGGATAAAAAGAGAAGGGAGAGGCAGAAAGCCGAACACTAAACCCGCTTCGCGCGATACACAATTACTACCATCACGCGTGTAAGTCTACATGCACTAATTTTTTTTTCAGACGGACAGTGATAAAATACACTACCCTTTCCCAGAGTTAGGTTTATAAATCATAACAGACTCTTATTAGAAAAGACAACATTATATGGGTTTACGTTTGAACACATAACAGTACCCAGACAGCACATCTTCTAAACAGGAGATAGAGGAAATTGCATATTTTGAACGCAGCCACGTAGCTCCTTTAAATTAGTATTTTTGGGTTCCTTAGGGTTTGCTGACAAATAATATGTAAAACGTTACGCAAATAGTCCAGGAATTAATAAATTATACCCAAAATAAAATATTGGGGGTGCCTGACAGCATAAAATCATTTCTGCTCATAAAATTTTTTTTATAACGTGTTTGAAAAAAATTTACGTTACAGAAATAGCCTACCATGTAAACTCCAAATTGATTGGAGCGCAACAAATGAAAGCCTAACCACGATTGGTCGGGCTATAAATACTATCTTGGTTGTTAGGGGAGACGGGAAAAGATAACATTTTTTCAAACACTTGTCGAAACGTGGCTCATTGGCCAGTCTCGCTGATATACACACTTGGGAGCGTTAGTTCGAGACCACTAATTCAAATAAGCTTGATAAAGCGACAGTACGTTGAAGCCAGCTCACATTTTTGCTAAAATAAAAGCCTGGAACATAGGCAGAACGGAATTTGTGCCAGTTTGTGCCAGAATTCATTGCTAATCAACGTATCTGTGTTTATTTCCATGAAATTGTGGTAAGCTTGAACCATTCAGTATCTTTTAATGAAAAATTGAATGTGAATTGTTGATTTATGCCTGTATATATATGTGTAGTTCAGTGGCAAACGTGAGGTAAAGCCTATAATGCTCCAGCCTGAACAGAGGGTGTCGGAGAGAAGTAAAACGGCATGGAATGGCCAAATAGTACACTGACACCTGGATGATTGACTAGAAAGAAATAATGCTGGAAGTGCAGAGGCGTAGTAACCATTAAGAAGGGTAATACTGGAATAAAGTATTTCAAATGAAGCTGACTGTTGGCCTAACGCTCTGAACGCAATGTTTGTGCTGTATTGTGATCAGTGTAAAAGAGAATATAAATTAGTTATGAAGTAGAAGGTACATCCTTCTTGATTTCAGGGACAGTGGTCTTGATGGTAGTGAGCAGCACCTAGTCAGAGATTTGCTGAATCCAGAGTCGGACAGCATACTCCTTGGTCTTTTAGCTATCAGTGAGGTGTCTCCTGAGCCCAGAGGAGAATTCGAGCAGAGGAGTCCTTTCCTGCCGCCATCACTAAAGATAAGCAGAGTTGGCCAGCTGAGCTCAACATTATGTCCCCTCATCTTGAACTGACTTTTAAAAATTAACATTAAGAGGGGAATTTACTTGTCTTAAAATCAGGAACTGTGAACATCTACAATAATGGTCCCTAAAGACAAACTATTGAAGTCATGATGACAAATACCAACAGAGCTTGAACAAAACAAAACCAGTATTACCTCATTTTACTACTACACAACTGACACACATAGAACATTTGTAATAATATATGTCACTACAATATTCATATTAAATACATTCTGTACATAACTTGAAATTTAAATTGATTGTGATTCCTGGTTCCCTTGTAGTTGAATCAGGACACATATTCATTCATGCCAGTAATGAATACATATTGTTATTTGAAACGTTACTAGTGACTTCTTTAAGATATTCTCATAGAGTGTTATATGTATGTGAGTGTCACAGTGTTGTTAAGAGTAGTGGATTAAATTAAATTGTTTATCTGTCTGTTGTTGTGACTTACACTTCACCATACACATACCCTAGACACATAACGTAGCATCACACTATTCCAGAATAATTCTGACTGAGATATATAGATATGTGGTAGCAAGTAAGGTTATATATATAATATACTACTCTTATTAGATATATATATACCTTCACAGCTGATCTCAGTCAGTACACTAAGTCCCCTATAAATATTTATAACATCCCACTTCACCACAATGAGGAAGGCACAGGCTGGGGATAAAACACTCAAGCCTTGTTTCAGAAAATTGTCAACTTGTCATACAACTCCAGGCAAGGGAGATTTTTACATGAAAAACAAGTTGATGTATAGGAAGACTGGAGCTAGATCCAATGGTCACGGACAGCTGGTTCTTCCAAAAAGATATAGGGCAGACTTAATAAGGAGTCTACATGTGAAACCAGATGGGGACCATGAGAAGATAGGTACCATCATTCAAAAGGTGGCTCACAATTATTATTGGCCCAAAGCAAGATGGGACATTGAGAATTTTGTAGAAAGGTGTAGCATAGCACATGAGGGAACACCCACAAGTGGGAACATGGATCAGGACCTGGACACGCCATGGGGCAAAATCAGGCCTGACAATAAAAGGAAAAATAGATTTGATAAAGTGGACCAAATGGAATGGGAAGCCCCTTTTCACGGACAAGCTTCACTTAACTGTTTTACAATGGCCACTATGCGGAGAGTGCAAAAAGATGTCTTACCCCAGGATAAGCCGACAATCCCTCAATCGGACTTAAACAAACTGGAGGAAGAGGATGTAGGGAGGAAATCTCTCATCAAGAATTTTAAGTGGGAAGAAAGCCCCAAAAGAAAAATTGGTAGCGGTCGTTTTGTGAATGATAATTCTGGGAGGAAAAATCATCACTATAAAGCTTCAAGTGGAAGAGACCATACCGGTGCATGGACAAATAGGTCCACACAATTAAAGGTCCATATGTAGCTTTGTTAAGAACGTGGACTGATGAAAAGGCAGAGGAAAACATTACATCTTCATACCAATATGTGAATGAGCTGACCACTCGGTTGAAAACTGGCTGGAAACTTGCCAATGAAAATTTGAAACAAGCCAGGAAGAAACATGCTGCCTATTATAACAGGAAGGCGAAAGACAGAAATTTGGCTGTGGGAGAGAAGGTACTGCTTCTTTTGCCCGGGAGTCAGAATAAGTTACAAATTGGATGGCAGGGTCCATATACAGTTCTAGAGAAGGTGTCTAGAACAAATTATAAGATAGATAAGAAGGGGAAAGAAAAAATCTATCATGTGAATCTCCTGAAGAAATATTTGGAAAGAGAACATCAGGAAGAGACACACTTGTTGACCTTGTCCATCGCCATGGAGATGAAAAAGGAACCACTTTCATCATTTGAATATCCATTACACCCCTGTGAGACAGCAGCACAGGTGAAAATCAGTACACATTTAACGAAAACTCAGAAAGAGAGAGTGCAACAGGTTCTAAATAATCATGCAGAGGTGTTAACAGACCGACCAGGGCATACAAACCTATTGGAATATGATATGAAACTCATAGACTCCACACCTGTCTGTATGAAACCATATTCGATTCCGTTTGCTAAGGAAAAAGCTTTGAAGGAAGAGATAGACTATCTATTGAAGGAAGGAATTATTTCGCACAGTGAGTCTTCGTATAGTTCCGGGGTGGTACTCTTAAGGAAGCCCTCTGGAGAACATAGACTCTGTATAGATTACAGGAGACTGAATGCTATTACAGAAGGACAGGTGGATCCATTGCCGGATACAAATCAGCTGTTTGCCAGACTAAATAAAGCTAAATATTTCTCAAAGGTGGATCTGAGTAAAGGATACTATCAGATTCCAGTAAAGCCTGAGGTTAGACCATACCTAGCTTTTAGTACCTCAGAAGGACACTATGAGTTTAATAGATTGCCATTTGGATTGAAGAATGCGCCTAGTGTCTTCTCTAGAATGATGAGAAAATTATTGGATCCTCTGAATAATCCCTGTATAACAAATTTTATGGATGATATCCTTATAGCAACAGAAACATTTGAGGAACACATTGACTCTCTGAACATGCTGTTTACTCGACTTAGGGAGGCAAATTTAACAGCCCGACCAACCAAATGTTGCGTTGGATGTAAAGAATTGGAATTTTTGGGACACACAGTTTATCAGGGAAACATGACCCCTGACCCAAAGAACTTAGAGAAACTACAGAAAGCCCCGAGACCACAAACCAAGAAGGACGTGAGATCCTTTGTCTCATTATGTGGTTTCTACCAGAAGTATATCAAAAACTTTAATTCCATATGTGCACCTTTAACGGAATTGACACGTAAAGGACTTCCAGATCGCATTACATGGACACCACAATGTGAAATGACTTACCAAGAATTGAAGGAAAAGCTCACAAGTAAACCCATTTTGAAATTACCTGACTTAAGTCAAGAATTCATAGTAAGGACGGATGCAAGTAATATTGGGTTAGGTGCAACTTTACTACAGAAATCAGATGCATTGGATGGGGAATTAAGCCCAGTGGCATATGCTAGCAGAAAGTTGAATAAAGCTGAAATCAACTACTCAACTAGCGAAAAAGAATGTCTTGCAGTAATATGGGCAATAAAGAAATTCAATATTTATCTATATGGGAAGGCATTTAAGTTGCAAACTGACCACAAACCTTTATCGTTCTTAGCACAGGCTAAGCATGAGAACTCTAGGTTACTCCGATGGTCTTTGCTTCTGGCTCCATATAATTTTAGCATTGAATATATATCTGGAAAAACCAATCTGGGAGCGGATTTTTTTAAGCCGCCATCCGTGTGATGAGAATCACCGTAAACCCCAGAAATAATAATAAATTTCTATATGTGTATATAGAATAAAGGACTGACATATAATGTCTGTTTTAAGAGGGGAGGTGTCATGAAATATTCTAATCCACATATATAAATTATTAGGTAAATATGAAGCCTAACAAATAAAATTAATAAAGAGAAGAGCAATGGTAAAATGACATTGCTGTCACAAGGAATGTACTCGAAATCCCCCTTGTTTTCTGCTTCGTCTGCAAATTGTAACGCTTTCACGTTGATAGTAAAGCTTACTGTATTATACCCGCTTTCTTCAATGAAACGTGTGCTGTATTTCTTGGAAAAAACATTGAGACGTACTGCGTAATGACCTAAATTAATCCTAACATTAATTATATTACGTTACCAAAACGAACGAACAGATGGACAAAAGGATAAAAAAGAGAAGGGAGAGGCAGAAAGCCGAACACTAAACCCGCGTCGCGCGATACACAATTACTACCATCACGCGTGTAAGTCTACATGCACTAAATTTTTTTTCAGACGGACAGTGATAAAATACACTACCCTTTCCCAGAGTTAGGTTTATAAATCATAACAGACTCTTATTAGAAAAGATAACAATAGATGGGTTTACGTTTGAACACATAACAGTACCCAGACAGCATATCTTCGGAACAGGAGGTAAAAGAAATTGCATATTTTGAACGCAGCCACGTAGCTCCTTTAAATTAGTATTTTTGGGTTCCTTAGGGCTTGCTGACAAATAATATGTAAAACGTTACGCAAATAGTCCAGGAATTAATAAATTATACCCAAAATAAAATATTGGGGGTGCCTGACAGCATAAAATCATTTCTGCTCATAAGATTTTTTTTTAACGTGTTTGAAAAAAATTTACGTTACAGAAATAGCCTACCATGTAAACTCCAAATTGATTGGAGCGCAACAAATGAAAGCCTAACCACGATTGGTCGGGCTATAAATACTATCTTGGTTGTTAGGGGAGACGGGAAAAGATTTTTTTTTTTTTTTTTTTTTTTTTTTTTTTTTTTTTTTTTTTTTTTTTTTTTCTTAACCAGCGGCACTTGGGCTTTCAGCCCTTCGGCCCAATGACATGTCATTGCGAGGCTGGGGAACCTGAGGACTTTCCTTCCAACCCGGTCAGGAGCTTCGCTCCTTCCCATCCACAGAGGGTTTATCACAGGAGCCGTTCAGGCTATTCAGTCAAATTTCCGGCCGTAAACATTTCTTCAAACGCCGACGCCCGGGTTTGAACCATGAACACCTGGTCGCCAGTACAACGCCGAAGCCATTACACCAGCGCGGCTCCAAACGACGGGAAAAGATAACATTTTTTCAAACACTTGTCGAAACGTGGCTCATTGGCCAGTCTCGCTGATATACACACTTGGGAGCGTTAGTTCGAAAATTCGTATGAATTGTGGGACAGTGGTCTTGATGGTACTGAGCAGCATCTGGTCAGAGATTTGCTGAATCCAGTGTCGGATAGCATACTCCTTGGTCCTTTTAGCTGTCAGTGAGGTGTCTCCAGAGCCCAGAAGAGAATTCGAGCAGAGGAGTCCTCTCCTGCCGCCATCACTCAAGATAAGCAGAGTTGGCCAGCTGAGCTCAACATTATGTCCCCTCATCTTGAAATAACTTTATAAAAATACTATTCAGAGGGGAATTTATTTGTCTTAAAATCAGGAACTGTGAACATCTCCAATAATAGTCCCTAAAGACAAACTATTGAAGTCATGATGACCAATACCAACAGAGCTTGAACAAAACAAAACCAGTATTACCTCATTTTACTACTACACAACTGACACACATAGAACATTTGTAATAATATATGTCACTACAATATTCACATTAAATACATTCTGTACATAACTTGTAATTTAAATTGATTGTGATTCCTGATTCCCTTGTAGTTGAATCAGGACACATATTCATTCATGCCAGTAATGAATACATATTGTTATTTGAAAGTTATCAGTGCCTCCTTTAAGATATTCTCATAGAGTGTTATATGTATGTGAGTGTCACAGTGTTGTTAAGAGTAGTGGATTAAATTAAATTGTTTATCTGTCTGTTGTTGTGACTTACACTTCACCATACTCATACCCTAGACACATAACGTAGCATCACACTATTCCAGAATAATTCTGACTGAGATAAAGAGATATGTGGTAGCAAGTAAGGTTATCTATAATACACTACTTTTAATAGATATAGATACCTTCACAGCTGATCTCAGTCAGTACACTAAGTCCCCTATAAATATTTATAACATCCCACTTCACCACACCATCTTACTGAGCACAGGGTTTAAAAGGTGATCAAACATTCTTCAAAACAACTGTGTATATGTAATGTTTATAACCGCAACACACACATACACACATTAATACACACACAAAGCCTGACTCATCCAGTACACATAATGAAAAATTTGGTAAGAAAGGGGGGAGGGAGGGGGGCGTCTGAAGCCAGAAAGCCTTCCCCGCCGCTAAATATGCCACTGAGAAGGGCACAGTTTAATGATAAAAGCAATGCAAGTCTTGATCAAATAATCCTTGAATACGCCAGTGTTTACGGAACGCCTTGTAATTAACAAAATAAATATATTAAATGATCATACGTGAGTCACTAGATAAGTACGTAAGAAATATGGTCTCATTTAACAGTACACAATCTGGCAATAAAGTTTTCATGTTCATTTACCGAAATAAATTATGACTGTGTTTTGAGTGGATAGCTCAAGATCAGATTTTGGATAAAAGGTATGCCCTTAAGTGAGTCGCACCAGGAAAATGTTGATTGTGAGAAACCGGCAGCTGGCTATGGCAAGTAAACACTTGATGCAGTGAATGTCTGAACTGGTGTGATGTTACCGCGGTACAACTTCAGATACTCGGAGATTATCCCTAGAATGTTCTTCGATGAATTGGTTCGAATTCTTTCATTGAAACCGACAAAAGATTCGCATTTAAGTTCTGCTCATAGCTTGTTTTCGCTTGCGAATGATAATCAGTAAGTGTCACGGGTTGCCTCCCCTTGCTCTGCAGTAGTGGTCCAACAGTGGCCAAAACCTAGAGTATCTAATGTGGGTCTTCAGAGGTGTCTGCCTTCGCACAAAATTACTCTTGGCAGAGTCGTAGATAGAAGTGAGTTGTCGTGGTTGAGTTAAGGTTTGAGAGTATTTGTCGAGTCAGACAATTGTAGTGAAATCGACAATGAGAGTGAACTGACTGAATTATAGACAACACACAGATAATGTGTAAAATAGGGGAAACTTGAGACAAACCTGGAAGAGGATTCATTAAAGCTATCTCTCTTTCCAAACCTCAACACACTTATATAGTCTTAAGAACCACCCGCTCTCTCTCCTTTCTCTGGTCAAATAGAGACAATAGTAAGAGCTGGAATATTAAGTATGAATGAAGGGTCGTGAACAGCGCGTTAATAAATGAGTAAAATTTATTAAAGTTTCTTGAAGGAAAAAAAAATATGAAAATAAGTATATCAGCACAACAGCATAAGAAAGGCATCAATATTTACATCAAGTTAACAAATATCCAATTAAACACTAACGAACAAACAATCCAACAACACAAAAAACCCTCCTGTAGAACACCGACAAATAAATAAACAGAGTTTCTAATCCTTCCGCTTCTGTGGAACCAAATTCAATAACTCCAGTTAGTGTCTTTATATGTATATCCTCCTATAGGTGATGAATTACAATATAAATCCACTGTAGACGCTATCCATGCACCGTTGGTCACACACTAGCAACAAGATAGGCTCTGTCTATATTCGCCTGACCGCTAATACGTGTGGGGGTTTTGAATGACCAGAAACACACACAAGACGAGGTCAATTTAGGACAAACGGTCCGCTGCGCTATTATCCAGCGCGTGAAATTAGGCCTGCGTACTTGATGTTTAAATCCCGTTTGGCTGGTTTGAAATTTATTTGCGACTGAGCGCTCAGTTTAAGCACACAGTCTAGTGCTTTAAATTATGCTGAAGACGCTGAGCTGATCGATATGCTGGCAACCACTATGCTCTGACTGGTGATCAAGAGGCGAGTAGGAAACCACTACTGCCAAATACGATTTCAGATTTGCTATTGCTCGTTATACACTGCATGCGCTCATTTCCCATTAGAGGGATGGGCGTCGAAAAGGGTTGTACTTCAGGTATAGATGACAACTCGTGGTGCTAATTGCTTTCAGGAACCGTGAGATCGATGAGAATGTTGCGTTCTTCGCCTGACTGGAATCCTGCAGTAGCAATGGGGTACCCTGGAACTGAGAGACCAAAAACAACCAACCTTTACATCAAGCAAACAATAAAATTACAATAACGTTATAATGAACAGTTATGTCCCACTATGGGATTTATAATTATTGTTATCATTGCTAGGATAGTCTCGGGCTGTCTTTATCCATATGAGTCGCCCTCCTGTTACTTTCACTCTATCAATTATCAGCATGCACCCGCATAGGCTAATATATCTTGTACATACATATACATGTCAGCAAATGCCCTGACAGCAAAATCTACTCCGTCCTCTTCCAACTCAACGTAAGGGAAATATAACCCTGTAGTCCCAGCTGAGTGGATATACGATTCATCTTACAACATTAAGTGAATTTACATAAAATACAGTACTAGACATTACATAATAAATGTTATGCGCCCCTTGGTGTCGATACACAAAAAGGGAAAAGTAATAACCTCCCAAAAATTGAATACCTGGATAATGCAATGTTATTGCTATAATAATACGTTGTGTCTTAAACATAAGATATAATTATATCTCTGGCTGCTTTCTGGATTGCCGTGAAAGTTCTAAACTGGTGTCTAACTACACAAGTAGGCATATAATAATTCCACACCCAACCACTAGAAGTTTCTCTCAGAAAGTAATAAGTGACTAGACTGAGTAAAACTATCAAGATTTATAGTCTGCAAGAGACGCTACACCCGGCCACCTGGCATCGCATGTTTCCGCAGATGTTCGGCGTATAACGTAATCATGAGTAAGACAAATGTTATTCTAGAGTCTACATCAGAAGACGCCAACCGCGAGAAAGTTTCGTTGATAAGACATAATATTATTCTAAAGGTGAACTGCGGCGATTAAGGGCCACAACAAAAATCTCAAAACGAACGTGAGTTTATCTTCCCTGAATCGGAGATGAAAGCGGGTACCCAGACCTCAAAGGGTTGCCTCACCTTTGATCACGCTACCAACTTTAGTAGGACAGTGGTTCGCTTCTTCAAAGAAACTATTTCTCGCTTGTGATCAATGCTGTTACGAGCTACAAGCGTTCCCCTAGTCAGACAAACACCAGGTGCAGCGTAGGAAATATTATCGTAAGCTGACCAATACTGACCAAGTGGTGCATTTATAATGAAGGCCAGAACGACATCAAACCGCGGGGTGGGGTCTGAGAGGGGAATAATGGGCTACGTATGTAAAATCCGAAGGAAAAAAAACCGAAAGTGGAAAAAATCGAGGAAACCAGAAACATTAAAAGAGTAAGAAAAATGGGACGTATTGGGAAAATAAAATTATCAGTCAATCCGTGACATGAGGGGTACTGTAGAATTCCGGGTTCGTATTAATGAAGGCGAGTTTTCTACTGATGTACAGAGATGCTATTAATACTTTTTGTCCGGTCTTATAAATTCAGAATCCAACTCTATTCTTTTCTGTGACAAGGTCCGAGCTGTCTACGTTGGCGATTTCAGGAATGTAGTGCCTTATGTCAAACTTTTTCTACATTATATCATAAGTTCCCGGCTCACGCTTCCACCTGGCGTTTTCTGCAGAACTCCCAATCAGCGCGGTTGTTTATTGGCGTCTCAAATGCCAGCCAATACATTCAAAGTTCATATTATGAAAACTTTTCCTCATGCAGTATTCTGTATGACTCATGCGTTTCAAAATTTCAAACAGGCATCCTCCGTATATGGAGTTGCTACATCCGACAATTCTTGGTAATGTTTACGTTACAACTTCTTACATTTTTACCCGATCATAACCAGGTTGTCCGGAAGTTTCCTTACATCATTCGTCCTGCTCGTTCTGCGCACAAATTATGTCACAGTAAGTTAGATGAATGACGCTAGAACTGTTACTGAAATACAAATGCGCTATAACGAGATTGAAATACAGATACATAGTAAATAGTCTGAACTCAAGATACGCAATAATTAGACTAAAATATTACTTGGGCACCAGACTTAATACTGGCTCTTGACTGGATGGCCGCATGCAGGAGATTTCTACAATGGAGAGATGACAGGTGGTGGGTATCTGGAAGTGGCTCTGTGCAGGACGTGAGGATTCCTTGGGAGAGCCCAGAACCAGAGCACAGCATTGTGCAAGCTCTGCATAGTTGGAGAGCCCCCCCCCCCCCCGGATGACGGGGAATGCACAGTGTGCCACCCCACCTATCCCAACTGCTAACTTAGAACCAGAAGTGGGGTCCTCTGTATGCGTGCCAGGCCAGGATAACATGCCTGAGAAAGAGACTGGAGCTCAGAACTCCCCAGCTCAAAGTTGCAGGATGGCAGAAAAGCCACGGGAAAGAATGGTCTTTTTTGAAGATAATGCAACCATATTTTCACCATACGAGCTCGGACGCCGCCTCGGTAAACAAGGTCCGCGCAGAGCAGTGACACCCTCAGGCTGCTTGCGAATAGTCTACTACTGGGAACATAAACAGATTAGGGATGAGCCCACTCTCCTGTTGAAGAGGTGCTAAAGTCATAGATACTGGGCCAGAAGGCGCACCGGAAACCACAGTATCACGCAACTCGCTTTTTTTGTTATGGATGAGTACACCGTCAAATAAATCTCGTACTGGTGCTCGCCCTGTGGAGCTCCACCAGGCAGGTGCAGTGCCGGGCTCTGAGCCTCGACAGAGCCCACCCTCAGCTACTGGAGGACCCTCTAGACCGTCTTGTGGAGTCAACAGACGGCGGAGGAGAACTACTGACCGAAACAAAACAGAAAAAGAGAAACCCAGAGTGCCACTTGTCATGATGCACTGGAATGCAGAGGGAGTGAACAGCAAGCAGGCTGGATACAGCAAAAATACAGAGCTGGAAAACATCTTGTATGAGAAACAAGTCAGTGTTTGTTGTATCCAAGAGACTCACTTGAAAGCAGATCAAACCTTTAAAATAAGGGGATATCAATGCTTCAGATCCGACAGACAAGATAGACGAAAAGGAGGAGTACTTACTCTTGTAAGGAATAACATTCATGTGCACGAAAGGAAAACCTACATGGATGGAGCAGAATATCAGCTGTTGCAGATAAAGGTAGACAAGATGGAAATAGAACTCCTGAACTATTACTGTCCAAACAACAAACCCCTGAGTCTCAGCTCTATACAGGTATCAGCCACCAACTTTATAGCAGTTGGAGACTTTAATAGCCACTCCCAGAGCTGGGGCTATAACCATCTAGATCACAGAGGTGAAGAGGTTGAAACATGGCAAGATGATCACTTTCTAATCTTAGTCAATAATGCCACAGATACTCCTACCTTCTACTCCAGAGGATGGCACACAACTTCAACACCAGATCTTGCCTTCGCCACCCCAGATACAGCTGGATCTATTAGTAGAGAAGTAGGAGACCAACTAGGGGGAAGCGACCATCGCCCAATCTTTCTTACTGTCCAGAGTGTAACTCTCAGTACAGGCCCAGCCATTACAAGATGGAACTACAAAAAAGCCAACTGGGGTTTATTCAGGCATCAGGTGAACACGCTGCTGTCTACCCTCAAGGTACAGAACAGAGACATTAATGAAGTGGTAAAAGACTTCAACAGATGCATACTACAAGCTGCAAAAGAAACCATTCCCAAAGGATGCCGGTGTAATTACATACCATACTGGTCCAGCACACTCCAAGAACGTCAGGAAGCTATGGACATGGCTAGAAAGGACGCAGAGTCTCAGCCTTCACTTGAAACTCACAACAAATGGAAAAAGGCTGTAGCAGAGTTTCAGAGAACAAAGCTGGAAGAAAAACGGAAAAGCTGGAGAACTAAAACGGCATCGCTGAACCTTGAGAAAGACGGCAGGAAACTTTGGAGATTAGTCAAGTCTCTAAATGAAGAGCGTTCCTCACCTAGGCAGACTATCACATTGGATGAAGGTGGCAAACTTTTCAGAGGAAAACAAGCTGCAGACCTGTTTGCTAGAAGATACAGTTCAGAAAGCAACTTACCCATTAACATAGACCATCAGAGAGAGATAAGAAAAGAAATACTGGCAACCATGGGACAGACAGATACTCCTGCCCCAATGAGGGAACCCATCACTCTAGGAGAACTACAGAATGCTATTTCCAAACTTAAGTTCCAAAAGTCACCCGGCCCAGACAAAATCAGCAACGAAATGCTAGTAAATCTGAGCTCAGCAGCAAAGACAAAACTGCTTGAGATATTCAACCACAGCTGGTTGAAAGGAACGGTACCCCAAGTATGGAGAGAAGCCATCACAATACCCATACTAAAGAAAGGGAAATGTAAGACCGAGGCTGCAAGTTACCGGCCAATCAGTCTCACAAGCTGTGTTGGGAAGACTATGGAGCGAATAGTCAACCACAGATTGAAATGGTATTTAGAGTCTGAGCAGATCCTGGTGCGGGAACAAGCTGGATTTAGAGAATGCTACAGTATAGAAGACCAAGTTACTTACTTGTCTCAAGCAGTAGAAGATGCCTTCCAGGAGAAGAAAAAGGTCCTAACGATCTGGGTCGACTTCAAGCAGGCCTTTGACAAGGTGTGGAAAGATGGCCTTATTGCTAAACTTAGGAGAAGTGGAATCCAAGGCAACATGATGAAATGGATCCAGTCATATTTGCATAACAGGAGAACTAGAGTCACTCTTGACGGTCTGCAGAGCAGAAAAGTGTTGCTCTATCAAGGGGTACCTCAAGGAGGAGTAATTTCCCCAACACTCTTCCTTGTTTACATCAATGACTTGGTGAAAGATCTCCCCACAGGAGTGAAAGCTGCCTTATATGCAGATGACCTAGTACTCTGGTGCGCTGATGAAAACGTCACCACAGCAAATTATAGAATGCAGCGGGCAGCAGACATGCTAGTGTCATGGGCAGAGAAATGGCATATCACAATAAACACAGACAAAACCTCCACAACACTGTTCTCCCTCGCCCCCAAGGACAAAGCAGCTAACATATACCTAGGGACAACCGTGATCAAGGAAGAAAGCTACCCCACCTATCTTGGGGTGACATTTGACCAAAGGCTTACATGGAATAAGCATATTGAAAATGCAGAAGGAAAGGCCCGAAGACGACTAGGCATATTCAGAAAATTAGCAGGTACCAACTGGGGAGCAAATGAACGAACTCTAAAGAAGATTTATAATGGAGTAATAAGACCACACTTAGAGTTTAGCTCAGCAGCATGGTCATCAGCTGCTAACTCACATCTGCAGTCTTTGGACAAAGTGCAAAATCAAGCTCTCAGGCTCATTACAGGAGCCATGAAAACTACACCAATATCAGAGATGCAGAAGGTTGCTGGATTACAGACATTGTCCCATAGAAGAGACACAAAAACCATGATCCAGATGGAAAAGTACAACAGTATGCCAACGCACCCAATGAAGGCAAGACTAGATGATCTGGCATTGGGACGTCTAAAGCGTAGCAGCTTTGTGCATCGGGGAAAAAGACTTAAAAGACAGCATCAAGAAGACCTATCCATGAAGACAACACCACTGAAGCCCACCCTGTACCATGGGAGCAGGCCAGCAATGCCCTCCAAATTAATACATCAGTCAGTGGTCTCACAAGTGGATGTGAGCATAACGATCTGCAAAAACGAACTGCTACATTGAGTATGATCCAAGAAAGCTATCCCGATCAATCATGGATACATGCCTATACAGATGGATCAGCAACTAATGCTGTTAGGAATGGAGGTGCCGGTATCTTTATCTCATATCCTGACAACCACTATGAGACTAGGCACATTCCCACTGGTAAATTCTGTTCCAACTATACAGCTGAGGTTCAAGCTCTAGAGCAAGCTGCAAATATGATTTATAACACCAACTCTGACTGCCACCAGGTAGTCATCCTCACAGATGCACTGTCTGTCCTGCAAGCTCTCAAGGGTGGTAAACTCCCGCACCTGAGAAATGAACTAAACAAGGTAGCTGCCAAAAAGAGAACCATACTTCAGTGGGTACCATCTCATTGTGGTGTACCCGGAAATGAAAAGGCAGATAAACTTGCAAAAAAGGGAGGAGAATGTGAACAAGAAGATAATGAAGTCACATACTTTGAGAAAAAGAGAGCTATCCAGACTATCAGAAGAGAACAGAACCAACCCAAAGACGACTATCACACTCTCGACCGGCAGGGACAGATAACTATTTTTCGCCTCAGGACAGGGCATAACAAACTGAATAAACACATGCACAAGCTACGATTGTCTGCTTCACCACTGTGCACATGTGGATTAAACGAACAAACTGCTGAGCATATTCTACAGGGTTGTCCTCTGTATGACCAGTTAAGAACGATATACCGGCCCAATGACTCAACACTAAACTCAAAGCTATATGGAGCTAAAGAGGAACTTCAAACAACAGTCGAATTCATCATGAGAACTCGTCTGACGGTGTAAACATCAAAGATGCGATCGCAAGAAGAAGAAGAAGAAGAAGAAGAAGAAGAAGAAGAAGAAGAAGACTAAAATATTGATAGTAAATAATTAAACTGAAGTAAACGAACATAATAATTAGACTGAAATAACTAAATTAAACTTCTTTTCTGGATCTATTTTATGGGTCAACCTTCTCGTGGCATTGCATCACCCGCCGATTAGTGGGTCTGGTGTGACCTCCACCAACTGAGCACGCTGAGTTCGGGAAGTCCTGTGGGGTTGCAAGAAGGCCCAAAACCTCATCCCCACTTGTTACAAGTGTAAAAGAGTGAATAACTCGAAAGGAGAAGAGACCATTTTGTACAAACGAATTTTCACGAGGGCATCACCAGTCATTTCTGTATACGGGTCTGTGGTGGGTTTTGATGTTAAACAATAAAGTATTATTTGTCTACCGATGTGAGGTCAGCTGTGCAAGCCCCTGAGTCTAAGCGTTGAAGAATCTTGTTCTCAGGGAACCTGGCTGCTCCCACCCTACGACCTCAATCGGCTATATATTTTATCCTAATTAGTATGTAATGGTGTCTGGTTGTTATCTAGCTAGTGTCTAGGGTAATGTGCAATGTAAATGTAATAAAAATGATAACAACTACACTTAACACTCAATGAATAGTAATGAAACAAGTCACTGGTTCAATTTGAACTGTAAAATCTTTTGTACAATTTTATTTTTCCTGTGTCTCAATTGCTTGGACACAGGAATGTTAAAAATCAAAGAAGAATTCAATTGAGTTATATTTTAAATACTTTGTAAACAACACTCTGGTTGTGAATAATTATCTACAATGTTTATGTCTTGAGTTGGTATGATGAAACAATAAGTCTATGAATGGGCAATCCTTGGAGGAACGAATGTTCTCATCACTTCAAGAAAACCTTGATAAAATATAGATGATGAAGATTAAAGTTATGTGAACCAAAACACGCCCGTGGACGAATGCTCTTATCTGAATAATCCAGTAAAACTCGGCTGTCTCTCTCACACATCCACTTTCTGCACGATTTCACTTCGGCAGAATGCTGCTACAGAATACTTCATTAGTTAGGCACTCAGGAACGTTATGCCTCACTCTGGCAGCTTCAGTTGAAAGTATAGTAGTATGTGGCTCACTTTATGGTTCCACAGTTGAACCCTGCAAGTAGAGGATTAATCCCTACCTCAGTACATCATAAACCCATCTCCATCTCTAATCACATAAACAGTATCAATATTTTCAAGATCAGTGGGTCTTTGCTACAAATAGCTATAGTTCCTATCTGGTTATGTGCCATATTCATCATCCTGTCTTCAAAGATCTGTTTGATATCTTCATAGTCATAGGTAGACTTATATTTACTTATATAAAAAGTCAAGTGCAAACACTGTGACTTGCTGGAGACGGCCAGTGGTTTTCTGGTCTTACATCATAATAATGTACATCAATTTCCCTTTTTAAGTATTTTTTATTTTCTCCCAAAACCCAAGTAAGCCGGTCTGGCTTTAATAAAAGAGATACTTTCCTAACAATAGTTGTGGCAAGGCACAACATTTTTTGGTTGGCGTCATTTTAGATATGCCTTTACCCACTGATTATTTTTATACACATTCAATAATACAAATGCATGTCAATAAACAAACGGGTTATATAAATGGTTATCTTACCGCATTAATGAAATTTACATAATATGTAAGTTAATCTAGCGATTACTGGTCACACACAATCGCCGCTGGTGCAGGAAGGCAAGGGCAATGGTCATGGATTCCCTGCTCCCTTTGATAACACTACTTATTAAAAAGATTTTTCTCAAGTGGCCCCGAACGCTAAGTTCAAATCGTTTTTATTACTATCCTTAGTCTATTTGCTCCAACCAATCAAATTATGTTATGCTTTCTAGCGTCCTTTTTTCAAAATACGTTACATTTTAAATCTTGGACTACTTCTCCCCTCCCAAGATATGGCGAGCTGAGTGAGGCTATTCCGTATGTCCGTCACTGTGTCTTTCAGTTCCATATCTAACTGTTTTTAAAAAAATGCGGAAAAGCAATTATGGATCAGAAGACTAGCTGCCATGTAGTCCTTCTGGTTTTATTCGTATCTTTATCCCATTATTTTTCACTCTTCATTTATTAAAATAACATATACTTTTATAATAATATACCTTATTGGGACTATGATACGCTAACAAACAAATATTATCCTTTTAATCGTCAACTGTCCTTTCGTTTATTTTATTACTAGTCATAAGTATATAAGTTCAGTTTGCCATCATGGCTTTGCATCTCACTGTTGTTAATAAGTTTTTTACGTTTTCCTCCTGTCCCCTACACACTAGGTTAAATGTTCAAATTTCCACGTTAATCGTAATTTTTTCTTTCTTTACTAAAAACACACCATCTTTTTCCCCTCTCTATCGTGCTGATACAAAAAGAAGCATAACGTCTGCATTTCATCCGAAAAATACGACTGTGTGTGTGTTTTTCAACGCAGTCTCCCGATCTGAGTGTTTATACATTTAGGCTGCGCGAATGGCAAATAAAGGGTGGGCTAGTGGTTTTGTGGCGTTTTATTCTAATATGCTACCAGCATGGTGTCGCGCGCTGTCGCGATTCAGACCAACACGCGTTAATGGTCGTATTTTTCCCGTCTCTCACTTGCATTCCTCCGTTTATTTCTTTCCCCGTTTTTCTTCTTTCGCTCTTGCTTGAAAAAAATTGTGCCTTGGCTGGAAAACTGTTACAGTTAATTTTCAAGGACGTATTTTGAAACACTAGTACTATCGAGTGAGAGAAGGGTATCGTTTACTTGCGTTAAGGCTTATCAAAAAAAAATTAATACGACTGCTGGCACCGGTGACGATGCTGAAGCGCAACTTACCTATTTATCTCTATATATTATTTTATCTTTCTAAACACGTGGAATTTTAACTATTTGATCGGTGTATCAATGTATCTCACTACACATCTCCCCACTTTAGAACATGCTTTCTGAAGCAAGTTTATAATCAGTGATACACATAGATCAAATTTGCTCACTAGGCTTTTCGACTATCCTGATTTTCGTCAACAGGGTCATTTCAGAGTAGGCACTACTGACGAAAGTTGCCCCAGACCTCCACAATCCAAGAATCTATTTCAGTTATGTTACTGAACAGCTGCAAGTGTTACTGCTTGTCTTAATGCTGCTTATTAATCAGTTATCCACCTTTACTCTTCTCTGCGTCTGTCCCATGACATGTCCAGAGGTTTCTTAGATGCTCCTCAAGTTTGTAATAGTTATGATGAATGAATCTATACATATGGTGATGGCAGAGTTATGTAGGGGATCCAATAATTCCTTTATCAGCCTGGATAAAACACTCGGAGCAATTTCCAATCCAAAAAGCAACATTTTAATTCATTATGCTCCTCCGAAATGTTCACAGCCAACAATTGGTCTGCGCTCCAGCTTGACTTAAATTTGGAAACACCCTTTAATAATATTCATATATGATTCTATAATTTGCCACTCAAGTGGAGGTCATATTCACCAACTGTATTCTCCGCCTAACGACAATTTGGTGATATATTATAAAATGTGGGGAAATGAATCCGGCATCCAGAATCAATTCGCCCGTAGCATTGCTATGATATGTGGGTGATCTCAATCCAATGTCCGTACAATACTTCCAATTGGACGGTAGGGGCCGGGTGACTACCACTGTCACCGGTGCCCTTATACTGCTAAATTAATAGCCATATTGTGAAGCGATTTGAGCATTTTCCCAATTCCTCAATCGTCCACTCCCCACTTTTCTTATGTTAACATTGGGTTTCGGTCTTACTGTCTGCCGATTATCGTCAATGTTAATGTTGGCCAGTTCCCGGAATGCGGCTTCAAATTGAGCCGGGGATGACTGGTCTTTGTTTCTGTTTTCTCTGGGTGCCATACGCAGAGTTGCCAATCTAAATACTTTTAGGGAAGACTGTTTGTGGGAAGGTGCATACCTATCCTCTGTGTCTATCTTATTATGTTTGTTTTCCTTTTGATTTTTAGGCCCATGTTTTTCAGAATGCTTGGCTGGCATCTGTTTATTAGTTTTCCAACATGGGGAATTTACCTTGCAGCACTGGTCACAGGCTTCAACAAATTTTTCAATATCTTCAGCTACGCCTGGCCAGACATATGTCACAGATGTCTTTTGACGTGTAGTACCCATCTTCTGGTGTCCACCGTCTGGTACAATATGTGCTTGTGCCTTCACTTTTTCCCTGTATGAAGTTGGAAGTACCAACTGTCCATATCTTTTGGATCCTGCTCCAGCTGTCCTGTATAGCAGTCCCTCCTTCAAGTAAAATTGTCCTTTCTTAGGGAGTGCATGGCTGTTTGGCAATTTGCCAAAGCAAGGTTTTAATGATTTGTCCTTTGCCTGGGCCTTTCTCATCTGCTTAGGATGAATGTGTAGTGGTGGTGTTTCCTCCTTGCTAGGGATCGACCTGACCTGAAGCGTGGCCATTACCACAGGTTTTACAGGGCTTCCTAGAAACACATATTTCTTTCCTAACACCAGCGGGTAGTTAGGGTCCTCACACACGGCTGCTCTAATCACTCCTTCCACGTACCTAGACTTGACATTGATCTCGGCTACGGGAAGTGTCATGGTGGATGTTCCCTTTAGGGCCCCTTGTATTTCCACTTTCTCTGTGGTATACTGGTCAGGGTGCACCAGGATTGCACTCACAACAGAGTCATATTCCAAACCGGAATCGTAAAGGCACCTGACTCTGGCACCATTACATGTCACATCTTCACAGATGGGGGATGATGAGGTTCATGCTGTTCTGTAGGCAAATCCTTCTTTCTTCCCTTTTCCACTGTTATCATGCATGCCGCGCGATATGGAGGAACTTTCCTACCACAGTCAATTGTATTATGATTATTCATCCTACATAATTTACCATATTTTCCTTCCTGTCTGAAGGGTCTCCTGTCATTGAATTGCGGGTTTCTATCTCTATGGTCGATTCTTGGCCTATCAACGTTGGGTTTACCTCGGTTACCCTGATCTCTAGTATTATAATGCTCATCTTGGGCTGGAAGGGTCCTATTATTGTCTACCTGTTTTCTTTTACTGTCCGCTATTCTGCCTGGGCCGCCTGATACCTCTCAGCGACATTAAGTACCTCACCCAGCCTCTCTGCACCTTGTTCCATGAGAAACTTTCTCATGTCTAGAGCCATGGACTCTCTCAATTGCTCTATCATGATCATCTCTTTAAGATCTTGGGTTTCCCCCCAGAGCAGTCCATTTCTCCAGGTATGTCTCCAGGCGTGAAGAGAACTGGTGATAAGTCTCCCCAGACAAAAGCTTGGCATTTCTAAACTTCTTTCTATAAAACTCACCATTCTTCTCGTATCTAATCAAAAGAGCCTGTTTTAACATGTCATAATTGTCTTGGTCCTCCCTACTCAGCTTAGAAAAGACCTCATACGAGGTTCCCCTAAGTCCCTGGGATACTTTAAGACTCCACTTTTCCTTTTCCAACCCATACGTTGTAGCTAGTCTCTCAAAGCGGCTTAAAAAGGACTCTATGTCGTCATCTTTTTCAATAAAGGGGTCTAGATGAAACCCCATGGCTGATGAGGAGGCTACCTGGCTTGCAGCAGAGTCGGAAATGGATGGGCTAGTACCATTTTCAGAAGCATGGCCTTGTAACTCCAACTCCCTTAGTCGTAACTCATGCTCCCGCTGTAGTCTTTTATCTTCTCTTTCTGCTTCCAACCTCTTCTCCTCCAACTGCAGCCTCTTGATCTCAGCCTCCCTCTCAGCGTCTAATTTCTTAGTCTCCCTAGCATCTTCTAATAAAATTATGTTCTCCTCAGCCATCTTTCTATCTTCTCGTTCAATATATTTATCTACTTCTGCTGTAACATAGGCAACTAAACCTGGCCCGTCCATACCCATTTCCTTCGCCGACTGCACAGCAGCAGATCTGTATTTGGCCAAGTCTGCCATCTTGTTACTAGTATCAAATGTTATACAAGCAAACCACAATATCTAACAATTTCTAATTAACACAAACACTATGGGCAATGCTGGTTCACCTAACTCTCCACTGTTTAATTTAGAAATCCCGGAGCGAGCGTCCCAATATATGTGGTGGGTTTTGATGTTAAACAATAAAGTATTATTTGTCTACCGATGTGAGGTCAGCTGTGCAAGCCCCTGAGTCTAAGCGTTGAAGAATCTTGTTCTCAGGGAACCTGGCTGCTACCACCCTACGACCTCAATCGGCTATATATTTTATCCTAATTAGTATGTAATGGTGTCTGGTTGTTATCTAGCTAGTGTCTAGGGTAATGTGCAATGTAAATGTAATAAAAATGATAACAACTACACTTAACACTCAATGAATAGTAATGAAACAAGTCACTGGTTAAATTTGAACTGTAAAATCTTTTGTACAATTTTATTTTTCCTGTGTCTCAATTGCATGGACACAGGAATGTTAAAAATCAAAGAAGAATTCAATTTAGTTATATTTTACATACTTTATAAACAACACTCTGGTTGTGAATAATTATCTACAATATTTATGTCTTGAGTTGGTATGATGAAACAATAAGTCTATGAATGGGCAATCCTTGGAGGAACGAATGTTCTCATCACTTCAAGAAAACCTTGATAAAATATAGATGATGGAGATTAAAGTTATGTGAACCAAAACACAACTCCGCCTATGCCGGTCCCAAGCCCGGATGAAAAAGGAGGAGGGCGGCCTGCATGGAGGCCGTAAGGAGGCAGCCCCTCTGCCATGCAAAGGCACAACAGGCCAATCACCTGTTTGTCTTAAACTATGATTACAAAAAATATAAGAGAGAAAACCGGACTAATTCTAAAGGCGACGAACTGGAACGGACTACGACTTATGGAACATGGAACACAAGAAGTATAAATGGGAAAGAAGAGGAGCTGATGGAAGAGATGAGGAAAGCAAAACTAGAAATCCTGGCTATTACCGAAACAAAGAAAAAGGGACAAGGAGTCATGGATGTCGATGGCAACACTCTGCTAAACAGTGGTGTACCCACATCTGAAAGAGCTAAAGGGGGCGTGGGTTGCATTGTGGCCAAAAACCAGAAAGATAGTATCAAGGTATAGAACTTTGTCTCGGAGCGCATTATGGTTGTAAAACTAAAAGAAGGAGAAACCATAGTCAACCTGGTCATAGTGTATGGGCCAAATGAGGATGAGAGAGCAGAGGTCAAGGAAGAATTCTTCGAGCTGCTTTAAAGGACAGTGGATGACTGCCTAGATGAAATTATCATGCTCGGAGATTTCAATGCCAGAGTTGGAAATGACCATGCTAGATGAGGTGGAGTTATCGGAAGATATGGAGAAGATACTCTCAATGACAATGGAAAGCGACTCCTCAGATTCTGCAGTGAGCAGAATCTGATCATTACCAACACAAAGTTCCCCCATAAGCGCATACATGCATACACTAGGTGTGAACCAACAAAGAATGAGAAGTCAGTGATCGACTATGCCATTGTTAGGAGGAGCTCATTCAAATATGTCCGGGATGCTAGAGTCTGGAGGGGGCCAGAGATTGAAGTGATCACTACTTGCTTACAATCAAAAGAACAACTGAAAGAGTTGCTCAGCCTAGGAACTGTCCAGCACCACGCAAGAAACCAAGTAAACGAACGGAAGAAATGAGCATTAAGACCTACAAGCTGAAAGAGCCAGAAATTAAGACCAGATATCAGGGGCTTATTGCTACAGCGGTGAGAAACACAGAAGAACAACCTGATGACTTGGAAACCCTGTGGCTTAAATTCAAGGACATCATAAAGACAGCTGCTGCAGAAGCATGTGGTGAAGTCCGACTTGGGAACAAGAGAAAGAGGACACCTTGGTGGACAGAGGAAGTCAAAGAGAAAATAAGAGAGAAGAAAATGGCATGGAAACAATACTTAGGAGCTAAAAACACAACAGGACAAATGGAGAAATATAGAGAATATGTGATACTCAGAACAGAAGCAAAGAACAAGGTGCTAGCAGCAAAACAGAAGTCCTGGGAAGAATTTGGAGAAAAGCTAGAAAAGGATGCGCAAGAAAACCAGAAACTGTTCTATAAGACCCTAAAGAACATGAGGAAGGAAAAACAATGCCCTCTTAAATTTATAAAGGACAAGCAAGGCAAATTGCTTACTGCCCCGAAGGAAGTAATGGAAAGATGGAAAGAATATTTCTCAGAACTCCTTGATGATGAGCAAGGTAGAGCATCAGAAATGATAACCACTAGCACAGAAGAGGATACAAATGGTGATGAATATGACATCAAGATGGAAGAACTGAAGGCAGCACTGGAGAAAATCAAGATGGGCAAAGCAGCAGGGCATGATGGTATAACACCAGAAATGGTTAAGTACATGGGAGCATCAGGCGACCTATTACTCCTAAGGGTCCTACAGGCAGCATGGTGCAACAAGGCCATACCAAAGGATTAGGAGATTGCCATCATAACACCGATTTTCAAAAAGGGTGACAATCGACAATGTGGAAACCACAGAGGCATATCCCTTCTCAGTGTCCCTGGTAAAATCTACTCTAGAATCCTAGAGCAGAGACTCCGATGCCTAGCTGAGCCACAATTGGATGAAGCCCAGTGCGGATTCCGAGCAAACCGAAGTACTCAAGACCTAATCTTCACACTCAGGCAGCTGAGTGAAAAGGCCCTTGAGTACAAGAGTGAGATCCATCTTTGTTTCCTAGATCTGGAAAAGGCGTTTGACAGGGTCCCCTGGAGCAAACTTTGGGACTGTTTGGCAAGGAAGAACATTCCAGCACCTCTGATTCATGCTATACAGAGCTTCTACAAGTCTTGCAGAAATTGTGTGAGGACAGCAAACTATAAGTCAGAAGAGTTCAGGACCACCACTGGTGTAAGACAAGGCGATATCCTCTCACCTTATCTTTTCATACTCCTCATGGACGATGTCATCAAGGCATGTAAGGAGAGAACAAGAAAGTATTCAGTGGGGTACTGGAAGATGAGACAGGTCTGTATTTCAGAGCTAGCATTTGCTGATGATGTTGTCCTGATTGCTAAATCAGAGACACATCTCCAATCCAACTTGCAAGTCTGGAAGGAAGAGCTGGAGAAGAGAGGGATGGTCATAAGCAGCTCTAAAACAAAATCCATGGTGATATCACGAGAAGAAAGAAAACATCAGATTAAGTTGGGAGAACAGGTCCTGGAGCAGGTCGACCACTTTAAATATCTCGGAGCTATTATAGACCGAAAGGGGGGCATCAAAGAAGAGTTGGCCACTCGAAAAGCAGCGGCTGTGAGACTTTATCAGGCCATAAATCGAGGATTCCTCAGCAAGAAAGAGGTTGGTAAGAAAACGAAGATGGCTGTATACCGCTCCACCTATGTCCCAGTCTTGACATATGGATGCGAGTCATGGGCAATTACTACAACCCACGAAAGCCAGATTCAAACCTCAGAAATGAGGTATCTGAGGAAGGTGGTTGAAGTAACAAGAAGAGACATGGTCCGCAACCAGACGATACGTGAAGGCCTAAAATCCCACCCGCTGCAGACCCAAATAGAACAGTCCCAACTAAGATGGTTTGGCCATGTCTGCAGAATGGGAGAAGATCGGCTACCACGACAAGCATGGGAAACAAAGAGCCAGGGATCCAGACCTCCAGGACGACCCAGAGTCCGCTGGGAGGACAACATTAGACAATCTTTGAAGGACCGAGGACTAGAATGGAACCAGGCCAGGAAGAAGACAGCCGATAGGATAGTCTGGCGCTCTCTCTTCCAAACCTCTACACCTCACGGTAGAAGAGGAACGACTAAGTAAGTAAGAACCAAAACACGCCCGTGGACGAATGCTCTTATCTGAATAATCCAGTAAAACTCGGCTGTCTCTCTCACACATCCACTTTCTGCACGATTTCACTTCGGCAGAATGCTGCTACAGAATACTTCATAAGTTAGGCACTCAGGAACGTTATGCCTCACTCTGGCAGCTTCAGTTGAACGTATAGTAGTATGTGGTTCACTTTATGGTTCCACAGTTGAACCCTGCAAGTAGAGGATTAATCCCTACCTCAGTACATCATAAACCCATCTCCATCTCTAATCACATAAACAGTATCAATATTTTCAAGATCAGTGGGTCTTTGCTACAAATAGCTATAGTTCCTATCTGGTTGTGTGCCCTATTCATCATCCTGTCTTCAAACATCTATTTGATATCTTCATAGTCATAGGTAGACTTATATTTACTTATATAAAAAGTCAAGTGCAAACACTGTGACTTGCTGGAGACGGCCAGTGGTTTTCTGGTCTTACATCATAATAATGTACATCAATTTCCCGTTTTTAAGTATTTTTTTATTTTCTCCCAAAACCCAAGTAAGCCGGTCTGGCTTTAATAAAAGAGATACTTTCCTAACAATAGTTGTGGCAAGGCACAACATTTTTTGATTGGCGTCTTTTTAGATATGCCTCTACCCACTGATTATTTTTATACACATTCAATAATACAAATGCATGTCAATAAACAAAAGGGTTATATAAATGGTTATCTTACCGCATTAATGAAATTTACACAATATGTAGGTTAATCTAGCGATTACTGGTCACACACAATCGCCGCTGGTGCAGGAAGGCAAGTGCAATGGTCATGGATTCCCTGCTCCCTTTGATAACACTACTTATTAAAAAGATTTTTCTTAAGTGGCCCCGAACGCTAAGTTCAAATCGTTTTTATTACTATCCTTAGTCTATTTGCTCCAACCAATCAAATTATGTTATGCTTTCTAGCGTCCTTTTTTCAAAATACGTTACATTTTAAATCTGTGACTACCTCTCCCCTCCCAAGATATGGCGCGCTGAGTGAGGCTATTCCGTATGTCCGTCACTGTGTCTTTCAGTTCCATATCTAACTGTTTTTAAAAAAATGCGGAAAAGCAATTATGGATCAGAAGACTAGCTGCCATGTAGTCCTTCTGGTTTTATTCGTATCTTTATCCCATTATTTTTCACTCTTCATTTATTAAAATAACAGGTACTTGTGCGTTAATTCACCGTCAAATTAATATTTTGGCAATTTATTACCCAGACCGAGAACCGTACTATTTCTTACATTTCTTTTCTTACAATTTTTTTCTCGCCTGAATCCAATCGCAGTCTAGGTGACATTTCTTGCCACCCCCTTACGCGACGTCACAAATCTCTTACCCACCCCGTCCGTTCGTCCTTTCTTTTTTTTTTTTTTTTTTTTTTTTTTTAATCCGGAAAAAATACAACTTACTCGAATTTTTTTTTTTTTTTTACACTTTTGTCTCGTTTTGGTGAGGCTCGTCCCGTTCAACCTAGTCGGTTATATTAGGGCGTATGTCCAAATATAAAAGACCCTTAAGTCTAGGGAATTTGCTAGTCATCATAATCATCATCATCAGCTTTCAAGTCCCTATCAGAGTCAGGTACCCATTTACAGCTAGTTAGACTGATGCGTGACACCTGTTCCCTTCCTCGCTGCCGTTGCCTTCTCTAACTCAAGATCAGAGTCAGGTACCCTTTTACAGCTGGTTACACTGATGCGTGACACCTGTTCCCTTCCTCGCTGCCGTTGCCTTCTCTAACTCAAGATCAGAGTAAGGTACCCTTTTACAGCTGGTTACACTGATGCGTGACAACTGTTCCCTTCCTCGCTGCCATTGCCTTCTCTAACTCAAGATCAGAGTCAGGTACCCTTTTACAGCTGGTTACACTGATGCGTGACACCTGTTCCCTTCCTCGCTGCCGTTGCCTTCTCTAACTCAAGATCAGAGTCAGGTACCCTTTTACAGCTGGTTACACTGATGCGTGACACCTGTTCCCTTCCTCGCCGCCGTTGCCTTCTCCAGGACGGGTCTGTCGTAAGCGTGTCAACTATGAATGCACGAGGAACGTTTTTTTTTTTTAACTTGCCCTCCCAAATCACAATGTGAAATCAACCTTTTTCAGTCAAGAAAAAGTACGGTTCTCATTTTGGGTAATAAATTTCCAGAATTTGATTTTAGCGGTGAATTAACGCACAAGAACCAAATAACATATACTTTTATAATAATATACCTTATGGGGACTATGATACGCTAACAAACAAATATTATCCTTTTAATCGTCAACTGTCCTTTCGTTTATTTTATTACTAGTCATAAGTATATAAGTTCAGTTTGCCATCATGGCTTTGCATCTCACTGTTGTTAATAAGTTTTTTACGTTTTCCTCCTGTCCCCTACACACTAGGTTAAATGTTCAAATTTCCACGTTAATCGTAATTTTTTTCTTTCTTTACTAAAAACACACCATCTTTTTCCCCTCTCTATCGTGCTTATACAAAAAGAAGCATAACGTCTGCATTTCATCCGAAAAATACGACTGTGTGTGTGTTTTTCAACGCAGTCTCCCGATCTGAGTGTTTATACATTTAGGCTGCGCGAATGGCAAATAAAGGGTGGGCTAGTGGTTTTGTGGCGTTTTATTCTAATATGCTACCAGCATGGTGTCGCGCGCTGTCGCGATTCAGACCAACACGCGTTAATGGTCGTATTTTTCCCGTCTCTCACTTGCATTCCTCCGTTTATTTCTTTCCCCGTTTTTCTTCTTTCGCTCTTGCTTGAAAAAAATTGTGCCTTGGCTGGAAAACTGTTACAGTTAATTTTCAAGGACGTATTTTGAAACACTAGTACTATCGAGTGAGAGAAGGGTATCGTTTACTTGCGTTACGGCTTATAAAAAAAATTAATACGACTGCTGGCGCCGGTGACGATGCTGAAGCGCAACTTACCTATTTATCTCTATATATTATTTTATCTTTCTAAACACGTGGAATTTTAACTATTTGATCGGTGTATCAATGTATCTCACTACAGGGTCGTTCCTTTTGTTTAATAATTTTTATGTATCTTACTTAATTCCTGCTTTCTTTCTTTTCTGTTATTCATTCGTTTCTCAAAGACGAAGATATTGGGGGATGCATCATAGGCAGTTCTCTTTGGCCTTTGTCCCAGTCAGACTCATTACCTACAGTATTTCCGTTTACCGCCACATACCAACTAATTAGATTGAATTGATCAATGAAAGCACTCGTCGCGGGACTTTGGAAGACAACGGTATATCATACTATTACGTCCCCCCCCCCCCCCCCCGCCTCCCCAAAAAAAAAAAGGGTTTTCCTCACGGGGAAGGACGACTTTGTCTTATTTTCCAACTGTCTTTTCCGCGGTAATCTTGGAGGGCTTTGTGGAAAAAATATACCTGTACCGTTTTTTGTTTCTATTCTAATTGTACCGTCTTTACGGTACTAAACGTTAGCTTTTATTAGCCGGTAAAACAGATTTCACACGCAGGCTTTCGACACCGCCATTTACAGCACCAGAAGATGAAAATTCAAACAGAAATGAATAATATTGTCTGAAATGTACAGCCATTTTAAAATAGTTGTTGAGGTATAATTTGTAACAGAATTTATCTAGATAAGTGATTCTCAGCCCATGGGTCACGGAAAACATCGCTATGGGTCGTATCCCTCACGTTTCCGTTACTTGAAGTTTTAAGCCGTATGTTTCCCTTACTCGGCGTTTTAAGCAGAATGCCTTTGGCTGAATTCCTGTAATTATTTTCTACTTGTCCACTTTGGTACATGGGTCGCCGGCTTCTCTAACTTTTGGGTCGTGGTCGTAAAACGGTTGAGAGCTACTGGTCTAGATAGTCCTGCCTTGAACTAGGAAAACGAGCCATTAGAAGCAGCAAAATGCATACCGTGTGCAGAAATAATGGACACAGAATTAAGGTCTGTATCTTGTGTAATCTGACCTATACTGTATAATAGTGGGACCGCAGAAGTTATTGCGTCATTATTTAGGCTGGATCGCCCTAGGTAGACTACCGGTTTTGCATGTGGAAAATCGCGCTAATGAACCCTGTCCACGAAGCACTATTATTGTGATGCCTAGTTGGCAGAGAGGATAGCATGATTCGTTTCTGTAGCTAGGCGGTGTTGCCGATCTGATGGTCGTGGGTTCGATTCTCCGGCGAGCCTGTCACTTGTGTTGTTTTTCTGTTGTCCAGTTTTCTACTTCTTTACTTCTGACGAGTGCCTAAAGCTACCTTTATGTGTGCAATATTTATTTATATACTGTTTACAGGCCTCGGGTTTCCCTTCTGTATTTGTTTAAGATGGTGCTAGAACCACGACGCGTTGCGAACAGTTTTCTCCTCTTTCGTCTGGTATTTAAAGAAAGTTTAATATCAAATCTTCGGTTTGTCTTTCTCAGCCTTTTAGAAAAGTGGAGAACTTGATATATGACGCTTATTTCGCACACGCCTTCACCAGAAATATAGCACAAAAATAACTATTTGTGCTTGGATTCTCCATTTCATTTTATACATGTTTTCCCTATTAGCAGATTTATCTTTCTGTGTATCCTCCCATTCTTTATTCCCATTCTATACCTGGTTATGCACAGTTAGGCAGATGCATGAATATGTTTGTTGTGTTTTATTACTTGTTCAATTTTCTCCTTGTATTTTGTCTGTCTCTCTCTCTTTCTCTCTCCCTCTCTCTCCCTCCCTCTCTCTCTCTCTCTCTCTCTCTCTCTCTCTCTCTCTCTCTCTATCTATCTCTCTCTTTTTCTTTCTCTTCCCCGTCATTTTGCTTATTTCACTGTATTCTTAAGTGTTGACGTTTAAAAAAAAATTCATGCCACGGCATTTTCTTTCTGCGGGCGGAATAAAGAACCACACTTTCGGTAGCCAGCATGCGTCCCAACATAATCTACGGACATTTAATCCAATGTTGAACATGCCGCGGCTCGAGCAGATTACAGAAATAAACAAAAAGGGTAACTCGAGGCCTATGAGTGTAGTAAATAATTATAATTAAAGATAAAAGGCAAATTACAGACACTGGCAAAAAAGAAAGAAAGACGCTAGACAACTTAAGAGTAGCAGAATTAATAGGCACTATCCCTTTCTGTGGCGAAGAGTTCTCTTTTCTTTCATTGTACCGTTTCTTTCATTCATTTATTTATTCATTCATTATGTCCGTCTTTCTGTTTTTCTTTCTTTCTTGTGACTGCCTGGTATTTATACAGTTTCGTTAATTATTTACTCGAGTAGATTAGTTTTCTTTTTTTTTTTAAATATAAGTTTTGGCGATGCGCGCTCCGTTTAACCTAGACACAATGCCCGTTGGTTATATTAGGGCGCAAATCTAAATATAAAAGACCTTGTGGTCAGGTTGACATTTAAGAGTAGGTTAGGCCAGTATATGAGCAAGAAACAAGCTAACTGAAATACAGATATGTGGAAGTAATCCGTGAATTAAACATGTTTATATTCAGACACAGTTTAATGTAATTTGCACAAACCCCAAGATCCAAGGTAGTTTTCTAACTACCTGGGGTGTAACAGAATATAGTTTTAAAAACACTGAACTAGTATTAATGACTTTTCACATACAACAATTGTTCCGTGTAATCATCACGTACATTCACTTTTCTTGGTTTTGTTTTATTTTTTTTATTTTTATAAACTCCGTTGTATCTGAAAGTTGCAGGTCAAAAAATCCGTGACTAAGTTGTATTCTTTCATTCAGTGCCCAGTACGCTCTGTAATGTCAAGATCTCTATCTCCCCTCATTCTTGGATCTATCCCCCCTCCTCCCGAATAAAAGGCCTTTATAGGCTTCTCTTCTGCTGGAGTCAATAGTTTATGGTTCTTACGATAGCATTCAGTTGCTAAGCAAATTCGGAGGTTCTCAGTGACATTTTTTTAAAGGAATTTTGTGTCATGTTGGCGAGGCGCGCTCAGTTCAAACTAGATACAAGGTCTATTGGTTATATTAGGGCGCTTGTCCAAATGTAAAAAGACGTAGTCTGGTATACAGCCATAAAAGTCTGGTATAATTGTTGTCATTGACATGACTTGCCTAGTCTCACTAATTATTGCATTAAGTGTTTATTTGTTATCGTTATTGTTGATCAGATCGACATCATTGCACTCCGGACAAACCTATAGGTGCCCTGTCTCCCTCAGCAGATGTCGAAGGCCATGAATGTTAATTGTTCCTGTTGCGCGCTGGTTGTAAACATGCCGGCTGCATCCTAACATACGTCCATCCTTGCTAGTCTTATGTTTGATGCCTAATTCCAGCAATCTTAGCCTTTTTGATTTATTGATTACGTTGTCGTTTTCTAACAGGCGATCATTAATTGTCCTTAGTATCTCTCCCTTATCCATATCTAATGCCCCTACTATGGGGGCTCTGGACGATATCCTGTCAGCTATCTCACTGCTGTCTTCTGTAATACCAACTAACGAAATAGTCACTCTGAATGTCGTATTTGTTACTGTGATTTTGTGTGTATGTCTGTCTTTAATTTTGTAGTTCTTTTATAATTTTCATTGACTTGCTTTGACTTCACTTCTTTTTTGGCACATTTTCTACGGCTGTCAATTTATATTGCAATTATTCCTGGGGATATGTGAGAAGACACAGAAAGAATAAGGACAAATACTTCCTCCAGGTTGAGACCAAGGTCAAGTTGTGTGTGAAGCTAGAAGCCTTATCACGTAAGAAGAAGAAAACAAACAATTGGTACTGATACAATGTAGTTCTTTGGCGCACGCTTCCTGCATGGGGATCGGGTGCTATGATAACCCAATGCTCCTTTACGAGCCAAGAAGAAGCGGCCATTCTCTGATTTGCTTGTAATTACCACCAACTTTTCATATGATAAACTGAAGGCAGTGCTCAGGTACAGAACAGGTAAAACTTCTTGATGTTTTGACACATCACTTTCTATTTCTTACAGAGAGGATTGTTTTCTGTTCCTCGGATATTCTTTTCCTAATCTTGTTTTCCCAGTATGTTAAAAAAAAAAAATGCTTTTCACACTTCACCAGATTGTTCCTTGATAAAAACGAATAATTTTGGCAATTGCCAAGCGTTGATTATCTGTACACACTCATAATCATTTGCAGCTTTCAGGAGAATGCATTTAGTCGTTTAGATTTGTTATAAAAATAGATCGTTAACGCGTTCCACGGTTTTGAAACAACAGTGCACACATTGTCGCTACAATTTTTGTAGCTGGTGATATTTTCTTAAAGTATATGTTACCCTTCGCCCGTGATTTAATGGAGCCCGTGAGCTGAACAAAGAATGGTCACGCTGTAGGCTGCCAAGCATGTCGTAGAAGTCGACTAAGGTTTGGCATGGGGCCAGCTGCTTCACCTTCCAGAAACCTTAAGAAAGAAAAAAGAAAAAAACCCACAAATATGAACTAATTGTCCAAAGCAATTAATTCAAAGTGCAGGTCAACCCATCCCTAATATCAAAAGCTCTACAGGACTAAGCCTAAAGACGGACGAAGAGAACGGAAGAGCATTATTCAATCGATGTGTGGAGCAAACGGATAAAGGTGACAAAAGTGCCCGCTAGAAAATAAAGGACAGTGTGCTGGAAAATGCCCTAAGGGACCAGATATACTTCGATCTCATTTCTGAAGAGGACGTTGTGTACACATTGAAAACCAGCAGAAGCATTGCTCCGGGTCCTGATGGTGTACAGTACCATCACATTAAACAGCTCAACCACACAGCCATTATAAATAGGGTGAGCGATTTCAATACTGGCCTACAGAATGCTGAGGTGTCGGAAGACTGGCTACACAGTTACCTTCGGCCACTTCCTAAGCCTGGCAAAGACCCCACACTGCTCAGCAGCTATCGAATTATCACACTACATATTGTCTATGGTAAATTACTTGAAAAGATAGTTGCAAGACAAGTAATGAGCCACCTAGAAAATGCACACATCCTTCCTGATACCCTGGGTAGCTATAGGCCTATGAAAACAACATGGGGTAACGCTGGGACGTTTGCGTAAGATGTTTACGAGGGATTCCAATGTAAAAGAGAAATGGTGGCTGTCGCAACTGACCTAGAGGATGCTTATAACAGTGTGGACTTTGTGGTGTAAACCTTAAAGGCGAGATCAGTTGCATTTCGCTTGGGAACTTGGACATCAGAACCAATGCACATTTGCCTGGGCCTACCCCAGGCTTCTCCACTATCACCAGTGCTGTTTAACATCTACACAGCAAAAGTAGCAACGTTTCAACCAACGGGACTGAGACGAACATTAACTTTCGTAGATGACATACTCATGTACAGAACTGGCTCAGACAGGCAGGAAATGGTCGAAGGCATACAAGAGACACTACAGGCGGTTTCGTAATGGTGTGAAGAAAGGCCTGTGTGGTGTGGTGCTCTTTGAACAACTCCATAGTGAAAGCAGACCTTCCAGACATCACTTTCAATGGGCAGAACATTAAAAGGCAAGACAGGCTGAAGTATCTGGGAGTAACGTTTGATCGTTGGCTATCGTTCAAGTATCATGTCGAACTCATACAGAAGTGCAAGCGAGGACTGGCAGTCTCAAAAACAATGGCTGCTGTGCGCTTGGAACAGAGATTATTGTTTCTCCTGTATCATCAGCTCGTGATTTCAGTAATCGAGTTCGAGCTAGGAATACTCACGCTGTCAATGTCACAATGTGAACGACTGGAACGCATTCAAAATGAAGGGATCCGACTAGTTTTGGGCTGTACGCGTGATACTCCCATTGTGACAATGAGATACATGCTCTGATTGCTGTCGATTAGATCCAGATATGCGGGTAACCACCCCAAAAGACACCCCCTACATGAGAACGTAGCTGACATTAAGGAGCAAGAATCAAGAGGGGGATATCATAGATGGCACAGGCATAGGCTACGATTGGTCAGATGACATTATTGAAAATGTATCCAAAGGGAAAGAGTGGAGTAAGTCAGTGGAGAACTGGATAAACTACCAGCAGGTCATCATTAGTCTTGACAGAGAGTGCAGATCTTGGGGCAATGGAAAAGCAGAGCTGGAGATTAATCAGCTGATAAGTGATCTTGCTGGGGATGATGACGCAATTGTGTACACTGATGGATCTGTAGTGCGTAGTGAGAAATAAGGATGGGGCTTCTCTGCGAGAATAAAGGGCAGGGTCGCCGCTGAATAGAGTGGAGCCTACATGACAACAACCTCCAGCATGAGAAAGGACGTAGAGGCAGTTACTGCAGCAATGAGGTAGCTGTCTGAAACTCCATCAACCAGGGCAGTTATATTGTTAGATTCTCAAGCCATGCTTCGGAAAGTTCAGAATGGGTGGCTGCGGCAGGAATGGAAAACATCAATAGAATCCTCAAGTCTTCGAGAACTGGTGTGGATCTACTGTCCTGGTCATGCAGGGGTACGTGGCAATGAGAGAGCTGACAGACTGGCCTCGAGAGCACCCATAGTGGGGACACTGGACATCGATAGGGAGAAATACTAAGGCCCGTTAATGATCGCCTGCTGGATAATGACACTGCAATGAATCAACAAGGCTGAGACTGTTGGAGTTTGGCATCAAACGTGGGACCAGCAGAAATGGACGTGAGAGAGGATGCATCCGTCGTATGTACAACCAGCCTGCTACAGGTACAATTAGCATTCATACTCTTCGACTTTTTCTGAAAGAGATTGAGCACCTATGGGTTTGCCCGGAATGCAGTGAGGTCGATTCTGATTAACAATAACAATTAATTCAGAATATTCAGCTCAGTCATCCAAGGAGGAAGGTGGCCGTCTATTTAGGAGGTGTATGATGCAGTGAGAGAAAACCTTAAGGCATCTGGGCTACTGACTTATCTGTCATCTGCTAGGAAAATCTCCAGATTTGGTACTTAGGTGTATGATTCAGTTGAGAGAAAACTAAGTCATTTGGGCTACTGACTTATCTTTCATCTGCTGAGAAAATCTCCAGATGTTGGTACTTAGAAAGAGGTGTGTGATGCAGTTGAGAGAAAACCGGACAGCATCTGGGCTACTGATTTATCTTTCATCTGCTGGGAAAATCTCCAGATTTGGTATTTAGAAACTTCGTACACTAAACGAGCAAAGGAACATTGAATAGGTGGCAGCGAACATAGGAAACGGTTATAATTATAGATAGGAAAAGCAATTGAACACATGAGAAAAGGCGTTGTCATCAGGACATCACATATCATGGTGAAGGTGTGGCTTTGTCTAACGTTGTCAAAGGAAGCATAGGAAGAACTAATAGAACGAGAAGCAATGTGATCCAGACTAATATCAGCTTCTTCTTCTGCGTTCAGTTTGTAGTCATGTTAAATCTGCAGGCCTGTCGCCAGGACGAAGTCCACAGTCTTTACCAAGTCGGCGCGGCAGCCCCATAGCTTCTGCTGGAGCTCAGCACCCCTTGGCCAGGTCGCACGTCGCGGTTCATCATGGGTTGGGCAGTTCTGGAGAATGTGTTCTGGGGTCTGGATTCCAGTTCCACATGGACATTCATTTGTGTGGGATATCCTGAGGCGATAGAGATGGCCAAGCAATCTGTTTAGATGGTGGACTGGGTCATCTCTGCTGTATATATCCGCTTCCTCCTTCCAATGATTTTTGTACTTGTTGTGGATGACGGTTTTTGCTTCCCGATAGGGCAATGGGTGGCTGTATTGTTCCATTTTACTGCCACTTCTTGATAGAGCATCTGCTTTCTCATTACCAGCAATTCCACAATGGGAGGGTAACCACTGAAGGGCAATGGTTGATGACCTTTGGATGATGTTAAGCTCAGATCTGATCTCATTCATCATGTTATCATTTCTGGTGTTCTGTATTGATTCCAGTAATGATCTGCAGTCAGTGAAGATTGCTTGTCTTAGCTGGTGGCTGCTGTTTGGATCTGGTGAGGATTTTCAGAGCTTGCAGTAGTGCCATAGCTTCTGCCCTGAAGTTGGAGGAGATCTTTCCAGTTGGGAATGCCTTTCGGATGATCTTTCCATTTAGGAATCTTATAAAAATTCCTCCTTCCCGTTTTTTACTGCCCCCTCAGCGGATCCATCTGTGTATGCGTGTGTTCACTCCTTCGGGTTGTACTTTTCTTCAATCATTTCTTGAGCCAAAGTTTTTAGTTGTTGAGGGGTCTGGTGGCCTTTCTTTTTTATTTCAGGGACTTCTGTGATGATAGATATATTTTCATGGCAGTTGTCTGGCTCCTACTAATATCAGCAACATTCAAAACTGGCAAAAGAAAAATAAAGTTGACCATCATCCAGTGTAATGTATCAATGTTATTCTTCTCATAACAATGCCAAAGAAAGTAGCTTGCTTCCTTCTAATGTGAATAATAAAGTTCCATTGTATACTGCCTTGTTTCAGAACATCCTCATTACTATATTTAACTATCCATAGCATTCGAAACATTCTTCTGTAAAACAACATCTGTGTGGCCTCCGGGGCATTCCCTCCTTGTTTGTACTAGTTGTCCATGACTCACTTCCATGTATCAGGGTCGGCTCTGTGTAACGCTTAATAACTTGACGTGAAAAATTTAAAGAAAAAAAAATGTTGGTTAAAAAAGAAACACATTTTCGCAGGTAGACTTGTTGATAATGAAAATCAATAAACTCTCTTAGACCCTTTAGAGCAAGTTATGAGATATTTTGTCTGTAGAAGAACATGGCGTGCAGAAATTGGTGTAACTGAAATACCCTGTTTAGTAATCTGGAATAAAAAAGTTAAGGGTAAACATTTTTGCCTAGACTCACGAGCAGACACGTTAAAGTTTAGTTATACGACCAGACTGTTTATAGCAGTGAAGAAAGTGAGTATGTCAAGGATAAATAGTTCACCCGTGGATTGGGAGGCCTGCCAGGAGGAAAGTAAACCATTTCCGTCACAGTTACGAAAAAGTTAGGCAGTAACAAGTGTGACAGATTATGCAAATAGATTACATGAATTCGCACGTCTTTGCTCCCACCTGGTTTCCCACCTCTGCTTCCTTATTAATATGCACGTTTTGTTAACACAGAAGGCATGCGCTTCAACATCTGTCGAACTCATATTTTAGACACGCCTGTTTTCTTTTTCTCTATGTCTTACAGGCACTAGTGAGTATGTACAAACAGACCTATTAACTAGTCCACGAGCGGACAGGTAACAGCCAGCGAGTAAGAGCCGTTAACTGGATTATCACGCGAGCGATTGGGCAATCGTTGAAATAGTGACAGATCGGACGATGAAAGCGCGTAGAAAGAGATCGAGTCGTTTATTTGTAGAATCAATGGAGATAAGACGTACCTTTGATAGTACATTTGACAGGGGAATTAAGCGAATGCAAGAAAGGGGCGATAACCACAGTTACCAACCTCATCCGTTTGTTCGTGATCCCAGGAGACGAGATCAAAGGACAGTCTGCTCGCTAGCGAACATCTATACGGTCAGCATAGGTGAGACATAAAGCTTTCATTCAGGAATCGAACCGTAGATTTTCCCAAAATACGGGCTAGAGGACGAAAGTAGACCTATTTTATGTAAATACCTCATCCCTTAAAATCAATTATCTAGTAGTCTCAGAATTTTCGGAATATCTAGCTCGAATCCTAGAGCCATTGTACAAGTGTAATTACTTAGTATTTCGTGGAGATAATTTCATTTTCTGTGTGGCAGTAAATATATATACTAGCACTTGAGTGATTTAATTGTTAAAGTTCGTCATTATATTTCACTAGGATTTACTATGTTAATTGGCTAGCGTATTAAATAACATATAGCTAATTTTTGCCAGCTGTAACGTAAATTTAATTACTCGCTATTACCCAGGAAAGTGATGTTTTAATTGACTAGTAAATTCATTAGGCGATTGAGTACTGACGACATATATATATTTATTTCTAATTCATTATGTGTAATTTTGTAAATCTTCTTCTTCCATCCTTAGCCACCAACCGTCAAAGCAGTCAGTGGCCAGCACGCCTAGTGGCGTCTTAAGGGCAACAGCAAATTGATTTCTTTGCCATTGTTTCCCATCACGCCTAGTGGCGTCTTTAGGGCAACAACAAATTAATCCATTTGCCGTTGTTTCCGTAATCAAAGTGACTAGCAAACAGGTGATCAGCCCATTTGCAAATTTTGTAAATGACTAGCTCTTATTTCATGGGGTAAATTTTCAAAAAAACGATAGATAAGCTGACACTTGTGGTTTAAAATCTAATTTAATACCGGAGTGATTAAAAGGTCTTACCTAAACGCGTGTGAGATTAGGATATTTATATTATTGTTAAAATGTTTTGTATTTTCTTCCTAATTTAGTACGGATCACAAACCAAACCTACCAGCGGTCTAAATCTGGGAAAAGGGATTTAAGTCTAAGTCCAATAGTACCAAAAACATTCTTATGTAATATCGGGTCTTCGAGGTTGACCTGTACGGCCCTCCTGTTTCAGAGAGAGAGAGAGAGAGAGAGAGAGAGTACAAACATATGACATTAAGAATAATGATAACTGGACATATAGCTACACAGATTTATATTTTCATTTACATTCAGCCAGCTGTGGCGAAAATATCAAACTTAACACTACCCGACTACTGACCACTGTGTTGTGGCGAGGATTTATTCAGAGAGATTTACTCACCTGACATTTTCATTAACCATCGAAATTACAAGCTGCTGTACACTGTGAACATTAGATCTCGTAATTATTTTCCTACCTGGACTAATTGATGTGACATAAACCGATCCAATTAACAGTACCAAAGTATGCGTTCCCCAATAGGAGGATTAATCAGTCTTGGAGGAACTGGGGCTTATTTTGCCAAAACCCAACACTCGATTTGTATTTATAGCACGGAGATATGTTCAAGAGTTGTTAAAACAACGATTAGGTAAGCGAGACTTAATGTGGCCACAGGTTTGTCAGAGCAGAGAGAAAGGGGAGTGAATAATTCTTCTGTTTTATAATAATTGTACTCACTTTATGTTTCTTCCTTTTGTTTGCTAATACTGTTATTTTCAGGAGAGATTAACTAGGAACTCTGTTCTTTACAGTATAGTCAAATTCTATTCCATTGCGCAAATCTTTTGACCTTTTGGGGGTTATTAACTTCTTTCTTGGGGGATCTTATCTCAACAGAGGGGATTGCACTTATGGGTTTATATATTTTTTTAATTTCTGTAACCTATGATTTTATATTTCTATTGATATTGGATGTTGTGAAGTTTTTCTTTATGATAATAAACTTGAAACAAAACTTAATTACCTGTGTTGGTCAGCTCAGCCCAATAGCCATACCTCATTTACTATAGTTTTCACGTTTGTGCGTCTGGTTGTCGTCACTTATCTGTATGTGTGTATGTGAGTGGTTAATAGTGTATATGTTAATATATACTGAAAGGAGAATTGTCTGATGAACAAACTACAGTCGTAAAGATAGGCTGGACTAGAGTATCTTCTCAATCCAGTGACAGATTCTACCTTTCACTTATTCACTCGTGAAATCTATTTCTTTACCTTATCTCTCACTGAGTTACCACCTTTCTCAGTTCTATTCAGACGGGACCAGAATCTATCTTAAATACCTATCTAAATCTACGACAGAATGGGTTGGCTCGTTTCCGGGATTTTGAGCTAGATCTTGAACTAGTACCACAGAAAGGGTGCGAAGTCCTGAGACTGAATGTGGCCACAGGTTTGTCAGAGCAGAGAGAAAGGGGAGTGAATAATTTCAGAAGAATTATTAACAATTCAGTACTTTATTCTGGTAGATAGGATGGTCAGCACAACGAATGTGCAGCCATTATCCTGAAGAAAGGAATGGAAAGGTCTTTACTGGAATGGAAACCCATCAACAACAGACTGATAAGAGCAAGACTGAAAGGGAGATTCACCAACACCACAATTATACAATGTTATGCACCAACAAACGACAGCGATGAAGAGATCAAGGACGAGTTCTATCAACAGGTACAAAAGGAAATAGAAACTGCACCCAGCTACGATCTTATTATAGTAATGGGAGACCTAAATGCAAAAGTTGGAACACACAATAATTATAACGAAAGAGTAATAGGGAAATACGGCAGTGGAACAGTAAATGAGAATGGGGACAAATTAATAAGCTTCTGCAGTATTAACACCCTTGTCATTGGAGGAACACTTTTTCCACACAAAGAAGTGCACAAGTTAACATGGGAATCACCAAACGGACGAGACAGAAACCAGATAGATCACATAATGATCAATGGCTGATGGAGACATGCACTACAAGACGTGAAAGTAAGAAGAGGCGCAGATGTGGGAAGTGATCATCACCTAGTAGTAGCAAGACTGAAGGTGAAACTCAGAGCTGCTCAACCAGTTGCAGTCAAACAGAAAAGATATAACATGACGAAACTTAAGGACCCCCTCACCAGAAAAGCTTTTGTGGCCGACGTAAAAAGACGATATCAGATTACCAAAAGCCAGGAAAGAGCAGAGACCGATGATGTCGACCAGAAATTCAACACCATCTCAACAATATACAAGGAAAGCAGCAAGTCATGCTTGGGATTCCAGGAAAGAAAGAGCCAAGACTGGATAACACCAAACACGCTAAACACCATAGCGAAGAGAAATGAAATGAAAAGAAAGAAAACAGAAGTGAACAGTACAGTCAGCTGGACAAGGAAGTAAAACGTCAAACCCGTGCTAACAAAAAGACATTTATGGATGACCTTGCAAGACAGGCATAAGAGGCAGCACTGAGAAATGAACAAAGCACAGTTTATAAAATAACTAAAACTATCAGTGGAAAACGAGGTGCAAACAACATAACGTTAGTAAGAGACAAGCAAGGAAATCTCATCACCACAGCACAGGGGAAGCAAACAAGATGGGCAGAGCACTTCAGAGAAACGCTGAATAAGGAACCACCAGAGACTCAGCTGAATGTTCCTGAGGCTGAAAGTGACCTAGACGTAAATACAGACATCCCACTGAAAGAAGAAATCATCACAGCTATCAAAGGGTTAAAAAATGGAAAAGCGCCTGGTCACGACAATCTAAATGCTGCGTTATTCAAGGCAGACCCTGAACTAGCAGCAGAACTATTAGAACCACTATTTGCACAAGTCTGGGAAACTGAGACAACACCAACAGAGTGGAGTAAAGGAATAATTGTCAAATTGCCACAGAAGGGCGACCTTGCAGACTGCTACAACTGGAGAGGAATTACTCTCCTCTCAGTTCCCAGCAAAATACTAGGCAGGATAATCATTCAGAGAATTTCAAAAGCAGTTGACCATAAACTGGGGAAAGAACAAGCGGGCTTTAGAAAGAGTAGAAGATGTGCAGATCATATATTCACCCTCAGGAACATTATAGATCAGTGCTCAGAATGGCAGAGACAGCTGTACATTAACTTTGTTGATTTTGAAAAGGCTTTAGAAAGCATACACAGGGACAGCCTATGGAAAATACTGAGGGCTTATGGAATTCCCAGCCGCATTGTTTCCATCATAAAAAGCCTATATTCTAACTTTACGTGCAGTGTCAGATTGAGTAATGTAACTTTAGAAGTGAAAACAGAAGTACGACAGGGAGCACCTTATCAACAACATTATTTTTGACAGCCATAGATTGGGTGATGCGCCAGACAACAGAGGGCAGTCCAAGAGGAATTACATGGACAACATTTTCTACACTGGAAGACCTGGAATATGCAGATAACATTGCACTACTCGCGCATTCACATCAACACATTCAAGACAAAACCGATAGACTGAATAAGTATGGCCAGCAGGTTGGCCTGAACATCAATCTGAAGAAAACAGAGGTCATGACACTAAATGTGGGCAATCCTGAGCCAATAGCAGTAAGGAACCAGAAGTTAGAACAGACAGACACATTTACTTACCTAGGATGCATAGTAACACATGACGGCGGAACAAGCAAGGACATTAACAACAGAATGAATAAAGCGAGAACAGCCTTTGCTACTCTTAACAACATTTGGAAGTCTTCTCAGTACATCACAAACACCAAATTAAGACTGTATGAGAGCTGTGTACTTTCTGTGCTTCTCTATGGTGCGGAATGTTGGAGAGTAACAGAGAAGGAAATGTCGAAACTGTCCTCCTTCCACACAATCTGCCTAAGGAAAATTCTCCGAATCTGTTGGCCAAACACCATCAGCAACCAAGAACTACTTATTCGGAGTAACCAGGAGGACATGCACACCATCATAGCTGGCAGACGCTGGAGTTGAGTTGGCTACGTCCTCAGAAGGGACCCTGATACCATCACAAGAACATCTATGCTATGGACCACCGATGGAAAGCGAAAGAGAGGCCGACCAAAAACAACTTGGCGGAGAGCTGTGGAAGCCGAGATGCAAAGAATGAACCAGAGTTGGGGCACTGTACGAAGGATGGCCGCCTAACGAGCAAGGTGGAATCAATTTGTTGCTGCCCTACAGGACGCCATCAGGCGTGATGGCCGCTGACTGCTTTGACGGTTGGCGGTTATGGATCAACGAAGAAGAAGAAGATGAATTACAATTAACGAAGTACATAGATCTCACAAAATGATACTATACATTTCAGGCATCTGTGATGTAATCATCCCTCATTATTGCTCCATTCGGAGTCTGGGGTCACCTCTGCTGTCGGTTTTCCGCACGACTAGCAAGAAACAATCACCAGCGCTTGCTGTAGTGTGTGGTGGGTTTGATGTTAATACAGTTTGTTGTTAAGAAATCTTAGTGTACTGTGTCATGAAATATTCTAATCCACATATATAAATTATTAGGTAAATATGAAGCCTAACAAATAAAATTAATAAAGAAAAGAGCAATGGTAAAATGACAGTGCTATCACAAAGAATGTACTCGAAATCCCCCTTGTTTTCTGCTTCGTCTGCAAATTGTAACGCTTTCACGTTGATAGTAAAAGCTTACTGTATTATACCCGCGTTCTTCAATGAAACGTGTGCTGTATTTCTTGGAAAAAACATTGAGAGACTGCGTAATGACCTAAATTAATCCTAACATTAATTATATTACGTTACCAAAACGAACGAACAGTTGGACTAAAGGATAGCGAGAAGGGAGAGGAAGCCGAACACTAAACACGCTTCGCGCGATACGCAAATGCTGCCATCACGCGTGTAAGTCTACATGCACTAATTTTTTTTTCAGACGGACAGTGATAAAATACACTACCCTTTCCCAGAGTTAGGTTTATAAATCATAACAGACTCTTATTAGAAAAGATAACATTAGATGGGTTTACGGTTGAGAACATAACAGTACCCAGACAGCATATCTTCGGAACAGGAGGTAAAAGAAAATACATATTTTGAACGCAGCCACGTAGCTCCTTTAAATTAGTATTTTTGGGTTCCTTAGGGCTTGCTGACAAATAATATGTAAAACGTTACGCAAATAGTCCAGGAATTAATAAATTATACCCAAAATAAAATATTGGGGGTGCCTGACAGCATAAAATCATTTCTGCTCATAAGATTTTTTTTTAACGTGTTTGAAAAAAATTTACGTTACAGAAATAGCCTACCATGTAAACTCCAAATTGATTGGAGCGCAACAAATGAAAGCCTAACCACGATTGGTCGGGCTATAAATACTATCTTGGTTGTTAGGGGAGACGGGAAAAGATAACATTTTTTCAAACACTTGTCGAAACGTGGCTCATTGGCCAGTCTCGCTGATATACACACTTGGGAGCGTTAGTTCGAAACCACTTGTTTAAATACACTTGATAAAGCATCAGTGCGTTGAAGCCAGCATATATTTGGCTCAATAAAAGCCTGGAACATAGGCAGATGGAAGTTTGTGCCAGTTTGTGCCAGAATTCATTGCTAATCAACGTATCTGTGTTATTCGTATGAATTGTGGTAAGCTTGAACCATTTAATATCTTTTAATGAAAATTGAATGTGAATTGTTGATTTATGCCTGTATATATATGTGTAGTTCAGTGGCAAACGTGAGGTAAAGCCTAAAATGCTCCAGCCTGAACAGAGGGTGTCGGAGAGAAGTAAAACGGCATGGAATGGCCAAACAGTACACTGACACCTGGATGATTGACTAGAAAGAAATAATGCTGGAAGTGCAGAGGCGTAGTAACCATTAAGAAGGGTAATACTGGAATAAAGTATTTCAAATGAAGCTGACTGTTTGGCCTAACGCTCTGAACGCAATGTTTGTGCTGTATTGTGATCAGTGTAAAAGAGAATATAAATTAGTTATGAAGTAGAAGGTACATCCTTCTTGATTTCAGGGACAGTGGTCTTGATGGTACTGAGCAGCATCTGGTCAGAGATTTGCTGAATCCAGAGTCGGACAGCATACTCCTTGGTCTTTTTAGCTATCAGTGAGGTGTCTCCTGAGCCCAGAGGAGAATTCGAGCAGAGGAGTCCTCTCCTGCCGCCATCACTCAAGATAAGCAGAGTTGGCCAGCTGAGCTCAACATTATGTCCCCTCATCTTGAAATAACTTTATAAAAATACCATTCAGAGGGGAATTTACTTGTCTTAAAATCAGGAACTGTGAACATCTCCAATAATAGTCCCTAAAGACAAACTATTGAAGTCATGATGACCAATACCAACAGAGCTTGAACAAAACAAAACCAGTATTACCTCATTTTACTACTACACAACTGACACACATAGAACATTTGTACTAATATATGTCACTACAATATTCATATTAAATACATTCTGTACATAACTTGTAATTTAAATTGATTGTGATTCCTGGTTCCCTTGTAGTTGAATCAGGACACATATTCATTCATGCCAGTAATGAATACATATTGTTATTTGAAAGTTCATCAGTGACTCTTTTAAGATATCTTTGTAGAGTGTTATATGTATGTGAGTGTCACAGTGTTGTCAAGAGTAGTGGATTAAATTAAATTGTTTATCTGTCTGTTGTTGTGACTTACACTTCACCATACTCATACCCTAGACACATAACGTAGCATCACACTATTCCAGAATAATTCTGACTGAGATATATAGATATGTGGTAGCAAGTAAGGTTATATATAATATACTACTCTTATTAGATATATATATACCTTCACAGCTGATCTCAGTCAGTACACTAAGTCCCTTATAAATATTTATAACATCCCACTTCACCACATATATTGGGGTCTCGCTCTTGGGATTTTGAATCTTTAACTATTAAAAATATTGGGGGTAATTCACTTCAGGGAATATAAGAATTAAAAGGTATCCTTGGGTGGAATTAAATAAGGTTGAGCTCACGGTGCCTGTTTTGTCCATTAGAGATTGAATTGTTGGTTAGACATTGTATTAAGTTACATGATAGACAATGGCGGACCTGGCCAAATTTCGATCTGCTGCGGTTCAGACTGCAAAAGAGTTAGGATTAGATGGGCAAGTTATGGTTGCCTATGTCACGACGGAATGTGACAAATTTATTGAACGCGAAGAAAGAAGGTTTGAAGCCGAAAGAAGGTTAGAGGCTGAAAGGGAAATTAAGAAGTTACAATTTGAAGCTGAGGCTGAGACTAAGAGGTTGCAGATTGAGGCTGACAAAGAGGCTAAAGCATTGGAAGCCGAGGAAAGAAGACAAGCTGCAGAAAGGGAAGAGAAGAAATTAGCTGCAGAAAGGGAAGCCGAGGAAAGAAGACAGGCTGCAGAAAGGGAAGAGAGGAAATTAGCTGCAGAAAGGGAAGCAGAAGATAAAAGATTACAAAGGGAACATGAATTACGACTAAGGGAGTTTGAGTTTCAAGGCCATGCTCCTGAAAATGGTGCCAGTCCCTTTGCCTCTGATGCTACGGTTACTCAAGGAGCCTCAATCTCAGCTATGAACTTTCATTTAGATCATTTTGTTGAGAAAGACGATGATATTGAGAGCTATATAAATAGGTACGAACTATTAGCTACCACGTATGGGTTAGAGAGAGAAAGGTGGAGCTTAAAGTTATCTCAGGGACTTCGTGGGGCAGCTTATGAAGTTTTTGCAAAAATGAGCAGAGGTGATCAGGAAAATTATGACATGCTAAAGCAGGCTCTTTTGTTAAGGTATGAAAAGAATGCAGAGTTTTACAGGAAAAAATTTAGGAATGCTAAACTACTGTCAGGTGAAACCTATCACCAGTTCTCTGCACGCATAGAGACATACTTGGAGAAATGGACTTCTCTGGGGAAAACCCAAGATCTTAAGGAAATGGTCCTTATAGAGCAACTAAGAGAGTCCATGGCTCCAGACCTGAGAAAGTTTCTCATGGAACAAGGTGCAGAGAGGCTGGGTGAGTTGCTAAATGTTGCTGAAAGGTATCAAGCAGCTCAAGCAGAGGTAACAGGTAATAAAAAGAAACAGGTGGATAACTTTAGGGCACCACAGAACTTTAATAAATTTGATCCTAAGGATCAAAATAAAGGTAAGCACCAATTTGATAGGCCACGGTATGACAATAAAAATAAATTCCCACAATTCGATGAAAGGAAATATGATGAAAGAAAATCTTTCAACCAAGGAAAAAGGTGGTGTAAAAAATTGTCAGATGGACAATCATGACACTGACCGTTGCAGAAGGAAACCTGTGTATATGGCAACCCTTCAGGTCAGGTCGACCTCAAGACAGGAGGAGGATATTATGTTAGATACCACTCCAGAAGAGATGAGGAAGGCACAGGCTGGGGATAAAACACTCAAGCCTTGTTTCAGAAAATTGTCAACTTGTCATACAACTCCAGGCAAGGGAGATTTTTACATGAAAAACAAGTTGATGTATAGGAAGACTGGAGCTAGATCCAATGGTCACGGACAGCTGGTTCTTCCAAAGAGATATAGGACAGAATTAATAAGGAGCATACATGTGAAACCAGATGGGGACCATGAGAAGATAGGTACCATCATTCAAAAGGTGGCTCACAATTATTATTGGCCCAAAGCAAGATGGGACATTGAGAATTTTGTAGAAAGGTGTAGCATAGCACATGAGGGAACACCCACAAGTGGGAACATGGATCAGGACCTGGACACGCCATGGGGCAAACTCAGGCCTGACAATAAAAGGAAAAATAAATTTGATAAAGTGGACCAAAGGGAATGGGAAGCCCCTTTTCACGGACAAGCTTCACTTAACTGTTTTACAATGGCCACTATGCGGAGAGTGCAAAAAGATGTCTTACCCCAGGATAAGCCGAAAATCCCTCAATCGGACTTAAACAAACTGGAGGAAGAGGATGTAGAGAGGAAATCTCTCATCAAGAATTTTAAGAGGGGAGACAGCCCCAAGAAAAAAATTGGTAGCGGTCGTTTTGTGAATGATAATTCTGGGAGGAAAAATCATCACTATAAAGCTTCAAGTGGAAGAGACCATACCGGTGCATGGACAAATAGGTCCACACAATTAAAGGTCCACATGTAGCTTTGTTAAGAACGTGGACTGATGAAAAGGCAGAGGAAAACATTACATCTTCATACCAATATGTGAATGAGCTGACCACTCGGTTGAAAACTGGCTGGAAACTTGCCAATGAAAATTTGAAACAAGCCAGGAAGAAACATGCTGCCTATTATAACAGGAAGGCGAAAGACAGAAATTTGGCTGTGGGAGAGAAGGTACTGCTTCTTTTGCCCGGGAGTCAGAATAAGTTACAAATTGGATGGCAGGGTCCATATACAGTTCTAGAGAAGGTGTCTAGAACAAATTATAAGATAGATAAGAAGGGGAAAGAAAAAATCTATCATGTGAATCTCCTGAAGAAATATTTGGAAAGAGAACATCAGGAAGAGACACACTTGTTGACCTTGTCCATCGCCATGGAGATGAAAAAGGAACCACTTTCATCATTTGAATATCCATTACACCCCTGTGAGACAGCAGCACAGGTGAAAATCAGTACACATTTAACGAAAACTCAGAAAGAGAGAGTGCAACAGGTTCTAAATAATCATGCAGAGGTGTTAACAGACCGACCAGGGCATACAAACCTATTGGAATATGATATGAAACTCATAGACTCCACACCTGTCTGTATGAAACCATATTCGATTCCGTTTGCTAAGGAAAAAGCTTTGAAGGAAGAGATAGACTATCTATTGAAAGAAGGAATTATTTCGCACAGTGAGTCTTCGTATAGTTCCGGTGTTGTACTCTTAAGGAAGCCCTCTGGAGAACATAGACTCTGTATAGATTACAGGAGACTGAATGCTATTACAGAAGGACAGGTGGATCCATTGCCGGATACAAATCAGCTGTTTGCCAGGCTAAATAAAGCTAAATATTTCTCAAAAGTGGATCTGAGTAAAGGATACTATCAGATTCCAGTAAAGCCTGAGGTTAGACCATACCTAGCTTTTAGTACCTCAGAAGGACACTATGAGTTTAATAGATTGCCATTTGGATTGAAGAATGCGCCTAGTGTCTTCTCTAGAATGATGAGAAAAATTATTGGATCCTCTGAATAATCCCTGTATAACAAATTTTATGGATGATATCCTTATAGCAACAGAAACATTTGAGGAACACATTGACTCTCTGAACATGCTGTTTGATCGACTTAGGGAGGCAAATTTAACAGCCCGTCCAACCAAATGTTGCGTTGGATGTAAAGAATTGGAATTTTTGGGACACACAGTTTATCAGGGAAACATGACCCCTGACCCAAAGAATTTAGAGAAACTACAAAAAGCCCCGAGACCACAAACCAAGAAGGACGTGAGATCCTTTGTCTCATTATGTGGTTTCTACCAGAAGTATATCAAGAACTTTAATTCCATATGTGCACCGTTAACTGAATTGACACGTAAAGGACTTCCAGATCGCATTACATGGACACCACAATGTGAAATGACTTACCAAGAATTGAAGGAAAAGCTCACAAGTAAACCCATTTTGAAATTACCTGACTTAAGTCAAGAATTCATAGTAAGGACGGATGCAAGTAATATTGGGTTAGGTGCAACTTTACTACAGAAATCAGATGCATTGGATGGGGAATTAAGCCCAGTGGCATATGCTAGCAGAAAGTTGAATAAAGCTGAAATCAACTACTCAACTAGCGAAAAAGAATGTCTTGCAGTAATATGGGCAATAAAGAAATTCAATATTTATCTATATGGGAAGGCATTTAAGTTGCAAACTGACCACAAACCTTTATCGTTTTAGCACAGGCTAAGCATGAGAACTCTAGGTTACTCCGCTGGTCTTTGCTTCTGGCTCCATATAATTTTAGCATTGAATATATATCTGGAAAAACCAATCTGGGAGCGGATTTTTTAAGCCGCCATCCGTGTGATGAGAATCACCGTAAACCCCAGAAATAATAATAAATTTCTCTATGTGTATATAGAATAAAGGACTGACATATAATGTCTGTTTTAAGAGGGGAGGTGTCATGAAATATTCTAATCCACATATATAAATTATTAGGTAAATATGAAGCCTAACAAATAAAATTAATAAAGAAAAGAGCAATGGTAAAATGACAGTGCTATCACAAAGAATGTACTCGAAATCCCCCTTGTTTTCTGCTTCGTCTGCAAATTGTAACGCTTTCACGTTGATAGTAAAAGCTTACTGTATTATACCCGCGTTCTTCAATGAAACGTGTGCTGTATTTCTTGGAAAAAACATTGAGAGACTGCGTAATGACCTAAATTAATCCTAACATTAATTATATTACGTTACCAAAACGAACGAACAGTTGGACTAAAGGATAGCGAGAAGGGAGAGGAAGCCGAACACTAAACACGCTTCGCGCGATACGCAAATGCTGCCATCACGCGTGTAAGTCTACATGCACTAATTTTTTTTCAGACGGACAGTGATAAAATACACTACCCTTTCCCAGAGTTAGGTTTATAAATCATAACAGACTCTTATTAGAAAAGATAACATTAGATGGGTTTACGGTTGAGAACATAACAGTACCCAGACAGCATATCTTCGGAACAGGAGGTAAAAGAAAATACATATTTTGAACGCAGCCACGTAGCTCCTTTAAATTAGTATTTTTGGGTTCCTTAGGGCTTGCTGACAAATAATATGTAAAACGTTACGCAAATAGTCCAGGAATTAATAAATTATACCCAAAATAAAATATTGGGGGTGCCTGACAGCATAAAATCATTTCTGCTCATAAGATTTTTTTTTAACGTGTTTGAAAAAAAATTTACGTTACAGAAATAGCCTACCATGTAAACTCCAAATTGATTGGAGCGCAACAAATGAAAGCCTAACCACGATTGGTCGGGCTATAAATACTATCTTGGTTGTTAGGGGAGACGGGAAAAGATAACATTTTTTCAAACACTTGTCGAAACGTGGCTCATTGGCCAGTCTCGCTGATATACACACTTGGGAGCGTTAGTTCGAAACCACTTGTTTAAATACACTTGATAAAGCATCAGTGCGTTGAAGCCAGCATATATTTGGCTCAATAAAAGCCTGGAACATAGGCAGATGGAAGTTTGTGCCAGTTTGTGCCAGAATTCATTGCTAATCAACGTATCTGTGTTATTCGTATGAATTGTGGTAAGCTTGAACCATTTAATATCTTTTAATGAAAATTGAATGTGAATTGTTGATTTATGCCTGTATATATATGTGTAGTTCAGTGGCAAACGTGAGGTAAAGCCTAAAATGCTCCAGCCTGAACAGAGGGTGTCGGAGAGAAGTAAAACGGCATGGAATGGCCAAACAGTACACTGACACCTGGATGATTGACTAGAAAGAAATAATGCTGGAAGTGCAGAGGCGTAGTAACCATTAAGAAGGGTAATACTGGAATAAAGTATTTCAAATGAAGCTGACTGTTGGCCTAACGCTCTGAACGCAATGTTTGTGCTGTATTGTGATCAGTGTAAAAGAGAATATAAATTAGTTATGAAGTAGAAGGTACATCCTTCTTGATTTCAGGGACAGTGGTCTTGATGGTACTGAGCAGCATCTGGTCAGAGATTTGCTGAATCCAGAGTCGGACAGCATACTCCTTGGTCTTTTTAGCTATCAGTGAGGTGTCTCCTGAGCCCAGAGGAGAATTCGAGCAGAGGAGTCCTCTCCTGCCGCCATCACTCAAGATAAGCAGAGTTGGCCAGCTGAGCTCAACATTATGTCCCCTCATCTTGAAATAACTTTATAAAAATACCATTCAGAGGGGAATTTACTTGTCTTAAAATCAGGAACTGTGAACATCTCCAATAATAGTCCCTAAAGACAAACTATTGAAGTCATGATGACCAATACCAACAGAGCTTGAACAAAACAAAACCAGTATTACCTCATTTTACTACTACACAACTGACACACATAGAACATTTGTACTAATATATGTCACTACAATATTCATATTAAATACATTCTGTACATAACTTGTAATTTAAATTGATTGTGATTCCTGGTTCCCTTGTAGTTGAATCAGGACACATATTCATTCATGCCAGTAATGAATACATATTGTTATTTGAAAGTTCATCAGTGACTCTTTTAAGATATCTTTGTAGAGTGTTATATGTATGTGAGTGTCACAGTGTTGTCAAGAGTAGTGGATTAAATTAAATTGTTTATCTGTCTGTTGTTGTGACTTACACTTCACCATACTCATACCCTAGACACATAACGTAGCATCACACTATTCCAGAATAATTCTGACTGAGATATATAGATATGTGGTAGCAAGTAAGGTTATATATAATATACTACTCTTATTAGATATATATATATACCTTCACAGCTGATCTCAGTCAGTACACTAAGTCCCTTATAAATATTTATAACATCCCACTTCACCACATACTGAATGAGGTCAGCTGTGAAGGTCCCTGAATATAATAAATATTATAGTAAATTTCCAGGACACCTTTCTACTACCACCCCTATGATCTCATTCAGGCTTATTCTAGATAGAATGTAAGATGACTACGTTTTGTGTCTAGGGTTATGAAATGTTAGTGTAAGGTTGCATTAACCAACTAAACATATAAACAATTATACAATTATTTTATTATCTAATACAACACAACAGTACCACGACAATCACATACGAACTATACTTTAAAAGACTATCTTTAGTAAGTCAGTGATTGAAAGTTGGGTAAAGTTAATTTTTACAATTTATTGTCCTGAATCTAATTTATTTTGAATCAGGACTGACAATCAAAGTGAAATCAGAGAAATTAATTACATCAATCAATTTACACAATGGATCTTCTGACCATAATACACATATTATTATTATATAAGGGTGTAGTTGTATTTTCTAACTGAGGTGGCTTCTAGTATACACTGGTAGATTGTTTATGCTCATCATTTCTTAATGTTGTTTGTAAGTTTCTGTGGACGCTGATGGAATGCTTATATCACTATTCCCATTCCCTTATTTTTAATAAAATTCAAGTTGAGCGATCAGGTGCCAAAACATGCACCTATATTTGCAATATGATGTAGGAATCTTCCTGCACTTCGCTGAACGACAACCTTCAGCTCCCACTCCTTCAAGAATGATGGTGGTCTACAATTTTCTCCGCAATAGGCAAGACTGTGGCATGAATCTAACGGCCCACTGTAGTCTGGCACCAGTCATTGACAGCAACCAAAAACCTCTGAAATCAGAAGGATATGCCGCCTTCGTAATCAACTGCCTACAATAATATTTGACATCCAGTACAGGCACAGTACAAACAAACATGTAAGATCAGCTCTTTACGACAATCCATTTCACCAGTTTCTTTTGATATGACCAGGTATACCAGTATTCCTCTCCCCTAATAGTTACAACGCCTCTGCAATTCCAGCAATAATCTGTTTTCCATACTATAGGATAGGTGTTATGCTCCTGATGATAATCATATATAATTTGGTGGGTCTACACCTCTCTGATAGTCTTTCATATGCTGGATCAATCTCTAGACTCTGTTTTGAGTCTGCCATAGACTCACTTACTTACAGTAGTATGTTAGTATCTCACATTCAAATTTTATTTTAAATAAAATGTTAATAAAGTCAATCTTACCACAGATGCAAGGAAATGTACACAAGTAAACGATGACTAGGCAATAGAATATGGCACATTTTCGATCTGCCCTCTGTCCAGGCGTTTCCTATGTTAGAAAATTCTCCGCCTGCTCTCATCGATCTTGCTTTACACACAATTTTATTGAAATGGCAGTGAATAGTCCCCGTTTCGTGCTAATATCTACTGCTTTGCCCAATGGGACCATGTTTACATTTATTTTTGAATCAGTCTATTCAAATAACAACTCCCACTATGTTACCAAGGCCAATATATTTTTAGTTTTAGGTCAACCAATCATACTTCGCTTTCCTTTAAAATCCACCCAATCAAATATCCCGTACCTTTTAACCTCATTTACCCAAAGTTGTTTTTTCCAAACCATGCCATAAAAAATATAAGCAGGCATGATCTTTCCTGACAGTCTGGTCGGATCCTCTATAGTATTATGGCTATAATTAGTTAATTAATGGACTATTTGCGTAACTACTACCATAGTCTTTGTCAGCAAGTCCTAAGGTACACGAATATATGATTTATAAGGGGCTAGTTAGCTTGGTTCAGAAGTACATTTTTTATTTTCTATGTTAGTTTTTTTTTATTTAGTCTACTACCCGTTCAGTTCTTTTCCATGTGCTGTCTTCTCTATTTACGTGATAATTACGTCATTCGCAATGAGAGCTAAGATCGTTTTAGTGACACGAGTTGTCTACATGTTCTAACTTTTTCCTCGTATTTTGGGAATCGCCCTAGGCAAGGCTTTGCGAGTTGGTTTTATTTTTAGAAACGATGTTAGACGCGATTAGCATTTGGGGCCATTTATCACCCTCTCTCCCCCCCCCCCCCTTTTTACTATATATTCTATCACCGAGGCAATTATTGTTTGAACCTTGGGAAAAAGTGTTAGGTTTTATCCAAGGTCAAATTTGAAAATTACAGTACCCTCCATTTGGCTATAAGGCTTAGCAAAACCGGCATATTAACTGGCGTGGGCGAGCAAGACGCTGGACTCAATTTTTATTTTCTATCTTATTTTGACTTTACTCACTATCTTGTTATATTATAATTTAGGTATTGTATTTAGAAATCACTACATAGTGATTTATGAATATACTATCGTCATATGTTGAGGTTGCCAGCCTCATTTATAACCACTAAGCGAGAAAAACATGTCAAATTCACATTTGTAAAATAAATGTTACACTTACCCCAACAATTTGGGAATCTACAATCTCCTCGCACAGGTTAGAAAGGACACGAGCAATATAGGTTATGTGCCTTCGAATCACTTGGCCTGAGAAATTCCTCTTATGACGAGTGTTCTGTGAATCACTTGGTCTGGGAAATGTTAGTAATTCCTCTTATGACGGGTGTTCTGCGAATCACGTGGTCTGGAAATATTTTGATTCCTCTTATGACGGGTGTTCTGCAAATCACTTGGTCTATAAATATTCTTTTATGGCGGGTGATCCAATTCCTTAGGTTACCAGTCTTGATATTTAAAGTCCTGGTCCCTTAAGTTTCCAGTCTTGTATATAAATATGCGGGTTTACTTGTAAGTTCAAAATTTGCCCAAATACTCGGTCTGTCACTTATAATTATGGAATTCTATGTCCGATGTCTCACTGGCTTCTCGGAGTTTGCTCATTTAACGATGCGATGCAGTCTTTTCTGTGTCTCTGAGTTCGCTAGATTAAATCTCTCATTCTCAGTTCAAATCCCAGATTGTACTTCCAGGCAAACTTGCCAATGAAAACCATAATATATTCAGGCTCTCAAATAAAACCAATGGTAACCTCTTTAGACTGGGTTGGGGTGTTTTAATTAAAAATATCCCCAACGTGTTTAAAATATTACATTTTAAAATTCCATCACGTGACCTCTTTCAAATAATGCGGTAATATTTCCGCTAACTCACAAACAAATCTGGGAACTTATTTGAAGCCCAGATGCTACCTTCAGATGTTGTCTTCCCCAGACAGATTATCGGTAATATTGATACCGAGACAGGCCCCGCGGAAACGATTATCTCATTATAGCCTGTGTGTGTGTGAATCCCCCAGACTGAGTTGTAAGGCGGACACATTGGCTTCCTATTCATCCTCGTACGAGAACATATTGTGTTAAACGAGGATCGTCTTCTATCAAAGGTGGCCGGCGAATCGGAAATAAACGTACGAGGGGCGTTCAGAAAGTAATGCACCACATCGTTTTTCTCAGGAGCTGTTTATTCAAAAAGCTGAAATTTATACACAATATACATGGATATGTCATGTAAACATCGGTATTATTCAACATAATCCCCAGCAACTTGTACGGCTTTATGCCAGCGCGAAACAAGTGCATGTATTCCTAGCCCGTACCAGATTTTATCTTGATCATGTAGCCATTTCTTCGCTGCATGAATCACTCCTTCATCATCTTCAAACCTTGTCCCACGGAGTGCATCTTTAAGTGGACCAAATAGATGAAAATCAGAGGGTGCCAAATCGGGACTATAGGGTGGATGGGGTAGCACAGTCCAACCCAATTTGGTGATTGCTTCCCGTGTTGCCAGACTTGTGTGAGGTCGCACATTGTCGTGAAGGAGAAGCAGGTCTGCTGGATTCTTGTGCGGCCGAACTCTGCGAAAACGTTGATTGAGTTTTTTCAATGTCTTAATGTAAGCTTGCGAATTGATTGTCTCTCCTCTTGGCATAACGTCCACAAGAATCACACCGTCAATGTCCCAATAGACAGTGATCATGACCTTTCCAGCTGAAGGAATTGTCTTGAATTTCTTTCTTCTTGGTGATTGCGGATGATGCCACTCCATTGACTGTCTTTTTGTCTCAGGTTCAAAATGATGTGCTCAGGTTTCATCACCTGTAACGATCTTAGCCAAAAAGTTCTCTCCATCAGCATTGAAGCGCTCCAACAATTCAGAAGAAATTGCTTTCCTTTGCAATCGGGGGTCATTTGTGAGACTTTGAGGAACCCATCTTGCGCAAACCTTAGAAAATCCGAGAGTTTTTATAACTGCATTTGCACTACCAATGCTGACTGACAGCTGTAAGGCCAATTGTTGAGTAGTGAGTGATTCGCCTATCAGTAAGAATAATGCCCTCAGCGTATTTCAACATTTCTGCGTTGGTGGCTGTGGCAGGACGTCCACAGCGCGGCCGATCAAGCAGCTCCGTATCTCCACTTCCTGATTCTTTGATTCTCTGAACCCAGCGACTGACTGTACTCCTGTCGACTGCAAAACTTCCATACACATCACATAGACGCTTGTGAATGTTCACAACAGTTTCCTTCTCTGCAACGAGAAATTCTATCACAATTCGCTGCTTATAACGCAAGTTGCTAACACGCTCCATTTCAACGGTTTAGGGCAGCCGTATTATTTAGCCGGTTGCGGTGCAATTTGGCGCACACATTTGGCGCATGCCATATTTGAAGTGTGAAAAATTGCATGCTTCTATCTTCATTATTAGCTGAGAAAAACGATGTGGTGCATTACTTTCTGAACGCCCTCGTATTACCGCTGACCGGTGATAACGACCGGGTATTATTACGATAATACTACAGTTCTCCTGGCGGAACGTAAATACGTCTGGGCGTGGTCACAGAAAAAGAAAGTTAGGGCAATAAATATGTCAAATAATAGGACGATGAGTGAGAAAAATGAAGAAGTGAAGAGATACTGCCGGAGTGAATGAGAGTTATACAAATTGCACGACTGATTTTGTCACACAAGTAAGCCTGTCAACATACGCATACACTTGAAAACTAAAAATTTTTTAAAAGAAAAAAAAGAAAGAAAAAGAAAAAAAAAACATGAAAACAGAAGACATGCGGCTGAATTAAACCAAAAAAAAAAAAAAAAAAAAACTTTGCCGGAGATAGAACGCAGTACATTTAGTTGGAAGACAAACATTCTAACCACTAAAAGACACGTCTTGGTATGTGTCGTTTTTTTTTTTAATAAATAATTTTTTTTTTAAATAGTTATTTTATTGATTGCCTCCCTCAGTAAGCGTTGCGTTCTTTACTTGCTGACATATAATGCTCATTGTTGCAGAAGATATGTGTATATGTAGAAAGAGAGACGGAGGGAGGAGAGAGAGAGGAAAAGAGAGAATGAACGAACGAACTTTATTTTATTTTTAAAGGGTTAAGAAATGAGCGCGCAGGCCCGTCTAACATTTTGCCCTTCCACTCTCAATTATCTTGCATACTTTATCCTTTCATTCTCACGTCACTTTAAGCATTAATTCAAAGACCGCAAGGTTTTTTTTTTCTGTTTGGACATGCGTTCTAATACAACCAACGGACCAAGTGTCTAGATTGAACGGAGTGCGCCTCGCCAAATGAGGAGATTTTATTTAAAAAATGTATGTTGCAATAATAAATGTAAAAAAAAAAAAAAAAAACAATAACTAAGTATGCAACGATGTAGTCAAATGTATTAATTGTAATGTACGAGTATGTCAATTTTCTGAAGTTTCATTTACTGTTATTTGAATAACGCCGGGTACTTACTTGTTCATTTCAGCGGTTCATACCATGAAGATCATCCACAGACAAAATAATAAAAAACACACACACAACAACAACAGCAAACAACCAATTTAAAAAGACAAGAAATTCGTTTACACATTGTCATTACATGTGCTTCCACCTACAGGTTATCGTCGATGACATGGAAGCATCAACAGTGTACGAGTTTCCATGCCAGCGCTGGCTGTCAAAGACTGAAGACGATGGACACATTACGAGGGAGCTGTTTCTGAATCTGGGACCACGTGACATGTCCAAAGGTACGCACATGACATATTTAATTATTTACATGTTTATTGCACTGTTCTTGTTATCGAATAGAGAAAAGCAACGTCAGTAGCACTGGACAAGAGGCGACTAACATTCTGTGCCTGGAATTAGCAACTAGTCATGTCAAACAAATTGATACAAGAACCAACTGCTGAAAGAGCATGGGGCTTTGAAGCAGGCTTTCCTACAAGTAGTCCGATTATTGTAGTGGTTCTATGCTTCATTAGAAGCCAAAAAAGGACAATGAAGATGAGCGAGATTTAGAGTAATGTTGTGGCTGAAACTTGGAGTTAAACAGTTTCATGTTTAATTATATAAATGTATATATATATATATATATATATATATATATATATATATATATATATATATATATATATATATATATATATATATATATATATATATATAATTTTTTTTTTAAGGTGTATTAAAAAGTGATTTGTTCAGCACTAATTTACACGTTTTGAACACCCATAATCTTCTGCTTGACTTTTGTACGTTTCTGACAGTTTGTATAAGTTTTCTGAATAATCTAGTAGGATTACCTTACGAATAATTCTATTTATTTTTACAACATGCAGTTTGCTTTTACATTATTCATTTTATTTCAGTTGTTTAAATTGTCTGTAATATAATTTTGTTCAATAATTCACTAACCTGTTGCTTCGTATACATTATTTATTCCACTTACTGTCACAGAGGACGAAGGTAGGTTTTTAGACATTATTGTGGTCCTAGTCTATTTGTGTTCTCTGTTATGTTGTGTTGTGTATCTCACCTTGACGTTCGTTTTGATTGGAAAATGTCAGACATGCGTGTCCAGCTTATCTGCACTTGTAGCGTAATAAAACGAAGTATTACTGGAAATGTGTGATTAAATACTTGTGTGCAACGATTATTACTGAATGAATGTTGTAGCGAAATCTGTGAGATACTCGCTTATTTCAGTAAGATTTTAGTCTTATGATGAATAAATACACCAGCCCTCAGGTGTCTGACTGGTTTCATCTTCAACGCCAGTAGGGCGATGCCTTTTGTGCAGTGGGAATGCTAAGAAAATGACCCGCCGTAAAAATCTAACACGCTTTAGTTTCGGTTTCGAAAACGTACAATAAAAAACGAAACGGGGGGAAAAGCTTGTAATTAACGACTTGCCAGAACTGTGAGACCAAACTGGCGTTTGAATTAACGTAATATCTTAACTTTAACACTAACATTTGTAGTAATTCTGACAGTTCTCAGTAGTAAGAACGAGACGATTGTAATAATTAACGCAAAACACTACCAAAGTTTTGAAAAGCCCCTCTTCGCTCTGCAAGCGGTCTCTTTAATATATACACGCTGTGGGCAAAGCCAGCAGAGGCAAACATACAGACAATTTTTCATTTCCTCCTAGCGGTAATATTCTGACGTCACTCAAACTAGTTGGTTCATTTGAATAGTGAGGAAAATGTTAGAGACGGGGGGAAGATGGCCGACTTGTGTAAAAAGTTAATTTTGACGATTGACAGTGACAAAATTGAAAATCTAAACACTGAAACTGACCATAAAAATCATATGGTAGTATAGCTTTAGAGTCCCCTGAGCAAAAATATGTTTTTAAAAATATGGTAGTCCAAGTATTAGCCAAGTTATTGAGAAAATACTAAATGTCTACGAATTGCTTGACCGGACAGACTGTTGTTCTTGCTCGTTACACATAATGTTGTTGGGGACGCTAGTTTAAAAAAAAAGAGGCATTGTAGTAATTCAAATTCTATTAGTTGGTATAAGAGTATAGGAGTAAAAGGGGAGAGATAGGAAAAAATTTTAACTAAAACAAAACATCTTTTTCTATTGGCATAACTAACGCAGACTGACCAATGGACTACGAGGCACATAGTTTGTTTGGAATTGTTTTGTTGTTTCAAACTAAATTCAAAAAAGTTGTAGTGCCTGCTTTCATTGGTCGGCTGTAATAGATATTGGCAAGAGGCATAGTGGTCTCGTGGCCATTTGACTAGAAAATTTTATTCAAACAACTACGTTGAGATCAGATGTGATAACTTGTAAAATTAACTACTAAATTCACTATCTGGACGGGGCAGAGCGAGACTGAGGCCATATTCTTTGCCAGTCAACGTTATTTGTGACATATTTCTTTGAACTAGTGGTAAGAATGCTTTATGTATTTACATGCTTGATTAAAACTGAAAAAGTCAGATACTGCAGTGGAAAAGTGAAGGACATGCCGGAAGCAAACATTATTGAGTCCTCACATTGAACTGTATTTGACTGTTGCATATTATTATGATTTTGTATTAATATTTTGTATTGGAAATGTTAGGAAGCCTCTGTGTTCTATGAACACTTTTCAACATGCCTAGAGCGTTTATAAGTTAGAAAAGAAAAGAAAAAAAAAATCATATAAAAGGAGATGTGGTTACTCCACGTTATTGCATTGAAGCAAACTATGTAAAAGTACAGTGGCGTATCTGCCATAGGGACCTGTGGTGTGGTCACAGAAGGGTGTGAGTCATAAATTAGGGGCTGATGCACATGAATGCACAAGAGGCTGACCCCATACCGTCATGTATATGTATAGGGATAAGAAGTTGTGATCAGGTTGAAAAGGCCAGGGTGTCTTTTTATTGCAGAGTTTTTATTTCTTGTTACCATCCGGTGACAGGAAACCTGATGAGTGGGTGTAAAGTCTCCATTATAAAGTTTAAGCTGTCAGCTGATAGCGTGAAGGAGCTTGCGTGTGGGTGCTGATCTACATTGTCTCTACATTGATATACTGACTTATATTCGATCTACCAAGAATCCCAGGTGACACGTTATCAGCTGGGACCTCTTGACATTTCATCCTAAGAAACTAGTTCCTATCAAAATAACATTGAATTATATGGGGCATGATGAAAACAACAGCTCCTCGTAACAAATGACAATCACTAGCAACTATTAAAGTTTTAGTCTGTGAATACACCTACAGGAACTCTATATTAACAATATATTCATAGGACCAAGAGTCCATATTTTTAGTTAAAGCATTATATGTAAATATATTTCCTCATTTTCAAAGACCTGTCCAAAAGAAGTTGGCGGGACAGGCAGATTAAATTGTATAAAGAAAAAAACATTCAAATTTTAAAAGAAAACTTTAACCACCGTCTTATTCATTTTTTATAGTGAGTTAAAGTGTATTGTGTTGATGTACCATCATCTTCATTTCACCCCTAGACACTAGAGACATCATACACCAGCCACTAGAATCAAAATACGGACTGTGTGAGATCTAGGGAGGTAGCGTTACGTTCCCTGATACAATATATCATCATCATCATCATTCTTTTTTATAGTCAGGGACCTACATGTGCTTGACCTCACACAGTTAACACAGACACAACTATCTTTCTTGTTAGGTATAACATCTTAACCTCCCCAGCAAAAATTACATTTGCTACAAATGTGTATACTCAGAGCTGGCTCTTAGACGGTGCGAAGGATGAGGCCGCGCGGGGCACCGACTTGGGGGAGGCGCCAACTTTTATATTTTTAAAAAAATAAATAGTTGGTTTGGTTTGGTTTTAACGACTACCTTTATTGCACACGGACAGCTCCATCAGTGCTCACATCTCCTCCCTTAGGAGGACCTCAGCGCAGTGTACGAACTCCGTAGCACCGGCGAGAATCTCAGTGTGTGTGTATATAGGAATCACACATTCTATAAATATATTTGGTGGGTAGGTTTCTAATTTTTAAATTTGCCAGGGGCAGCGGCCTTGTGGCCTACTCTTTACCATTTCCAACTGCTGAGGGATTTTTAACCTGCGGAACTTGCACACGGGGCCTTCTATTTTTTCACCATTATCTGAGAAGGCTAGGCATCTGATCTCACTACCCATGAGACCGGGGGGGGGGGGGGGGAGTATGACATCATTAGGACCCACTGGTTGTGAATAAAAATGTCCATAAATTATATTCACACTACGAACCCGGTACCTCTAGAATTGGAGGCGGACGCCATACGTCTTAGCCACTCCCACCCCCAAATAACAAATAAATAAATAAAAACTATTAATAACATTACAATTTTAAAAGAACAAGAAAAATTAATTAAGACAGTTTCAAAGTTACAAGTTATTAGCTTAAATGAAACGGATCGTTTCCCGATATAACCATATTGTGCTTTTTTCAAAAATAATGCATTGAGCGCTCTTCTATAATTCAACATAAATAAGGGGGGATTTACCTACCATAAGATTTGAAAAACATCTTATGGTATCTTCTTCCTCGTTCACCCTGAAAAGGGCGGATCTTATGGTATAAGTCTATTATGTTTTTGTAAAATGCTACAGTGAACTTCAGAAATTACAGTATAATCCAATTCGATAGCATAAAGCTTAGTCTCCTTAATAGTACATACTGTACTGCACAGGTCATGGGGTGGGGGGTGTGGACTACGAGATCTCGCACCAATTTGAAAAATCCCTAGGGCCAGTTCTGATTATAATCTACATGATCAGAGGTGTTCATGAAAGGACGAGAAAAAACTGGATTGTGATTCTCTAGACCAGCCTTTCTCAACCTTTTCATCCTGGAAGAACCTTTGAATATAATTGTCAGGTTTCAGCAGGAAACCCTTGCATAAAATTGTTATATCTACAGCTCATGGTACCTTAACGTGATCAGTAAGTTGTAAATATAATTATCCAGTCAATAATTGTCAATGCTGTCTGCAGTAGAGAATACTTTTTTTTTCTGTCGTTTTATTTATTTTGGAAACTTATTAGCCTACTCTTGTCGTGTGCTTTCCCCTCCTCACAAAGGATATAAACTATAATGCAAGTCAGTAGTGTAAGTTGGTAGTGTAAGTTGGTTGTGTAAGTTGTTGGTTGTGTAAGTTGGTTGTGTAAGTTGAAGAAACTTCACTGTTTCCTTTTTTTTTATATTTTGTACTTGATTGTTTGTTTTCCATTATCAAAGTAAAAGTCTTATAATAAACTATGCTAATGAAATATGGTATGTGCAATAATGAACACGGGTCTATTATGCATTGCCATACGAGGGCTGCTCAGTTACTGCCCACCACTGAGAGCGTTTTTTTTTTTTTTTCGTACGCCCGCTAATACTCGAGGCGAAATCTCAGGTTATTATTAATGTCTAACCTGACATTGATTTTACGTGAGTATCCCTTTTCTTGTACAGAGACAGGTGTCCCTCGCCATTCAGGCAGATACTCGCCGATTTCGGAGGTACCCATTAGAGCTGGGTCGGCTCAGGAGCCGCCAATCCCTGGTCGACGACACTCCTTCAAATGTCCTCGCCAGGTCTCGAGTTAATCCAGTCCAATTCCCGGTCGACGAAAAATCCTCAAATGCCGTCGCCCGGGTTTGATCCTGAATCACCCGGTCGCCAGAGCGGTGTTGTAACCACTACGCTAGCGCGGCTCCCACTGAGAGCGTTAACATCGCCTGATGCGCCAAGTTGACAAAAAAAATGACGTTTACTTTGCTTCAGTCACGATCTCTCGCGAACCCCTAGCGACCTCTCGAGGAACCCTGGGGTTCCGCTTAACTCCGGTTGAGAAACCCTGCTCTTGAGGAATGTTCGGTATTCCAGGTGCTGCATATTTTTCAACGTAATTAGCGAAAAATACAAATAGCACACAAACAGCACCACTCGGACACAAGAACTGTAATTAATATCTGGAATACACAGACAGAAACAAAGGTCTATGATATTTTAAGCGAACGTGTAAACATTTACGGGAAAAATATGCTCTTGACTAATGTCAGGTCAAGTCTGGTGCCGCGCCTCGGGGCATAGGCGTTCTTGTCCCATCATACATTTCGATTTGTTATACTCTCCATCTGTTCTGTTTTTTATCTCTACGTATGCCATTTTGTCAAGCCATCCATTATCTTTTCTATCTTCCTCAATTTTTATTGTCCTGTATCCATCCCGTGGCTATGATGTTATCTAGTACTGTTCTTCTCATCACACATCCAATGAAGGTTTATATTTGTTATTATATTTCTTTGTTAATTAACCCTTCTCAAACATTCTTCGCTAGTTATCTCAGCTGTCCATGGGATTCTTAGCGTACTTCTGAGAACCCTCATCTCTGTTGCATCCATTGGGTTTTTTTTCCTCATTGTCTAGGACTCGCATCTATACAATAATATTGGCTCTGTGTAACACTTCAGGCTCCCTTTTTTCGTCTGTAATACATAACTAGGCGTGATGGCCACTGACTGCATTGTCAGTCAGGGGCTAAGGGCGCATGAAGAAAGAGAAGAAGTTTTTGTTTAGAATATTCTCTTCTTAATTTCAGTGATGCATTTTTCCGTCTGATGTAATCATTGTGCTTAAGTATTTGGAACTATGTACTTAAAGTATTTGAAACTATGTGCTTAAGTGTCACGGATTGCCTCCCCTGCTTTGCAATAGTGGTCCAACAGTGACCAAAACTCAAGAGTATTTAATATTGGCTTCTACGGTATCTACCTGCGCGCAAGATTACTCTTGGCAGAGATGTAGATAGAAGATTAATGACACTTCTACTTTAAGGGAGCTTTTACAGGATATTTCCAGAAGTCACGAACAATGTTGCATTGGGCTGAACAATTGTTAACGCATTATATCTGGTCCGTCACCTTATGTGAAGGAATTAAGCAATGGTTTACCCCTTTCAAGCCCCCAGTTGGTGTAATCCAACGAAATCCCTCTTATAAGGTATAGCTCTGTTTAGAGGTGTATATATATATATATATATATATATATATATATATATATATATATATATATATATATATATATATATATATATATATATATATATATATATATAATATTCTGGCTCATACGTTTGCTTTCATACATATAACTGAATCAACTATTATTGTTTAGTTTTAAAACACCAGGTAACAAATTTAATAGTGAATTCGTCTTTAACAGGTTAAAATAAATATGGAAAGATTAGTGGAATTTTGATGGATATAAAGTTCTCGTCATTGAGACGTAGGTGGGAATTTAACCTTATACTTAAAGTTTAACTGAAATGTCCGTTTTGCTGGTGCCTTGTTGTTAGCTCTTAGCATGTATGAGTGAGTCCTGCCGCTTAGGTTTTCGTCACGTTGTTCTGGTGATGAATGTACTTCTCTCACACGAGTGGCGTAGTAACTTCAGTACTTCAAAAAGTCTGATAGCTTGTAACCACGTACCCAAATTTTGGGAATACACAATCTCCCTGCACAGGTTTCAGATGGACACGAGCCATTTTGGTGCATACGCTTTTGAATCAATTTCGTCTCAGAAATTCCTCTTATGACGGTGTTCGCCGATACACTTCGCCTGGGAAACTAGTAACTCCTCTTCGACGGTGGTTCTGCGATACACTTGGTCTGGGATATTATTTCTCTTATGACTGATGATCCTATTTCTAGGTTTCCAGTCTTGAATTTATGAAGTCCTGGTCCCTGAAGTGTTACAGTTTGTGTATTTAAATATTCGGATTTACTCTTAATAAGGTTTCAGAATTGCCCAAATACTGTCGATCCATCACTTTTGATATATGAATTCTAGGTCCGATCCTTCTCTTTCTGGCTTCTTGGGAGTTGCTCGGTTGAAGTTGCGAAGCTGTCTGTTCTGTGCCTCTGAGTTCACTAGATTATATCTCTCATTCTCAGTTCAGATCACAGATTGTATTTCCGCCGAATGTTCCAATAGAATTCATTGTATATTCTGGCATCTCACTTCAAACCAATCATTTCTCTCTAGCACTAAGTGGGTTGTTTCATTTAAAATATCCCCTCGCGTGTTTTAAAATATTACATTTTAATATTCCACGCGTAACCTCTAAATAATACTGCATAATACTTCCGATGACATCTATCTGCCTCTTCACAATCTTGTGACCATGTTTTCCTGGCTTAATGTCTTCCGCCAAGATGTCTACTCTGCCATCTTATCTGCAATCATGATACAAAGATAGCTCAGATGAGACGATTATCCAGTTATCGCCTTTATCTGCGTGCCTGCGCCAGTCAGATGTCTGGTCATACAATTTTGTCTTCTTTCATCGTACGCACCACACAAGCTTGTGTCAACACGGTCAGCAGCTTTTCACTGGGGTCAAATGTTGGACCGCCGCGTTTCAAAGGCTGCTCAGACTGAGAGAATAGATAAGCGTATGACCGGTATAATTACCTGGTATTATCGCATGTACCTTGCGGAACGTAAACAATTATGCGTGTAAAGCAGTATCTGCTCCGTAGGGGAGTAGAGTGTTAGCGACTTCACCATACTAGATTCAGCATAGAGCAAAATAATGAATGAAAGGGCAAAAAATTGCCAAATAAGCGAATTGAATGGGAGAAAGAGAAACATTAGGAAAAAAATTATACTGACGGAGTGGACGTGAGATCGCACAACCGTATCGTCACATTACGTATTTGGAACATTGAGCTTAAGTATTTGGAACTATGTACTTAAGTATTTTGAACTATGTGCTTAAGTATTTGGAACTATGTGCTTAAGTATTTGGAACTATGTACATAAATATTTGGAACTATGTACTTAAGTATTTGGAGCTATGTGCTTAAGTATTTAGAACTATGTGCTTACGTATTTGGAACTATGTGCTTAAGTATTTGGAACTATGTACTTAAGTATTTGGAACTATGTGTTTACGTATTTGGAACTATGTACTTAAGTATTTGGAACTATGTACTTAAGTATTTGGAACTATCCGTGTTTTTTTAATATTGTTCCGTTTATCATTATTCTTCGTTTAGACAAAGTCATTTGCTTGGAGATAGCCATTATTAATTGTTTTCTTGCTGTTTAGGCTAAGTCCTTTTTCTGCATATTGTTTTACTACTATATCTAACATTTGTTGTAGAATTTCATTTCAGCTTGTTTATATTGTCATTGACAGCATATTAAAGCGTCCGATTGACAGCGCGTTTAGAGGGCTGGTCTCTCGCCGCAAAGGTGCCGGGTTCGAATCACGGAACGGACACGCTCCAGTCTACCCAGCTGTAATTGGGTACCTGACTCTGCTCGTTGAGTTAGGGAAGGAAAAGGCAGCGAGGAAGGGAACTAGTCACCCCAACTTTCGATACTGGACTTAGTATGGGAAGTCTCTAACACCTCACTCTCGTACGGCAGTATCTGCTATGGGCCTATCTTTGATACTGTCATACGTATGGCACATGCTATTTATATTTTAACCTTCAGCTTGTGTTCACGGCTCATCTGATTTACGTCAAGATGCTTTCTCGGTACAGAAAGAATAGATAAGGCGAAAGAATACATTATTGCTTCATTCCTTGTTTTCTTGATTAAAGTTTTGTTTTGTTCTCCACTCTAACACCGTGTGTCTTGTCTTTTAGATCCCCTGCCTGCTAGTGTAAGTGTTTGTATTTCTTCACAGCTTCCCGTCATAAGTGACACTTATCATTTCTTTTGTTGGCTTCTTTCCATGCCACGATGGAGTCCATTAAAGTCTTTGTCTTTTCTGTGAAAGTTGCTTCGATTTATGACGGTATGTGACGGTATTGCCTCCCCTACTTTGCTGTAGTGGCCCAACAATGGCCAAAACTCAAGAGTATCTATTGTGGGCTTCAAAGGTTTCTACCTTCGCACAAGATTACTCTTGGCAGAGATGTAGATAGACGGGTGATGACACTTCTATTACAAAGGGAGTCTTCACAAGATATTCAGAATAAGTGAGAACAATACTGCTTTGCCTGAGTATGTTAACTCTGTAATTCTGCCGACGCTTTTGTGAAGGATTAAAGCACTTCTTTCAGTTCATTTAAGCCTCCACCCCTGATTTACTCAGTGGAATACTATTATTTTAGTATAGCTCTGTTTAGAGTGTGTGTAGTAATTTGACTGAGACAAACATGCAGTAACTTTAAAATGATTAAGTCGATGTTAAATTTGTAACATTAATAATAACAAAATTAATAATCACTTTAGGTTTTGTAGTAAAGTGAATCCGTATCACAACACGCTCAAATTCCCCGCTTAAAACAACTAGCTATCGTAATTTTAAAATCTATAAATAACTACAGTATTTGAAATTTGTCTGAGGGTCTAGTCAAATTTACCGCCAACATTTAACTAAGAGTATTTGAATTTTTCTAAGAAAACAAGTTAAAAGTTACCACCCCCCCCCCCCTCACACACCCATCCCAATATTTATCGATGGGCGTAGTAAAATTTAACAACCAATCAAATCGTTACCTCTTTTTTGAAATGACAAGAAAATTTTTGGTTGAAGTGGAAATAATACCCATTTTGAGTTTTTGACCGAACTTAAATAATTATTTTGTAATATTTTCGCATCAGGTTAAGATCAAATTTAATTTTAAAAAATTAACCCCATTTGAATGCAAAGGAATAACTAAAGGAAAACTATATAGAACGATAGAGAATAATTGGCCGTTTAATTATCACTTTTGATAATTAAAATCGGTTCACAAATAACTATGATATAAAATAAACAAATTCGGCCAGATGAGACAAACACGCTTTAAAATGCTTGATTCTATAGCCTAGGAAAAAGTTAATTTTTTTAACTCGTCATCCGATTGGTTGGGGGTAGGGTGATAAAAATTAACAACGTCGTGTATACTCCGCCATAAATTGAAAGCTTCCATGCCAAGCTGACTTGCTTGAAAAAGACAGAAGGGACATGCCTTTGCCGTCTGTACTGAATGCACAGTGCTAGAGCCTTTACTGACTGTTAGCTTGAGTGTGTGAAGATTCTTTACTTGAGGGTTGAATTACAAAGACCTAGTTGTTGCAGAAACCTGGGGAAGAAGAACACGTGGGAGTTGAATGCTCATACTATAACCTGCAGCTAAACTCCTCATCGTAGTCCAGGAGGCACAACGTTTTGGTGAACCTGAATACTTATGAGCCAACTGTATCAATAAAGTTCAAGATAAGTCCTTCACAACAGGCACATGATAGTTCATTCAAATCCAATTCCACACCATAAACTTTACCTTGGAGGGATGAAAACAACAGACCTTCCAATGACAGAATAGTGGTATTATCAAGCATAGAAACAAGAACTGGGTGTAGACATTTCAGTGACCTCTTTTGTTTAAAAGACAATGGACAGAGTGTCCAACATATTTATTTCTATTTTGTAATAAACATTTTCTTGAGTTTGAAAATCCTGACAAAAAGATTGATGTTCAGGGCCATTAAATTGTAAATATGAATTGAAAACAGTCTTGCTTAATTTTCATTAAAGTTAAAGTTCTGTTTTGAAATTCATACTGTTAAAATGCATTACCCTAGACACTTTGCCAAATAACAAAACACAGATAACATACTCTTGGTGAGATCTCAAGAAGTAGCGGATAGGGACCCAGAGAACTTCATCATCATCATTCTTTACTCTGGGAACTTAAATAGCTGGACCTCACCTTGAATGTCTATACACCCTTGCTCTTTTCAGAGAAGGGGGTATTTCTTATAAGACCAGTATCTTATCTGGCACTATCCTGGTATCCTCTGATACATCTATTTGTCCAGGATATCTTATAATTAATAACATCTAAACCTCTTATCACAGGTTTCAACAGTTAGAAAATAATTTGAATAGTTATGGATCAAGTAAAGTTATCATCACAGTCTTTAGGGAATGTGAGATGTTACAAGAAGTTCAAGTGGCAACATATATTTGAACTTAGCTGCCAATGACGGTTCTGCTCCTTCTTATGGGTTGGTTCTATTCATTCTGCTCACGCTCGTCTCTGATCAAGGTTGTCGGGGGTAGCTCGTTTCCCAGAAATGTCAAGGAGAGTCTACCACGTGGGTCCTTCGTGTTAAAGCTTAGGCCACTGTTCCCTTCTTGTTCCAGAGACGTACTTTCTGCTGGTACCACCAATAACTGGTAAAAGAATAGAACGAAACGCTCTTCTGAGTATGGCGTTTTCTACCCCATAGTTATGGGTTCCTATCGTCCCATACCACCATCCAAATTACTCAGACTTTACCCTCGATGAGAATTAAACTTAATCCCTCGGGATAAAACTTTCCTTACATTTAAATAGAATAGCTTTAGCTTTACATGACATTTAAATGAAAAGGTTAATAATACAGATAGAGTCTGTTTATATATACATCTCCAATGATTGAAAAGTGTTCACAATATAAATTGAATATGTTGTCATTTATGTTTTACACTGATTGAAAAGTTTGAAACTTCCATTACTTTAAAATGAATATTTTCACATAGACATTTACACTGGTTTAAAGCTTGAAAACTTACATTAATTTTAGAGTGACTGTGTTTAAAGGGATATTTACACTGCTTTAAAAATGTAAGTATTATACTTAGAATGTACATCATTTCTTTCATCTTTCCCTCCTTGCTCCATAGGGAACCTGGAACTACTTTATGCTTTTAGTTCTCTTTACGAAACTAGCAATAAAGCAATCACCAGCCCGTGCAGTGGTGGTTCATGAATCATCATTCTATATGCTGAGGTTGCCAGCCTCAAATGACTTTGACATCCACAAGCGAGTTTCACATATTAAAATTCACATGGTAATATACACATATATATATATGATAGTTCACATGTTAGTAATAAATATGAAATTGTTACTGTGTAAATTTCTTCTGTTACTGGGTGATTGTTTCTTTTGGGCTGTCACTTCTGTTAAGTGTAGATTGTGCTGCAAGCTGCTACTGTTATTGTTATTAATGTCTGGCTTACAGCAGTGGCCGACAGTTGTATAATATATTGGATGAATGTCGTGGGTTCGATAAATTCGTATGTAAGTCTCTGGTACCACCCACACAACAGTAACGTAGGTCAGGAATAGACCAACGGGTAAGACGAGTTCGTATCCAACTCATACACAGTTTATTTATCACAGTAACATAGACATCACAGGTAGTACATTGTCACAGGCTACTACAGCGTACAAAATCCATGGCAAATAGGTTGCAGAACATAGCAAATATCCAGAAATTGGTTGCATACACAACAACTCTTAGTACAGAAAATATTCATAGAAAAAACATCCATCAAAGGAGAAAGGATTGCATACATAGCAATTCGTCATAAATAATGTGAGCCGATGTAATCCATGGCATTTGAATACAATCTTGAAAAAAACTCTTCCCTTCAATAACATACTCTGGTCACACTAGCGAGACAAACAACCATCTCGAAGCCCTGCCAGATACCTAATGACTGAGATTATAGTTTCTCAGTACAACTCAGTAAAGTCGCTCATGCGCGAACTAACTGCTTGACATGTGAGCTCAGCTCATCCGTCTCTTCCCCCTACTACTAAGAACATTAGAACAGTTTCTTTATTTTTTTTAAAAACTAAAACAGACTCAGTTGAGCTATGTTCCAAAATAATCGTACACAAAGTACCCAAATAAAAAATCTATCTCATGACTTTAAACGTGCTTACTAACAAAAATCAGCCCCGTACATAATAATCCCTAACACTTAACTCCCCCTCAGAATCATGACTTAACAGATTACACCGACCCCCGGGGAAAAAATGATATCATCATGGTTTTTTTTGGGGGGGGGGGGGGGGGGGGAAATTACATCGAACAACAATATGAGGTCGATCAAAGAATTACACTATGTTAAGTCATATCAATAAACCAACAATAGAGGGATGGAAGTATGTGTAGAGTACGAAGGTGAAGTATGCAAAGAGAATCAAATTCAAACAAAGATGAAGTATATTAAGTATAGACTAACTATGAACCAATAAGTGGAAAATGAAAAGAGGAGATGAAATGAAATGAAGAATGACCAGCAATGAAATGTGTGTAGTGAAAGAAAGCAATGATACAACATAGTGACAATTGAAATTAAACAATGCATTGAGTGTTTAAAAAAAAAATACAATTATAGCAAAACAGCATGGAACAAAAAGGCAATGCATATATAAACCAAAAAACAAAAAGAAAGCTACAATCTAAATAGAGCATTATAGGCAAGAGAAACAAGTTAATTAACTTATTAATCATTAATAATGAGCTTATTTATTAAATCGAAAACTAATACCACGTATAAACAGTTACTACTGGCGCACAACTAAGTGCTAGGTAATGAAAATAAATAACAATGTCAGGAAAAAAAAGAAAAAACACACACTTGGTAAATGTTCACCACCGAAACGAATCGTAATGATACGTGAAGTTTAAATACTATAGTCAATACTATTGTCACTCATTCATAGCTCATCAACACACTGTTGTATATGAATAATATTCTAATAACATGTCACATGAAAGTCTAAGAACACAATATCAAAGCTCCAGCGGCCTTGGAAAGTCTTGTGAGCATTTCGAGACCACAAATCATCCACTGCGGAGTCAAAATTCCAAATGGCTTGAGTGGTACAGTCAAACTGGCGCAAGGCGACACGTAGAACAGGTTGTTGAGTAACTGCATAAACATGTAACAAAACAGCTCCGATTCCCATCGAGAAGCCGTTCCTGCGAATAATCAAATGAAAATTTCTGTTTGGTAACGGTAGGATATTATAAGAGAAAAAAGTCAACTTTAAATTTAACCTACCGGGTGTGGCCGTGCAAACTTCAGACCACTGTATGATGTTAATCGATCCTTCCTCCGATAAACGAGAAAGGGTAGCAGTGAAAGTAGCACAGACTAACTTGAAATTATCAATTGTATAGGGCGATAAAAGTGTCTGAGAAAAATAGCAGCGTGTAATGATGTACGGAAAAGTCGTGAATATACAAATGATTCCAACGTCATGTTGAGTGTAATGATGACCAAGAGTGTAATGATGGCTGACAATCTGAGATTTTGCGCAAGACAAAGGAAATGCAGTTGACAAAGGCGTATATCTCAAAGGCTGAAGTGAAGTCATAGCCTGTGTACTGGGCAAAGAAAAAAGCAAGAAATATACCATAAAGGTGTAAAACCAGACAGTGGTAAACTTGGACCTGCGTCGAAGTTTAAAAGGAAAGCAGAACGTGCGACAGAAAGTCGAAAAACACGAAGATACTGAGCTAACCGGCCCAATAAGAAAGGTAAAGAAACTCATAAGGTATAGATATGTACTAACAACTAAGTACGTACATGTGGCAAAGAAAACACTAGTCATAGCAGAAAAGAAGTTACAATCAACGTGACTGGATGTAGATTCAGTCGTAGCTATAAAGTTAGTGTGTGTGTCAGACAAAACCGAAGGATCTTCTTCTATAATAGTAGTTAAAGAAGAGTCAAAGTTAGAGTAACGACGTACTGAGGTATGTCGAACTGGGCTAAAAGAAGCACCAAAATTAGCATGATGAACAATAGTATCAACAATACTGCAAGAATTAACAGAATGTATCACGTTAGCAGAATGTACCTAGTGATAAGATTTTGGCATAGTTGTTAAGGTGGCGGCAGTAAGGTTATGTTGCCGTTCCCAAGCAGCAATTTGTACCGGCGTACATATCTTTATACCATGAATCTGTCCGCCAGTAAGGTCTGCGATTGGTGCTCTGAGCATACATCGTGTATATAACCAGTGAAGAATGGTGTGGCAATGTGGACTATGGCAGTCGGAAAAGTCTCAACGTCCCACCGAATGTCACACATTTCACCATATTACCTGTTGCGCAAGATGGATGAACTAGAGACTGTCTAATCCCAACAGTCGTGCATCCCGAATCAAAGAGTACTGAGACAGGATTACTATTCACAAATCCCTTGCTTAGTGTTAAAGAGCCTGATCCGTCATGTGCAGACAAAGCAGGAAGAGTAGGTAGAGGATGACCACAACTCAGGGTAGTCACCGCTGTAGGCTGGAATAAAGTTGTGCACCCAGGGCACTGAGATGCTCGATTGAAATCGAAAGCAGAACAAGCAGTGGCATTAGAGACATTATTATTATTGTTACCCTGATTAACAATAACCTGGGGCTCCTGTTGAGCAGAGTTAGCATGGCGATGCGATCTATCATTTTGAGATCTACCACCATATCGAGATCGATCACAACTATTATCTCTATTGGGACCATTGTTATTTCCTCTATTGGGACCATTATTATCTCTATTGGGGCCATTATTCTGATTTGAACCCCAGTTAGCATTGTTGCGATTATTATTTACTCTTGGATCAAAATATCTAGTAGATTAATTTTGTTGCCTTCGAGAAAAATTACTGTAAGGTTGATAATCGCTAGTGTAGTTATCCCTTCCATAATTTCCAGAATTGTTGGAACCAAAATGTTGAGGTCCATTAAACTGTCTCCAATTTCTTGGAGAAGGAGAATTACTACGTGATGGACCCCCTTGGTACTGTCTAAAATCACGGTAATCTCCCCTACCAAAATTGCGATCAACACTTTGTGATCTACGGCGAAAATTAGAACAGTATGATAATGCCGAAGCCACGGGTAAACCTTCTCTGACTTGAGAGTGGCCAACAATTACATTTGGGTGTGCCGTTACGTATTGGCGACAATATTGTTCCATATCGTTCAAGTTTGTAGGCTTTCGCTCGTGTAGAAAGGAAAGAAAAGAAGTGTTAACTGACGACATGACTTTGTCACGAAGCAATAAGTCCATGAGGGCTTCATATGTGTGCTCAGTGTTTGAGAGCTCAACCCAACGTGAGAACGTAAGACGAATATTTGCTATAAATTCAGAAAAATCTTTTCCAGTCTCCGGCAATAGAGATTTAAAGCGGAGGCGATAGCCGTCTTCATCAAGTTGGTATTTTTTTAATAAGACACTTCTGACAGTATCGTAGTTATTCTTATCAGGTCCTTCCAACATACTTACAGCTGTCATAGCTTCACCTGAAAGTAGTTCCATAAGTCGCGTACAGTATTCTGACTTATCTATCTTATGAGATTCACATGTGAGTTCAAACCTATTCAGACAGAATAAGACGTCATCGGAGATAGGTCTAAAAGGGGGCAATCTGATCTTATAAAAATTAGAATTCATCCTATGTGAAGTTGTTTGAGTGTCCGTAGCATTGTGTATTATTTTCATTTGTTACCTTCATTTTCTCAAGTTCCATAGTGAACAACTTTTTCTCGTGAAGTCTAAGGTTTTCGTTCTCAACAGCTTGCATTTCTTTATCTTCAGCTTCCATTTGAAATTTATATTTTTCCATTTGAAGTTTTTTATCTTCAGCTTCCATTTGAAGTTTATATTTTTCAGCTTCCTGTACTTTTGCATACTCAATAAGTGCAAATTGTTTCAACTCTTCAGGCTTTATACCAAGCGCCTTCCCTTGCTTGATGAAATAGTCCTAACTAGACATTATGCCTGATTTTATAAGTAGTTAACTTATCTAAGATATTATCTAAAAAGTTAATCTTATCCCTAAATAGTGGGTGGCAAGTCCTTGCTCATAGAACTTGTATACAAATATAGCATATAATTATAATTCAATCATTAAGTGTATAACATTAGAACAAGAAATACATGATGAAGGTACGGAAAATGACAGAAACCAAGACAAAATACCCAAGACAAATGATAACGTTCGCAGAATCAAATAAACGAGAAAGCAGAACTAAAGAAAAAATATTGCAAAGAATGCAATGACACTGCGAAAGGAGTGACCAGACAAGCAACAGCACAGTGTATAAAGAAAAAATTTGTATAGAAATAAGTGGTAGAAAGATTGAGAATGACAACCACAAACAAATTAATCAAGAAACTAAGGCACAGAGAAAAGATAGCACAATAACGACAATAAAACAGTTCGTCACACCTAAACAATGGTGTCACAGATTACCAAACACAGTGGACTGAAAATACTTCAGCAAAATTTCGCAGGAATTTCTACTGCGGGAAATCCGCAAAATGTGTCCCTAAAGAATGCTTACGTAGGCCCTGGATGAACTGGGATGTTTCCTATCGTAAGTCTCCTCTCAACCAAACCCGCATAAACATGGAACACAGAACATAGAACACTAAATAGAATAAATAGTCCACGTTAAAAAGGAAGGCTCGATAACATATAACAGTGGCACAGTGCACATACAAAAAACCACTTATCTTCAAAAAAGAGAACTCCCGGACTTCGCGACAACGACAACGATGGGCATCGGGTATCACACGGTACGTTGCAATCCAACGTTGAAAGGTACAGGAACTCCTCGTTTCTCAAGTCTTGAAATGCATCCGTTGACGTCTAGTTGAAACTTGTACACGAAAACTCGTACTGGCAACACTGTATCTTGACTTGTACACAACAAAAAATTCGATAGATGATTATAGGGCGAAACTGTCCAATTACTTCTATTTCTGTTCGTACCCCATTTCACTGGAGACACCACTTCTGTTACTGTGTAAATTTCTTCTGTTATTGTGTGATTGTTTCTTTTGGGCTGTCACTTCTGTTAAGTGTAGATTGTGCTGCTCTTTTATTGTTATTAATGTCTGGCTTACAGCAGTGGCCGACAGTTGTATAATATATTGGGTGAATGTCGTGGGTTCGATAAATTCGTATGTAAGTCTCTGGTACCACCCACACAACAGTAACGTAGGTCAGGAATAGACCAACGGGTAAGACGAGTTCGTATCCAACTCATACACAGTTTATTTATCACAGTAACATAGACATCACAGGTAGTACATTGTCACAGGCTACTACAGCGTACAAAATCCATGGCAAATAGGTTGCAGAACATAGCAAATATCCAGAAATTGGTTGCATACACAGCAACTCTTAGTACAGAAAATATTCATAGAAAAAACATCCGTCAAAGGAGAAAGGATTGCATACATAGCAATTCGTCATAAATAATGTGAGCCGATGTAATCCATGGCATTTGAATACAATCTTGAAAAAAACTCTTCCCTTCAATAACATACTCTGGTCACACTAGCGAGACAAACAACCATCTCGAAGCCCTGCCAGATACCTAATGACTGAGATTATAGTTTCTCAGTACAACTCAGTAAAGTCGCTCATGCGCGAACTAACTGCTTGACATGTGAGCTCAGCTCATCAGTCTCTTCCCCCTACTACTAAGAAATTAGAACAGTTTCTTTATTTTTTTTAAAAACTAACACAGACTCAGTTGAGCTTTGTTCCAAAATAATCGTACACAAAGTACCCAAATAAAAAATCTATCTCATGACTTTAAACGTGCTTACTAACAAAAATCAGCCCCGTACATAATAATCCCTAACACTTAACTCCCCCCTCAGAATCATGACTTAACAGAAATGTAAATCACAACATGCTAATCCTGACTCACAGACCTTTTGCTCAGATGAATAAAAGAGACTTGAATCGGCCTCTTACACGCGTCTGGGGGTGTCGTTAATTAAATGTTCCCTCTCTGACTTCATGTGTGGTCCTTCATTTCCCCAGTCCCGATTTCCTTATTTAAAATGTTAGAAATTTCCTGGGCTATACTGTCAGTCCTGATAAATACTCCAATAAAAGGTGTCCGGTATTTTAAGAAGGAATTCTGAAATCTAATTCTTCACTGTAGCAATCTGGTGTCTTTACGAGCGATTTTTCAAGTGAAATAGCTTGAGAAAATGATCAGATTATATTTCCTGCCTTCCCACGCCTTCGTTTGTTATGAGCTATCAAAAACTCCAATCGCATTCAAACAGGTGGGTTATGGGGTAATTTCAAAATATTCCGACATCGGATAATTTTTAACGTAAGGCAGGTATCAACTCTCCCATATATGGTAATAAGATGTCTGATGCCCTTGTGCACAAACTTTCAAACACACCGGTAACCGCATATGACCATGTGCTCGAGATGTAGCAATCTTACTTTTATCTAAAGTAATCTAGTCTTCCATGTCTTGTCGGTGATTAAGCCGATAGCGCTGGCCGATGTATATGTTAATCTGCCGCGCCTATAGCCAACAAATCTGGGCAGCGCCAAGCAATAGTGATTATTATCACGTACAGGGAGTGTCGAATGATTTGATAATATCAAATATCTGCTACTTCGCAGAAAAATAAAGAAGAAAGACAGACAGAAAAGTGCGACAATTGAGAGAAAATAATAAAAATTATTACCACAAATGTACCGATACTGCCGGAGTGAAACAAGATCGATAGGGGCCACTCCGTTTTGTCACTTGGTACACGGGACAAAAATATGATGGTTTCCCATTTCCTTTCGTCAGTTGTGTATGGGGAGTCACCGCTAGCAATTTGACTGAAAAGTCTACCACACAAGACAATGGTGAGGGGAGCGGCTAATGCACCTCCAGCTCACCGGCTGTCGTATTATACAGCTTAAGAAATTTTTATTTTTAGATGACTCTCTCTCTCTCTCTCTTCCCCCCCCCCCCCCCCCGCTTTTATATAATTATCCCACCGCGCTCTCAGGGACAGTCATCTGCTTTGGTCCACGTCTACTTATTTATTATTGACTGTTAACCTCTATTTCTAGATACCGTTCATGCACCCAGTGGCGTACTAAGGGGTGGGAGGGGGCGGTCCGCCCGGGGGGGGGTGCCATCGGACACTATTATGATAACACTGATTGCTAAAGATATACTTGCAAGTGTGATGGGGGAAGTTGGTGCCAAATTTAGCATTCGCCCCGGGTGCTAAATAGTTTAAGTACGCCCCTGCATCCACCCACCATCCGGTTGACGCGCCTGGTAAGAGACAGGCTCCTCCCCCTTGCCAATGACATCGTGTGTAATGTACGTAAACAGTTTAATAAGATAGACTGTAAACAAAATATCTAACAAAATCTCACGCAAACATCCAACTTAACAATAGAAATGTGAAGACCTGCAACAGACAAGGCAACGCGTCTGACATAATAATGAAAGTTATGTGTGTATTATATATTGATTTGCTGCAGTGTTTCCATATAGACTGGCTATTTTCAGTAGCAACGCAACGATAACTTTTAACAGAGTAGCCGGAAACATACGTGTCTCATTAGTGCGCATATGTATACACTTTGCATGCGAAATTCTCACAGATCATTTAAAAACTTGCAGTGAAATATTTAAATAGTACAGCCAAACTTAGTTTTCCCTTCTGTTTGGATGACTCCGCTGACTGTGTGTATTAGTTGTTTCTGATTTTTCCCGACTTTAAGCTTCCCTGGAGTCGGGAAGACTTTTGGGGTATTTCCCGGGACACAGGTGTGTATATATATATCTTTAAATATACCTTTAAATATCTCGGGTCCACTATATGTAGTGATGGGAGATCAAGTAAAGAAATCAAGACAAGACTTGAGATGGCCTCAGCTGCCATGACAAGATTGAATGTGATCTGGAAAAGTAACATCAGTTTTCCTGTGAAGATCAAATTATACAAATCACTTGTATTATCTATTCTCTTATATGGGTGTGAGAGCTGGACACTCACTGCAGATACGGAGCGAAGGATTCAGGCTTTCGAGCATAAATGTTATAGAAGAATTTTGCGCATTTGCTATAAAGAGCACAAAACAAATGTCTATGTTAGAGAGAAGATAAACACCTATGCAGGCCACCAAGAACCACTTTTGTCAGTAGTGAAACGGCGAAAGCTTGCCTGGTTTGGGCATGTAACTCGTCTTGACTCCCTTTCGAAAATGATCCTCCAGGGAACAGTCGAAGGTAAACGGAGAAGAGGAAGGCAAAGAAAATCCTGGGCTGATAACATCAAAGAATGGGCAGGACACGGTTTTTCCACACTTGTACGCATTGCTGAGGATAGAGAGCAGTGGAGGACCCTGTCTGCTGATGCTTCCACCATGGCACCCCTAAGACCCATGACGGGTTACGGGTTGAGATGATGATGATATATATATATATACATTTCTTTACATTTAAATAGAAGAGCTTTAGCTTTACATGACATTTAAATGAAAAGGTTAATAATACAGATAGAGTCTGTTTACGTATACATCTCCACTGATTGAAAAATGTTCACAATATAAATTGAATATGTTGTCATTTATAGTTACACTGATTGAAAAGTTCGAAACTTCCATTACTTTAAAATGAATATTTTCACATAGACATTTACACTGGTTTAAAGCTCGAAAACTTACATTAATTTTAAAGTGGCTATGTTTATAGGGACATTACACTGCTTTGAAACTGTAAGTATTATACTTAGAATGTACATCATTTCTTTCATCTTTCCCTCCCTGCTCCATAGGGAACCTGGAACTACTTTATGCATTTAGTTCTCTTTACAAAACTATCAATAAAGCAATCACCAGCCCGTGCAGTGGTGGTTCATGAATCATCATTCTATATACTGAGGTTGCCAGCCTCAAATGACTTGGGCGTTCTGTAGCAATTTTCACACATTAAAATTCACATGGTTATATATATATATATATATATATATATATATATATATATATATATATATATATATATATATATATATATATATATATATATATGTGTGTGTGTGTGTGTGTTAGTTCACCTGTTAGCAATGAAACATATAATGAAAATGCCAATCTTGGCTACAGACTTGTTGCTCAGATGAATAAAAGAGACGAGTGGGTCTCTTACACGCTTCTGGGGCGTCTTTAATTTGACAATAGATTCCCTCTCTGACTCCGTATTTCTTCAGTTTCCTAGTCCTGGTGTTCCTTATTAAAATGTAGAGATTTCCTGTGCTTTGTAAGTCTTATTTGGTTCTCCAATAAAAGGTCTGGTTAACTAAAAGGAATTATGAATCGAGTCTTCACTCTGGCGAGGTCTGATGTTGTCTTGGCGAGCGTGAAATTCGCAGTGAAATAAAACCGCGAAAATGGTCAGACTATATTCCCTGCCTTCCCACGTCTTCGTTTGTTATGGAGTTAAATAAACGCTCCAATCATATTCAAACAGGTCGGGTGTGGTACTTTCAAAATATTTCCGACATGGAAAAATTTTGCAAAGGTCACGTCTCCCATATGTGGCAATACGATGTCCGATGCCCTTGTGTACAAACTTACAGGCAGATCGGTAGACACACAAGACAACATGGGTAATCTGTAATACTTATTACTTTATTAGAAAGTAATGTTGTCATAACAAGTCAGCCCGAAAGCGATTATGTCACACTTGTCTGCCCACATGTGTCACACAGACAGTAATCTCGTTATCTGTCGTATGAGTACGCAAAAACTTAGTGTTTGCCCATCTGAGTCACAAAACGAGTCGTCTTATCAGCGGTTCGATCTAAACACGCCGGCGACTATCTTATCTCAGTTGCTCACTGCAAGCCAGGATGACCGGGTAACAAGCAGGTGACATCACAGAGAGGAGTGTCGAATGATTTGATAAAATCAAATATCTGCTGCTTAGGAAAAAAATAACGACGAAAGAATGAAAAGTGCGATACGTGAGAGCACATAATAAAAATCAGTACCACAAATGTACCGATACTGCCGGAGAGAAACAAAGATCGATAGGGGCCGCCTCGTTTTGTCACATTATTAATAAAAATAATGTTCTAAATTTCCTGGGTCCCGTCCTTTTTTCCCGGGACTAGATTGTTCAACTTTTTTTTTTTTATTCCCGGGAGTTTCATCCTGCAGAATCCCTAGTGTGTATGTTGCGCAGGTGACGTGGAACAACGTTCCAAATCTGTCAAAAACTATTTTGTTTTTTTTTTCTCTCTGCAATTTCGGGGTAGCTAGAACTGTTAGAGGTGCGAAATACGTACTTAATTAAATCCAAGTTCAGCTAAGTCAACAATTATTTCATTAGGCATTCTGAGGAAATGTCGAAAAGGGGGGGAGGTGAAAAATTTTATATCTCTCTTCTTCACTGTCTCTCTCCTCTCTGCCACACTCTCTCTCTCTTTCTCTCTCTCTTTCTCTCTCTCTCTCTCTCTGTCTCTCTCTCTCTCTCTCTTTCTTTCTTTTTAACTCCAAGCTGAGTCTGAAACAAATACTTATTTTTTTAGTCTGTAAGTGAAGTGGTTTGGCTGTCTGCGAATTTCTAGAAAACTAGCAGAGTTAATTTCCAGGTATGTTAACAGCGGCGATCTCTTCTACAAGTAAGCCTCCTTCCGAGATGAAACACGACCTTGCTTTAACTGGGAAATACAGCCGGGCCCGCTCATACGGCTGGTTAGGTTCCAGACCTCCGAAAAGCGGAACATAGTGTTTGGTGTTTTTTTTTTAAACTTACAAATGCAAATAAAATCCTAACAATATGTTTAAACTATCATATATTAAGTGGGCAAGGTTTCCTCCATTATTTATTTAAGAGTTTACCCACCCGTGACTTTAACCTACCCGTCTATTGTGTTATTCGTCTTCCACTACACATTACTGGATACAAGTATCTCGGCCTTTATTTGGTCTATACCTGCTGATAGGAAAGTTATATTAGTGATTACGTCTTTAAACTGTCTGGGTAGTCCACGGGTCCTATATACCATAGTTGTATGAGTGTCATGAGAATGGCCACAGCCAATAATGCACTTGTTTTTGGGGTGCAAAATTGGCTGAGCGTCCTTTCACGGTGTATTGTCACAGCAAGGCGATGGCGCCGTTTGGTTGGTCCTAGGTTCGATTCCAGGTAAGCCTATCACTTATATTTTTATTTCTGTTGTCTAGTGTCATCCTTTATGTCCAACGAGTACCCGTTAATTACCTTTATTTATTTATTTACTAATTTATTTACGCTTTTTTATCACTGCTACACTTAGATGCCATTGTAAATGTGATAATATACATTGATATACGCATCCCATTTGTAGGATTTATAAAGTCAAAATAATGTAGAAATAAAAATTAGTGGAGTTGTGAGGTTTCGTCTTCGCCACGCCTGCAAACGCGTCGTGTATTGATAGACCTTAACGTAGGGTAAAATTAAACAGGAAATGTTTGAAACAAACGAAGCGTAATTCTTTTTCCATCACATGTTTGAAGCAAAATATCAGTGTAATTTTGGTTCCAGACGAAAAAATGCTACTATTGACAAACGAGAGCGGGTTTTAGCCCCTCCAACTCGAGAAAGGCGGGTCATTTCTGCTACTATATTTGAAAAGGTAACGAAAAAGCCAATACTTGTGCGTTTCATAGGCACGCAGTTGACATATATAACCACACACACACAGCGCAGTGTCTGCCAAGTGGCGTAATTTTTCTGACGTAACGACTTGTGTTTTCAGTTGAACAGAGGGGGAAAGATGGAGTATTTATAAAAAAGTAGAAATTTCCGAATATTCTGGAAAATATATGGACTTCTTTATTAAAAGGGATATGACCATAAAACCTAATTAGTTAGATAGAATATCTTCTCCTGAGTAATAATGTGTTTTAAAATACAAATTCCTCCAGATAATACTAAAGATATTGACAAAATACTGTATTGGTTCATACGGACAGTCGGACAGACTCTCGTTCTTGCATTCACTAACGGTGACACATTTTTGCACGCGTTGTTGAAAAGAGGCAGAAGAGGGAGGGTCAAAGTCCGAAGTGGGGAACGTTAGGAGGGAGAGGAAAATGTATTAGGCCAAAAAGCAAGTCTATTTTTAACTAATGCCAAGATCGGACGGACCGACAGACAGATGTACTCCGAAATTGGGCTGTAATTTTGGCTTTATTTTTCAAATTCAAATCAAAATTGAAGGACGTCCGATCTCATTGGCCAACACATTTTATATTACTGAAAACTTAGAAGGCTTGTCGCCATTTGCAGAAAGACTGTCCATCAGCCAGGACGATGTACTAAAGTGTAATTAGTAACTAAAATTAAAGTAAATACATACAAATTCACAGTCCAGCCGGCAGCAAAGCTGAATCTGTGCCATGGTCATCGTTCCTGTGTTTATTCATTGAATTCGCGGTAAGACAGAAATTATTTATATTTTATTTTTAAAATGTGAGTGATTGATACTGCCAAATGATAAATATTACGACAGTAAGTACATAGTCGAGGTCCCTAGCTGACTTCTGCAGGGCCTTGTGGTTGGTTTATCTTAATCAAACTATCAGAGATGTATAATTCCAATGTTTTCTTAGGTGGTCATGTGGAAACATATCACCCACCTTATTGTATGGAAAAAAGAGATTAGTGATAATATTGCAGATGCAGTGCAGCCATCAGAGGAGAGGAATGTGAAAAAAACTGGTACACCTTGGTATGTGGATGAGTTGGGTTGGTCAGCTAGATCTGACCCAGGTCTTTTGTTTTGCATGTATTATAATTTGTGGAAATAGTAGTTTAAACCTGATGTAAACAAGGAAACATAATTTCGTGTTACAGGGTTTTTTTGTCTGGCACTAGCCCAGTGCCAGATTTCTGAGTGGTGAATTTGAGAAGACTTTGTATTCCAGTAGTGATAGAGGTACACGCTGTCTACCCTATTACTTTTGGACAAGTACAACAGTGGCCGTTGGCCGGAGTGACAACTGACAGCGACTCCATGTGCTAGATGAGTATATATTCTGGCACATGACCTTTCATCAACGCAGAGTAGGGTTTCCCTGATTGAAATAAATAACACTATTTCCACCCCAGAACTTAACATTAAAAGTTGTGAACTAAAGACATGGGAGTGATTATAGAATCCCGACCCACCATCCTGAGCTAGTTTAATAGTAGTAATTGAAATATTACTCACCATTATTAGATTTTAAAATACGTATTTGGACAGATTGTCCCTTTTATGTGATTACATTATATATATGTATATAAATTGATTTTATTTGAGTTGAAAGTCCTGACCAGAAGAATACTAGGTTCAGAACAAAATAAAATTGTAAAAAATTAGTTAAATACCAAATTTAACCCACGGAGTTAGTTCCTTTGATCATAGACATTAACATTTTTTTATGTGTGTGTGTTTAGTATTACATTACCATCACACCATATGTTCATAACCCTAGACACGAAACGTAGTTATCGTACATACTAGTCAAGAATAAGCCTGAATGAGATCATAAGGTGGTAGCAGAAAGGCACCCTGAAAACTCACCCTAATAATTGTTATATTCAGGGGCCTTCACAGCTGACCTTATTCAGTACAATATCAAATACATAACAACAACCTTTCATAACATCTAAATCCACCACATATCTTGGGTAGCTCGCTCCGGGATTTAAACTTATAAGTTATAAGTCTATATAAAATTCAATATTGTAGCACTAGTGTCCCTAAAGATAAAAGTTATCAAATAATCACAATAAAAATATTTTAGGGTGGAGATTTATAGTTGATGAATTGTCACGGCCAGTAGTTAATTAAGTAATTAGAGTGGTACTTTGTTAATTAGAGTTTTTAAATTTGTCTTAGAACATTATTAGAGTTGATTGAAACAGGATGGCAGACTTGGCAAAGTTCAGATCTGCTGCTGTGCTGGCTGCTAAAGAGATGAGTATGGAGGGGCAGGCCCTGGTTCAATATGTGACATCACAGTGTGATAAATTTATTAAATTAGAACAAGATAAAGAAGAAAACAGATTGCAAATAGAGGCTGAGAAAGAAATTAAAAGGTTGCAGATTGAGGCTGACAAAGAGGCTAGGGCATTGGAGGCGGATAGGGAGGCTGAAATTAAGCGGCTCCAATTTGAAGAGAAGAAATTGGAGACTGAAGAGAAAAAGGCCGAAAGGGAAGCAGAGGAAAGAAGACTGGCTGCTGAAAGGGAAGCAGAAATAGAGGAGAAGAGATTGGAAACTGAAAGGGAAGACAAACGGTTACAAAGGGAGCACGAGTTACGACTAAGGGAGTTGGAATTACAAGGCCATGCTCCTTAAGGTGGTAACAGCCCGTCTACCTCCGATGCCACTGCTAGTCAGGGAGCCTCAACCTCAGCAATGGGATTCCATTTTGACCATTTTGTTGAGAGGGATGATGATATTGAATCATTGTTACGCAGATTTGAGGTATTAGCCACCACTTATGGGTTAGAAAAGGAAAGGTGGAGCTTAAAATTATCCCAGGGTCTTAGGGGAACATCTTATGAAGTGTTTGCAAAGATGACTAAAGACGACCAAGACAATTATGACATGCTAAAGCAGGCTCTGTTATTAAGGTATGAAAAGAATGGTGAATTTTATCGTAAGAAGTTTAGAAATGCCAAGCTTTTGTCTGGGGAGACACCACCAATTCTCTGCCAGACTGGAAACCTATTTGGAGAAATGGACTGCTCTGGGGAAGACCCAAGATCTTAAAGAGATGATCATGATAGAGCAATTAAGAGAGTCCATGGCTCCAGACCTGAGAAAGTTTCTCATGGAACAAGGTGCAGAGAGGTTGGGTGAGGTACTTAATGTCGCTGAGAGGTATCAGGCTGCCCAGGCAGAGGTAGCTGGCGCTAAAAAGAAACATGTAGAGAATTACAAGGCCCCAATAAACTCTAATAAATTTGATAGCAAAGAACAAGGTAACAAAGGTAAGCCCAACTTTGATAGGCCACGAAATGATTATCGAGATAGAAACCCACAGTTCAATGACCAAAAATATAATGAAAGAAAACCTTTTAATCAAGGAAAGAAGTGGTGTAAATGGTGTAAGAGGGACAATCATAACACCAAAGTTTGTAAAAGGAAACCTTCTAACTTTGCTGCAATGAAAACGGGGAACCAGAGATTAAAGGTTAAACCTACTGGACAGCAGGAACCTTATCACCCCCCAGTTTGTGAGGATGTTGTATGTAACGTAGTCACCATAAGGTGCCTTTATGATACAGGTTTAGATTTTGATTCGGTCGTGAGTTCTAGCCTAGTGAGCCCAGGTCAGTATACCACAGAAACAGTGGAGATACACGGGGCGACTAAGGACATACCACTCATGACACTTCCCATCGCAAGGATAACTGAAAACTCGCTATGTGGAAGGAGAAATCAGAGCAGCAGTGATAGATGAACCAATCTACCCTCTGATATTGGGGTGTAGATATGTCTTCTTGGGGAATCCCAAGAGACCTGTGATTATGGCAACAGTGCAGACCAGATCACAGTCAAAGAAGGAAGAAGGTGATCCTATAAATACTCATCCAGAGGAGATGAAGAAGGCGCAGGCTGAGGATAGGTCACTCAAGCCATGTTTTAAAAAATTGCCCAAATGTCACACACCTCCAAGCAAGGGAGATTATTATATGAAGAATAAATTGTTATATAGGAAGGCTGGAACTGGATCCAATGGTCACGGACAGTTGGTACTTCCCAAGGCATATAGGGCAGATGTAATAAGGAGCTTACATGTTGGAAAAGATGGGGACCACGAGAAAGTAGGTACCATCTGCCAAAAGGTTTCTCAAAAATATTATTGGCCAGACGTAAAGATAGTTATTGAGAATTTTGTAAAAGCCTGCGGCATATTTCATGAGGGAACACCCACACGTGGGGAAATTGATCAGGACCTAGAAACGCCACGGGGCAAACTTAGGCCTGAAAATAAAAATAAATTTAATATTGTAGACGAAGTGGAATGGGAACCCCCTTTTCACACAGTCTTCACTTGAATGTGTTAGAATGGCAACTCTGTGTCGAGTACAAAAAGTGGTTTTACCCCAGAATAAGCCGACAATCCCTCGATCGGAATTATGTGAACTGGAGGAAAATAAAAGGGAGAGAAGATCTCTCTCAATGAAATTAAAGTGGGGAGAAAAACCCCGGAAAAGAATTGGCAGTGGACGATTTGTGAGTGATGATACAAGGAAGAAACGTCCTCACTATAAGGCTTCCAATGTCAGGGACCATACAGGTGCCATGCAAAATAAGTCAGCAAAATTAAAGGTCCATATGTAACCTTGTTAAGGACGTGGACAGATGAGAAGGCAGAAGAGACTGTTACCTCATCATATCAATATGTGAACGAGCTGACGACCACTCGTCTTAAAACTGGCTGGAAACTTGCTAATGATAATCTCAGACAAGCCAGAAAAAACATGCTGCATACTTTAATAAGAAAGCGAAGGATAGAGAACTAGCTGTGGGAGAGAAGGTGCTTTTTCTATTACCCGGCAGCAGTAACAAGTTGCAAATAGGATGGCAAGGTCCATATACAGTTCTACAGAAGGTGTCTAGAACAAATTATAAAATTGACAAGAAGGGGAAAGAGAAAATATATCATGTGAACCTTCTAAAGAAGTATCTGGACAGACTAATCCAGGAAGGAACACCCTTACTGACCTTGGCTATCGCAACGGAGATGAAAAAGGAACCACTCACCTCACACGAGTACCCCTTAAAACCATGTGAAACACCGGCACAGGTGAAAGTCAGTAAGCACTTGACTAAAAATCAGAGGGAGCGGGTTCAACAGGTTCTGCTTGAACATACAGACGTGTTAACGGATAAGCCGGGGCACACCAATTTGTTGGAATACGATATGAAATTAATAGACCCAACACCCATCTGTATGAGAGCCTATTCTGTTCCGTTCGCTAAGGAGAAAGCTTTAAAAGAGGAGATTGAGTATTTGTTGAAAGAAGGGATTATTTCTCACAGTGAATCTCCATATAGCTCCAGTGTGGTTTTGCTGAGAAAACCCTGTGGGGAACATCGTCTGTGCATAGATTACAGGAAACTGAATGCTGTCACAGAAAATCAGGTGGATCCATTACCTGATACTACTCAACTATTTGCCAGACTGAACAAGGCAAAATATTTTTCTAAGGTGGATCTTAGCAAAGGCTATTATCAAATCCCAGTGAAGCCTGAGGTTCGACCTTATTTAGCTTTTAGCACATCGGAAGAACATTATGAGTTCAACATGTTGCCGTTTGGGTTCAAAAAATGCTTCGAGTGTGTTTTCAAGGATGATGCGAAAATTGTTGGATCCACTGAATAATCCATGCATCACTAATTTTATGGATGATATCCTCATCGCTACTGAAACGTTTGAGGAACACGTTAACTCTTTGACTATGCTGTTTGATAGACTCAGAGAGGCTAACTTGACTGCTAGACCAACAAAATGTTGTATTGGATGCAAAGAGTTGGAATTCTTGGGACATACTGTATATCAGGGTAGCATGACCCCTGACCCCAAGAACCAGGAGAAATTGCAGAGAACACCTAGGCCACAAACAAAGAAAGATGTGCGATCTTTCGTGTCGTTGTGTGGATTTTATCAAAAATACATTAAAAAATTTAACTCTATATGTGCTCCTCTGACTGATTTAACTCCCAAAGGGCATCCTGATAAAATTGTTTGGTCCGCACAATGTGAATTGGCTTATCAAGAGTTAAAGGAAAAACTCACTAGCAAGCCTATTTTAAAATTGCCTGATTTGACTCAGGAATTCGTGGTAAGAACGGACGCAAGCAATGGGGGCCACTTTGTTACAAAGGTCCGCTTCACCAAATGGGGAACTGAACCCAGTCGCTTATGCTAGCCGCAAGTTGAACAAAGCTGAACAAAACTACTCAACAAGCGAAAAAGAATGTCTAGCTCTAATCTGGGCTATAAAAAAGTTCCAGATCTATCTCTATGGTAAGACATTCGTGGTCCAAACGGATCATCAGCCGCTCGTATTCTTATCACAGGCCAAGCATGAAAATGCTCGTTTATTAAGGTGGTCGTTGCTCCTACAGCCTTAGTCATTCACTATTGAATATATTCCCGGTTCACAGAATGTAGGTGCAGATTTCTTGAGTAGGCATCCTGTTGAAGAAAATCAGAGTATTCAAAAGGCATAAAGAGCAAATTTGATCTGTGTGTATCACTGTACAGGAACTTGCATCAGTGCATGTTCTTAAGTGGGGAGATGTGTGATAATATACATTGATACACCGATCCCATTTGTAGGATTTATAAAGTCAAAATAATGTAGAAATAAAAATTAGTGGAGTTGTGAGGCTTCGTCTTCGCCACGCCTGGAAACGCGTCGTGTATTGATAGACCTTAACGTAGGGTAAAATTAAACAGGAAATGTTTGAAACAAACGAAGCGTAATTCTTTTTCCATCACATGTTTGAAGCAAAATATCAGTGTAATTTTGGTTCCAGACGAAAAAATGCTACTATTGACAAACGAGAGCGGGTTTTAGCCCCGCCAACTCAAGAAAGGCGGGTCATTTCTGCTACTATATTTGAAAAGGTAACGAAAAAGCCAATACTTGTGCGTTTCATAGGCACGCAGTTGACATATATAACCAAACACACACAGCGCAGTGTCTGCCAAGTGGCGTAATTTTTCTGACGTAACGACTTGTGTTTTCAGTTGAACAGAGGGGGAAAGATGGAGTATTTATAAAAAAGAAGAAATTTCCGAATATTCTGGAAAATATATGGACTTCTTTATTAAAAGGGATATGACCATAAAACCTAGTTAGTTAGTTAGAATATCTTCTCCTGAGTAATAATATGTTTTAAAATACAAATTCTTCCAGATAATACTAAAGATATTGACAAAATATTGTATAGGTTCATACGGACAGTCGGACAGACTCTCGTTCTTGCATTCACTAACGGTGACACATTTTTGCACGCGTTGTTGAAAAGAGGCAGAAGAGGGAGGGTCAAAGTCCGAAGTGGGGAACGTTAGGAGGGAGAGGAAAATGTATTAGGCCAAAAAGCAAGTCTATTTTTAACTAATGCCAAGATCGGACGGACCGACAGACAGATGTACTCCGAAATTGGGCTGTAATTTTGGCTTTATTTTTCAAATTCAAATCAAAATTGAAGGACGTCCGGTCTCATTGGCCAACACATTTTATATTACTGAAAACTTAGAAGGCTTGTCGCCATTTGCAGACAGACTGTCCATCAGCCAGGACGATGTACTAAAGTGTAATTAGTAACTAAAATTAAAGTAAATATATACAAATTCACAGTCCAGCCGGCAGCAAAGCTGAATCTGTGTCATGGTCATCGTTCCTGTGTTTATTCATTGAATTCGTGGTAAGACAGAAATTATTTATATTTTATTTTAAAAATGTGAGTGACTGATACTGCCAAATGATAAATATTACGACAGTAAGTACATAGTCGAGGTCCCTAGCTGACTTCTGCAGGGCCTTGAGGTTAGTTTATCTTAAAACAAACTACCAGAGATGTATAATTCCAATGTTTTCTTAGGTGGTCAGGTGGAAACATATCACCCACCTTATTGTATGGAAAAAAGAGATTAATGATAATATTGCAGATGCAGTGCAGCCATTAGAGGAGAGGAATGTGAAAAAAACTGGTACACCTTGGTATGTGGATGAGTTGGGTTGGTCAGCTAGATCTGACCCAGGTCTTTTGTTTTGCATGTATTATAATTTGTGGAAATAGTAGTTTAAACCTGATGTAAACAAGGAAACATAATTTCGTGTTACAGGGTTTTTTTGTCTGGCACTAGCCCAGTGCCAGATTTCTGAGTGGTGAATTTGAGAAGACTTTGTATTCCAGTAGTGATAGAGGTTGGAAGCAAAGCACATGACAAGAGATATGCATGAAGAAATAAAGAAATTATCAAATCGGTCGCGGTTTGCACAAGGAGGAAGCTGTATCAAGAACAAAAATGGTGTAATATTACTTGATGAGAAAGACATATCAAACAGATGGGCAGAATACGTAAAAGAACTTTTCGAGGACAACAGAGGTAAAAAACCATCACCAGATTCTAATGAAGGCCCAAACATTCTCAGATCAGAAGTAGAGAATGCCATTCATATGATACAAAAAGGAATATCAGCAGGCATGGATAACATAAAAATTGAAATGATAGAAGCTCTGGAGAGCTTTGGTATAGATACAATCACAGAAATATGCAACTATATATAAAATACAGGATATATACCACACGACATGAAGACATCAGTTTTCATAACATTGCCCAAAAAACCAAATGCAACAGAATGTTCAGACTTCAGAACAATCAACCTGATGAGTCATGCAATTAAGATACTGCTCAAAATCATACAGGAAAGAATAAAAAGTAAAGTAGCGAAATCCAAGAAGAACAGTTTGGTTTTAGACGGAACAGTGGAACAAGAGAGGCAATATTTTGCCTAAGAATATTAGCAGAAAAATATGCAGAGGTCCAAAAAAGTATGTATATGTGCTTCATTGACTATAAGAAGGCTTTTGACAGAGTCCATCATGAGAAAATAATTGAATGCCTCAAAGACATAGGTATTGATGGAAAAGATGTAAGAATACTCAGTAACCTTTGTTGGGAGCAAACTGCCACAGTAAGATCTGGAAGGAATTATTCACCATACATAGACATAAAAAGAGGTGTCAAACAAGGTTGTGTGCTGTCCACCTGCCTTATTAATTTATACACCGAAAAAATTTTCAAACATACAGGAAATACCAGGACTGAACATCAGTGGAAGGTCAATAAACAACCTTAGATATGCAGATGATACCGTGTTGTTAGCTGAAAGCGAACAGGAGTTACAAGAACTAGTGAAACAAGTGAACAGTATAAGTCATGAATATGGACTCGACATTAATATTGAGAAAACAAAAACTATGATAATTAGCAAAACAGACGATAAACCCACATTAAAGATAAGCGTAAATGGGAAAATCCTGGAACAAGTCAAGAGCTACGTATATCTTGGTCATATAATAACAGAAGATGGCAGATGTGAAACAGAAATCAAGAAGAGAATAGGAATGGCCAAAGCTACATTCAACAACATGAAACATATACTGACATCCAAACAGTTATCTCACAAATTAAAACTGAGAATCATAAAGTGTTATATATATTCTGCATTTCTGTATGGTGCAGAAACATGGACGATGAATAAGCATTTGGAAGAAAGAATTGAGGCTCTTGAAATGTGGATATATAAAAGAATGGGGCGTATCTCATGGAAAGAGATGAAAACAAATAAGGAGGTCCTAGAAAATCTAGGTATGAAAAGAGAACTAATGAGGGAGGTCAAAGTTCGGCAGCTAAAATACTTTGGCCACATAAAAAAGGCATAACACCTTGCAGAAGACCATAACAGAAGGGAGAGTTGAAGGCAAACGTGCAAGGGGAAGACAGCGCTATAAGTGGGAAGATAACATCAAGAGATGGACAGGAAAGAGTCTATCAGAGTGCACCACCAAGACAAGAGACAGAAGACGTTGGAGATCCATTACAGCCAACCTTCGTTGTGGAGATGGCAACTGATGATGATGATGAGTGATAGAGGTACACGCTGCCTACCCTATTACTTTTGGACAAGTACAACAGTGGCCGTTGGCCGGAGTGACAACTGACAGCGACTGCATGTGCTAGATGAGTATATATTCTGGCACATGACCTTTCATCAACGCAGAGTAGGGTTTCCCTGAATGAAATAAATAACACTATTTCCACCCCAGAACTTAACATTAAAAGTTGTGAACTAAAGACATTGGAGTGATTATAGAATCCTGACCCACCATCCTGAGCTAGTTTAATAGTAGTAATAGAAATATTTAACACCATTATTAGATTTTAAAATACGTATTTGGACAGATTGTCCCTTTTATGTGATTACATTATATATATATGTATATAAATTGATTTTATTTGAGTTGAAAGTCCTGACCAGAAGAATACTAGGTTCAGGACAAAATAAAATTGTAAAAAATTAGTTAAATACCAAATTTAACCCACGGTGTTAGTTCCTTTGATCATAGACATTAACATTTGTTTATGTGTGTGTGTTTAGTATTACATTACCATCACACCATATGTTCATAACCCTAGACACGAAACGTAGTTATCATACATACTAGTCAAGAATAAGCCTGAATGAGATCATAAGGTGGTAGCAGAAAGGCACCCTGAAAACTCACCCTAATAATTGTTATATTCAGGGGCCTTCACAGCTGACCTCATTCAGTACAATATCAAATACATAACAACAACCTTTCATAACATCTAAATCCACCACAGTAAATAATAAACAAAATATTAGATATAATATAATATAATAATTTTTTTTATGTGGAATATTGCCAGAATACTTTAAAAGTTTAGGTAAAGGAAGGTAGGTAATGGACCCCGTTAAGCGCCGATTGGGGCATAGGGGGAATATGGTGTTAAGTCCATATTTTCTTGACCATCGGCACGATAGAGGTGATGTGGTCAGCATCACGCCGGCCGCCTCAACCTTCCCAAGAGTTGCTCTGGTACCCGATTCATGAGGTTGGGTCGACACCGGAGCCGTTTGCGGTTTAAAAAATCCCACTTCAAATGGGGATCGAAATATGGACCACCGAGCTAGGAAGCCAGTGCACCAACCACTGCGCTACCGCGGCTCCCTTTCAAAGTTTAGCTATGCTAATAAATCTGGGAGATATTATTCCTGATTTTGGCATGAGCCATTCTGTCAGAGACCACACTACTGATTGGTAGTCGATCGGCTAGTATTTCCTAGTTATAGTAACTGAACCGTGCAAGTAATACACAATAATATGAGCAGACAACATAGAAATGACATGAGGCGAAGATGAGCAGAAAACGTAGAAATGACATGAGGCGAAGATGAGCAGAAAACATAGAAATGACATGAGGCGAAGATGAGCAGAAAACATAGAAATGACATAGGCGAAGATGAGCAGAAAACGTAGAAATGACATGAGGCGAAGATGAGCAGAAAACGTAGAAATGACCCGAAGCAAAGGTGAGCAGAAAACATAGAAATGACATGAGGCGAAGATGAACAGAAAACATAGAAATGGCATGAGGCGAAGATGAGCAGAAAACATAGAAATGACATGAGGCGAAGATGAGCAGAAAACATAGAAATTACACGAGGCGAAGATGAGCAGAAAACATAGAAATAACATGAGGTGATGATGAACAGAAAACATAGAAATGGCATGAGGCGAAGATGAGCAGAAAACATAGAAATGACATGAGGCAAAGATGAGTAGAAAACATAGAAATGACATGAGGCGAAGATGGGCAGAAAACATAGAAATGACATGAGGCGAAGATGAGCAGAAAACATAGAAATGACATGAGGCGAAGATGAAAAGAAAACATAGAAATGACATGAGGCGAAGATGAGCAGAAAACATAGAAATGACGTGAGGCGAAGATGAGTAGAAAACATAGAAATGGCATGAGGCGAAGATGAGCAGAAAACATAGAAATGACGTGAGGCGAAGATGAGCAAAAAACATAGAAATGGCATGAGGCGAAGATGAGCAGAAAACATTTCCATAATTAACTAGAAAACACTGTCCAGTGGAAAGCATTTGCATTCCCTTTCTTCTTGTCCCAATCTCGAATAGGTCTTTATTCTTTCTTAACGAGCCAATTTCTAGAGACCTTCTACCTAATATCTCATAGGCTATTCCTGGCAAAAACTACTGTCGTAGTATGGCATGAGGCAAAGATGCGCAGAAAACGTAGAAATGACATGAGGCGAAGATGAGCAGAACGTCGAATTTCAAACTCGCCCACTGGTATATCGCATTATATTCCTTATCTTCATTAATCAATTAGTCATTATTTCTACATACACACGTGCATGCCTCGTGCAGTTCCCCGGGGGGGGGGGTCTCTTATGAGACAGAAAGAATGAGACTACTGCTTACTCAGGCAGTTGGAACTAAGCAACTGATATGAGGGCTGGCAACCTCATCATGTCAAACAAATTACTGCAGAAACCACCGCGGCAAGAGCCAGTCAATGTTTTGTTGTACCGGCTTTCGTCAATGGGGCCCAGCTGTAGTTGGTGGCTCCCCGCTAGAGATGAAGAGAAAAGGAAATTCATGATACACACACACATATATATATATATATATATATATATGATCACCCGCTTGCCAGCCGCTCTGATTACGGAAACAACAATTGATTTTTTGTTGCACCAATAAACGCCTCTAGGCGTAACGGAACAACAATTAATTTCTTGTTGCCCTAAGACGCCACTAGGCGTACTGGCCACGAACTGCTTTGTCGGTTGGAGGCTAAGGATGGAAGAAGAAGATATATATATCTATATAAATATATATATATATATATATATATATATATATATATATATATATATATATATATATATATATATATATATATATATATATATACACACATACACATAAATACATTCACGCTAAGCACTCATGCATAAGAGAATCTTTATCATCCAAAAAGGCGCTCGTATGGTATAAAAACACCTTATATAAGATTATCAGAGCAGGGCGTCTTAACCTGTTAAGGGGGTGGCCGCGCGCAACGGACTCCTGTGGGTGCACGACCAGGCTTCTGGGGGTGCGAGATATGCCAGATGTTTTGTAAGGCGAATCATCATTCAGACCGTATAGTACATAGAACTTAAATATATTTGTACAAAATAGAACATTTGCAATGTGAGTTCGGTGAATGTATTGTACTTCAAATATTAGCCTTCTAAAAAAGTTTCAAATCCTTGTACGTGTTATATTGAAAAGGATTATTTTCACTACCTACAACTGTCTGAAATAAATGCTGGGAACAATTTGGTTTGGAATAATCTTCAGACTCCACACTGGCCACAACAGATTGAAATACCATCTATTGAACAAGCTAAAGATAGGAACTACCGTTCAGTATAACTGTGGCACTGATAAAATGACTGCTGAACATTTGCTTCAAAGTTGCCCAACATATGCGGAACAGAGACAGCGCATATGGCCGTCAATAGTACCATTCGTAGAAAAGCTCTACGGAGATTCAAATAGCCTCAAACTGACTACTGCTTTCTTTGAAAACACTCAAGTGTACGTCTGAGAGTGTACGTCTGAGAGTGTACGTCTGAGAGTGGACGTCTGAGAGTGTACATCTGAGAGTGTACGAGGAAGAAGAAGTATGGTTTTTAAGGACCATCTTCATAGCACACAGACAACTGCATCAGTGCTCGGATCTCCGCCCTTAGATCACACAAATAGGATCTCAGCACAGTGCTCCAACTCCAGAGCACCGACGAAGATCTCAATGTGTGAATACAGGAATCACACACTCTATAAATATTTTTGTAATATGTAAGTTACCTAATGTTTAAATTTTGCCATGAAACAAGTCGTAAAGCCTACTATTTACGATTTCTAACTGCCGAGGGATTTTTAACTTGCACACGGGACCTCCTTTTCTTTTCGCCCTTATCCGAGAAGGCTAGACATCCGATCTCACCACACAGGAGATCAGCGGGGAGTATGACATCATTGGGGACCATTGGTTCTGATATCATCAGTTATATTCTCTGGGCTGGGAGCGAACCCGGTACCTTTAGGATTCGAGGCGGACGCCATACCTCTGAGTCACTACGACCCCCTGGGCACTACTTATAAAAAACATTCCTAACTCATGTTCGATATAACAACCCATTTCCCATTGTTCCATACCCACTAATTATATCAGTAAAACGATATGCAAAAAATCATACTTTTATCTCCAAATCGCATTTGTGGTGTATGGTACGAGCTAGAAGATAATGAGGTTCTCGGCCTCTACAGATGATGTAAAGGGGCGTAGAACCTCTAAAAGTTTAAGAAGCACTGATACAGAGTCTATATAGACATACAGACACACTTGTGCACACGCGCACGCAACAGAGCACCTAGTACACTGCGACATGTAGTTTTAGAAAGAGGGTGGTATTTAACCACGTGAACCCTCTTCTATATTTTGGTTTCGCAGCTGTTTCTAGGGAGGCGTCTGGTTTGCTAGTTCTTTCGTTTAGTTTTTGTCATCTCCTCTCAGCCGACATCTATTAATTAACAGAGTATACGTATCGCCAGGTGGTCAGATTTCTGTGTTTTGTTACATGTTCCTAAAGATAATAATGAGACCAGAAGCGTGTTCTTAAAAAAGAGCCAAAATGGTGCTTTCATTCTGTAGTTCAGGGGTCGGCAAACTACGAACGCGGCCCACAGCTTCACTTTCTCCGGCCCGCCAACGACATGTCAACCTGTTGAATCAGTGATCCATTTCTTATCCCTTCATAGCAAAGTGGAGAATATAGTTGATTTCACATTGTTTTTTGACATTGATTTAAACTCTCTAGGCTTTTTTCAGAAGTATGCACTTACATACAAATGTTTCTGATCCTCAGTAATAGTTCTGTCCCTCTTTTTGCTGAAATTTGCTTCAGCCCACTGATTCGAATATTTTTAACAGAGAGTTAGTGTGTCTTCTCAATTGTGCCACTGTTTATGTCAGTAAATACAAGTATTTATATTTTTTACATTTGATCAAATTCATGATTATCCGTATTCAACATATCACAATAAGAGAAAAGAAACATAAAAGTGGGCGATGCAGTAACCACTCGTTTGGATTTCCAAATCTGCTCCAATATGTGGATCAATTTCACTCAGACCCAAGTCAAGAATTCCTTTAATTAAGTTGTGGTCTAGGCACTTAGCTTGTATGAGTTGGCGAGTCCCTGAAATGCCGCCCTAATGGTTTTACCGGATCACGTTTAATTCTCAGACTGATGAACACATATTCCTTCACGTCTCTCTCTACTCACACGAGTGGCTGTACTTAACTTCCCGTATACATTCAGTACTTCTCATACAGCATCTGATAGCTTGGTAACCACGTACTATTCTGGTAAGAAAAAAATAAGAAAGACATTTCTAAAAAAGTGCCTCTGCTAAGACACTGAGTATGGCGAAACTTTTAACAGGCGCATGCCTCTCGACGTTGTTCAACCGTACCCGGCCAATGTTATAAGGGGCTCTACAGGGAAGGCGCGCGTGATTTAAAGGTATTCCTAAAGTTATACAACAGTGCAACTCTGGAAAGACATCGAACATGATGAAAACCATTGTCCTACACCAATTTTAGCATATGAGCCTAGCTGGGTTCATTGTACTTCTAGAACGACATATCGAGTGTACGTGGTGTGGATGACAGGCTATATATCGACTATATCTCAAGAAGTAGATATTGACAATGGACGGAGTCTACGATATTAACGATGTACAATCACATCTTATTACGCGACATAAAAGTTCTTCCAGGTACATGATGACATATGACTACACCTAGCTTGTATCTGACTTTGCAGGCACTACACGATTAGTAGAAGTTGTTACCATGGTCCATCACTCATCACTGCTATCCATTAGGATCTTGTTCACGTAGGATTTTGGTTTTAGTCCATTTTTGTTTGGTCCAACCGCGTCTGAGCTGATCGGGTTTTTCAAGTCTATCGAATAGCACCGACTAGACTCTATAAAAAAGATAGATCACTACCAGATACTTTAGAGAGCTGAGTATGTAGGTATCCCTAGTAATATACTATTTCCGTATTCATTGAGTAAGTGGCCATGACCTCATCATATTATAGAGTTAAGTCTGAACCCCAATTAGTGGCAATAAGAAACATGTTAAGAGTACATCATTTCATATCAATGATCAGTTACTAATGATAGCAGATGTAAATCCACAAGCGGATTACCTCCCAGAACAGTGGCTAGGGGGTAGTAATGTCTCAGAAATGCAATTCCTCTATGACATACGGTGGCACATGGTCTTAATCTAGATCTGGTGACCTCATTGAAATTTCAGCGTCTGACAATATTGCCTCTCGAGATCAAAAGAGTACTAAGAATGCGTGGAGCAGAATCTATCAACATCTGCTATGACGGGTGTTCTGTGATCAGCAACTTGCTATAGCCTCTGAATGCAAACTAAGGCGATAATCATTGTGCTCATGGATTATTAGCAAAAAATCCGTCACATAGACGGCTCCTGAACTTTGAGAAGTTAGCGATCGGTAGTGTCTTATGCGACGAAGTCTCATGCCAAAGGTGATTCTTATACATGTTCATAATAGAGAATAGGTCCTGATAAGTCATTTACACTAGATATAGCGAATGATTAAATTCTTGATTGATGCTGTCAATGTAAGCAGTACTCTTTAAAAATAGAATTAAACCATAATTCTGAAAAGCCAATGAAATGACTTGCATGAGTCATCAAGTCGCTAAATAGAAACCAGGTTACATCTAACGGACACATTATTTAGTTCAATATCTGAACAATTATAGGTCTCTCTTCTATCGAGAATTTTTTATCTACAATGAATCAATAGTCTGTCAGGATGGTCATCTTCAGAATACAAAACATTTTGCTTTTTTTATCACAATCTGTCAGAACGAGAAATCCTTTAGAAGATTTTCTTTTACATAGTGGCGCGCCAAACGTGGTGCTAGGTCGAATAGTACGTATTAAAAAATTGCCTCCGAAATCCATGACACGGAAATCTGTCAGGAACCGTGATGGATCGTATGGTTACCCTGCGGGACAGGGCAGTGAATCGTCACTGTTAATCTTCCTCCTGAAACTGAAACGGTGATGTTCAGTCGATAGCAGTTTGAATTACATGTGTCTCTGTATATATTTAGTTGTTACTTATGACTGAGTGCGTGATGCGCCAATTTCAATTGTTCCAGTAGGGGCTTGCCATTTAGGTAAAGTCCCTGGTTCCTTATAGATTCTTAAAACGTCCATGTTGTTATTTATAAATGTATGGAACGTTGTTTACGTCTTAGTGGATTCAAGAGGAATTGTCGTGCAAAAAGCCTTTTCGGAAGTCTGTAGTCACTTTTGATCCAAGGGTAAATGTCTAAGTATCCGCAGTCCTATAGACTTTCGTAGACTTCTTGGTGAGTTGCTCGGTAACTTAGAGATGTGTGACGAAAGCTGTCATGTTATGAATGAAGCATAGGGTTGGAGTCTTCTTGGGTGATATGCATACACGATAGATTAATATCATCATCAAGGACCTTACGAGTGTCAAGGATCACATATTGATACGTTGCATACCTAAAGTACTCCAATAGATAGTTCATTTATAGTGTTATTCCTGGCCATCTTATCTTCATGTTTAATCAACATCTTCAAATCTTCCAAACTAGCACTGTAGATATGGTAGGTGAATTTTTTAAATGTTGTCCCTACTAGATTCAGCATAGAGAGTAAATAATGGTGCATAAAATATGCCACATAATAATGACAGGGGAGAGAAAATGAGAAAATATCACTCGCACGGGAATGTAATGCAATCCTGCCGGAGTGGACTTGAGATCGCACAACCCTATCGTCACACTTACGAGTGCCAAGAATTTACTTATCTTGGTTATTCATTAGCGATTGACAGGCCTCATATTTCCTTCTTTGTTTATTTCTGTGTCCACACGTTCCTTATAGAAATCAACCCATGTTATTCCCCGTGATCCTGATTATTTAACTAGACACGAACATTCTGACCATCGTCTTATGTATCATTCGGCCTATACTTCTGGATGGGACAATTTTGAAGTAATAATAATAATAATAGCCCCTTCAGTCATAACTGACTATGGGAATGCGCCCCTGAGGTGACAGCCCTCAACTGCTTATTTTCCTGGTGCTCCTTTCGACGTTTTCTCCTCAACTCTGCTTCTTGTGTGAGCCTCTCTTCGCCCAATCTGAGGTGGTGCCGTAAATAGCATCGCCACTTAGTACGATCGGCAGCTTCATCCTCCCATGTTGCTGGATCCATGTCCAGTGCCCTCATATCTCTCTTGCACACATCTTTGAACCTCAGCTGTGGTCGCCCAACTGTTCTCTTGCCATCTGCTAATTGTCCGTAGAAGATATCTTTTGGGATGCGACCATCTTCCATGCGGCGAACATGGCCAAGCCAGCGAAGTCTGCGCTGTCTAAGCAGCGTATACATACTTTGAAGGCCAGCACGTGACAACACCTCGACATTTGTCACTTTATCTTTCCACGAGATGCCGAGGATGCGGCGTAGACACCGCAAATGGAAGGTATTGAGCCTTCTTTCTTGCTTAGCATAGGTCGTCCAGGTCTCGCTGCCATATAGGAGTGTGCTGGTGACGCAGGCATTATATACCGCAGCTTTGGTCTTCATTGTGAGTTTAGAGTTTCCCCAAACACGCGATGTGAGGCGGGCAAAGGTAGCTGCAGCTTTGCCACTGCGGCTGTCGATTTCTGTATCCAGTGAGAGTTTGTCATTGATGGTAGACCCTAGGTATGTGAAGTGGTGCACCACTGCCAATTCATAGTTATCGATAGTGATAACTGGTGCAGCACTAACATCCTGACTCAGCACATTCGTTTTCTTTAGACTTATTGTGAGGCCAAAGTCCTTGCATGCTTTAGTGAAGCGATTCATCAAGCTCTGAAGCTCCTGTTGGCTTTGAGTGACGACTGCAGCATCATCATCGAACAACAAGTCTTTTATAGTGACCCTTCTGATTTTTGTTTTTGCCTTCAGCCTTGAAAGATTAAACAGACGGCCATCTGACCTAGTGTGAAGGCATATTCCTTCAGTTGCATCTCTGAATGCATGTTTCAAGAGTAAGGCAAAGAAGATTCCGAAGAGGGTCGGAGCCAGAACACAGCCTTGTTTAACGCCACTTCGTATATCAAAGGGCTGTGACGTGCTTCCAGCATATTGGACTGTTCCCTTCATGTCGTCATGGAATGACTTTATCAATTCCAGCATATTAGAAGGGCAGCCTATTTTCAGGAGGATTTTAAAGAGTCCATCCCTACTAACCAGATCGAATGCTTTTGTGAGGTCTATAAAGGCGATATATAATGGTCTTTTCTGCTCTCTTGATTTTTCCTGAAGCTGGCGGAGAGAGAAGATCATGTCTGTTGTTGATCTGCCAGCTCGGAATCCACACTGTGCCTCTGGATATATGCGCTCAGCTAACTTGTGTAGTCGCATTAAGATGACTGGCAAAAACCTTACCAACAATACTAAGAAGAGAGATGCCTCTGTAGTTATTGCAATCACTTCTGTCTCCTTTATTTTTATACAGTGTTACAATCTTGGCATCTCGCATGTCTTAAGGAATAGTTGTCTCTTCCCAGCACTGGCACAGCATCCTATGCAGGGGAATTAATAGCGTGCTCTTACAGCATTTGATTAAATCAGGAGGAATCCCATCACTGCCTGGTGCTTTGCCAGAGGCCAAGCTATCAATGGCCTTACTGAGTTCCTCTAATGTTGGTTCGGCATCCAGCTCCTCCATAGTTGGCAGACTTTTGACAGCATCAAGGGCTGCAGGCGTAACGGTATTGTCTCTAGCGTAAAGCTCAGAGTAGTGCTCGACCCACCTCTCCATCTGCTTACCCTTATCAGTTAGCTTCTCTCCGCTGATGGTTTTTAGCGGTGCCGTCTTACTTTTATGGGGGCCAAGTGCTTTCTTTATACCGTCATACATTTGTCTAATGTTGCCTGTTTGCGCTGCGATCTGGATGCTCTCACTGAGCTGGAGCCAATAGTCATTTGCACAGCGTCGAGCAGTTTGTTGAACTTTGCTTCTCATAGCCCTCAGGATCTGTAGGGTTCTGGCACTCGGTGAACGTTTGTATTCATTCATAGCACTGCGCTTAGCTTCAATAACAGGTGCCATCACATCTGATGAAGCGTCAAACCAGTCATTTGACTTTGCTGTTTTCTTACCAAAGGTGGCAAGTGCAGTACTTTGAATGGTGTTCCGTAGATGCTCCCAGTTCTCTGTAATAGTATCACCATGCTGAGGGCTACTGAGCATTTTATTGAAGGTCGCAGTGAATTGAGCGATCATGAAAGGGTCTGACATCTTGCTGGTATCAATGCGTGGTTTCTCTTCATGTCTGACACGATAGAGTTTTCTTGGTTGTGCTCTGATTTTGCAGCAAACCAAGGAGTGATCTGTGTCACAGTCTGCACTATGGTATGAGCGCGTGGAGAGCACAGACCTGAGGAGTGGCCTTCTGACGAGAATCAGGTCAAGTTGGTGCCAGTGCTTGGATCGTGGGTGTCTCCATGACACCTTATGCTGGGGTTTTGTCTGAAAGTAGGTGTTGGTCACGCAGAGATCATGGTGGACGCACAACTCTAAGAGCCGTTGTCCATTTTCATTCATCTTGCCAATACCAAACCTGCCCAGACATGAAGGCCATGAAACATTATCGGCACCCACTCTAGCGTTAAAGTCACCAAGGAGAACAAGCTGTTCTTGCCTAGGTATGCTTTTGATTACTGCTTCTAGATTCTCGTAGAACTCATCTTTAGCTTCTGAGGCAGAATACAGAGTAGGAGCATACACACTGACAAGGGTGATGGGACCTGTGCTAGTTTGCAGGCGGAGCGTTAACAGGCGTTCTGATCCATTCTCGCCTGGTTCAACCATGTTAGTTAGCGATTTTTTGACCGCAAAACCTACTCCGTGTTCTCTAGCTTTATTAAGATCTTTCCCTTGCCAATAAAATGTGTAGTCCTTCTCGCTCACCGTTCCAGAGCCCGCCAGGCGCGTTTCCTGAAGTGCAGCTATATCCACCTGAAGTCGTTTAAGCTCATCATTAATTATGGCTGTCTTCCTTACATCGTTTACATCCTGTAGGTTTTCGGATAGTCCAGTCAACATAGTCCGGACGTTCCAGCATCCCAATCTGAGAGTTTGCTTATTTCTATTTTTTCGATAATTGCTTGGTGCAAAATTTTCTGTCCACAGTTCGGGTTTGACCCTAATCCCCATGCACCCAATGGGGAAAGCAGACAGTGGCGGGACAACACCTTATTGACTGGGGGCTGCCCAGCTTGAAGCGGGCGGTAGCTGTCCAGTGAGATCCTAGAACCTCTCTCACTGTCGGAAGTAGCCCCTGGCGCCATGCCCTAAGGCAGTCTAATGTTGATTCGACATTATTCTGGCAACTCCTGCGACATGGCTGGTACCAAACTGTATCGGCTACTGCCGTTCCTTTGGATCTACCGGCTGTGTGGAGAGGGGGAACATGCTGCATGGGCAACAGCTTGATCTCCATATAACTGTGCCCAAGCTCGCGCCCTGGAGAGGACACTCCAGCTTCACCCTATAGGTGTCGGCAAAACACGGGAAGTAATTACGTATGAGGAGTGGTAAACAAGATAAAGACAGTCCTATAGCAGATACTTCCGTAGGGAAGTGGAGTGTTAGAGACTTGTCCCTACTAGATTCAGCATAGAGAGTAAATAATGGTGCATAAAATATGCCACATAATAAGGACAGGGGAGAGAAAATGAGAAAATATCACTCGCACGGGAATGTAATGGAATCCTGCCGGAGTGGACTTGAGATCGCACAACCCTATCGTCACACTTACGAGTGCCAAGAATTTACTTATCTTGGTTATTCATTAGCGATTGACAGGCCTCATATTTCCTTCTTTGTTTATTTCTGTGTCCACACGTTCCTTATAGAAATCAACCCATGTTATTCCCCGTGATCCTGATTATTTAACTAGACACGAGCATTCTGACCATCGTCTTATGTATCATTCGGCCTATACTTCTGGATGGGACAATTTTGAAGTAATAGCATCTATAAATATGTCTGGACCGTTCATTTCTAAAATTCCATAGTTGCGAACTGTGAAACCGACTTCCCAAGAGATGGCACTTTAAGTACTAACTAGCCATATGTCGTCACACGTTTACTGTCGCAGCTAGGCGATGGCGTCATTCGAGTGAACATGATCTCAAGAGTGTCTTTTACTTCTGTGACCGTGTGAGCAGAGTGTCTATTATTTCGGTGACTATATGGGCAGAGTTTCTATTACTTCTGTGACCTTGTGGGCAGAGTGTCTGTTACTTCTGTGACAGTGTGGGCATAGTCTATGACTTCTGTGACCGTGTGGGCAGAGTGTCTGTTACTTGTGTGACCGTGTGGGCAGAGTGTCTATTACTTCTGTGACCGTGTGGGCAGAAGAATTCAATTTTAGACTGAGTAGTTAATTTTCAATCTAGTCTACGGTTTGTGTGTGTGTGTGTGCCCGTGTTGGCATTATCTCACACAGGAGTGGGCGATCTAAACGAAACATACCATGCCGATCTTTGAGGATGACAAACTTCTGAGACGCTGGAAATTTAATCAGACAGTCCTCGTGGCTTATTTCCACAGTATAAGCAAAAGATCTTTAAAAGTCACCATATCATCTCTCTCCTTACTTATATCAGTGGTTCCCAAATTTTTTTTCTCTGGGCCGCACTTTCGGAATTAAAATTTGCTAGCGTTACACCAAATATTTTATTGAAAAGAAATACCTTCAAAAACAACGCACAAAAATCAACTCCAAGCAGTGCTTTGCTCATTGTAGTAATATCTGTGAAACAAACGCTAATTTCCATAGAATTGTACTCCCATAATGCTAGTAAATAAAACAGCCCGTGTGTTAGTGACTAACAGCTTCTACTATGCCAGTCGGGAATCCAATGTATGCTGTAGAAATGCTGGTTAATTTTCTCGCTAGCAAAGCCACTAGATTTGGTACCGCTTGCGTGAAACTAACGTCACAGTTCAAGCCTAGCCTTCAAAGCAAGAGAGAGAGAAGAAAACGTGTAAAAAACGAATACACGAAGGCATAAAATTGAGAGAAAAATGTCGTAGCATGGCAGAAACGCGACGTCACAAGTTGCAGACCCCCTTTTTATCGACACGCGTTCTTAGCACATATTCACGCTGTTAGAATCGTCAGCCGATATAAACACACACACCAGTCGCATTTCTAACTAGAAGTAGTGCTAAAGTAGTGATTCTACAAACGTGTTGTTAAAAATTTGGTAACGTACTACAAGGATCTGCTGCGGTCTGCATGAGAGCGATAGTTAAAAATAAAAGAAAAAAATTAAGGTTAACGTGAGATTTTTTGAATAAGCAGTACTGAATGGGGGATGAGACGGAGTGTCGGACTAGGAGTGTCACGAGTCGTGTTTACATATTTGAATAGGAGAGATAGAAAATAGTTTTTTGAAGCATTGTAGAAATAAAACGATACTAGGCATTAGAAATAAATACAAGAATAAAATAATGTAATGACTGTGCGATAGATAACAACAGGATCAATAAGTATGTATCAGAATTTAAAACTATTAAGAAATAAAGAAGTTGGACAGAAGACAGATAGACGAATGGACTTGAAAATCTTTCTCAGTTTGCCCGTAGTGGGGGTAGAGGGGAAGGAGTCCTAATTTTGAATATTTGAGGTCAGTTTTGAAAAAAGAACGCTAGAAGCCAAACGGTCCCTGATTGGCTGTGGTGTAATATACTAACGATTGAATAAAAGCAATTAGTAGTTGGTATTCGGGGCCTCTTGTTAAAAAGAATTCATTCACTAAAGTTGTTTTAAGACAAGAAAGGAGTACATTCTTGTTTGCTATTCTGCACTAGCAGCGATCTGGATTGTTACCATATATCGCAATATTCAACTTTTAGTGTTTATATTTCTTTGATGCGGTAAGAATGAAAACCTTTATATTGTCAATTTTATCGTTATTATGTATGCAATATTGAATCAGTATGAACCTTATGGGGGAAAACGTTTATCTAAGAGGGAAGCCAACATCAAACACTGTGTTGTTTCACAGCGTTGTTAGGAAATGTATTAACCTGTTGCAGAAAAGCCAGACAGGCTTTCTACCATATTGGGAGAAAAGAAAATTAAATATTAATGAAAAAAATGTTGTATTATGACATAAGACCAGGAAGATCACTGGCCGTCTTCTTCAGCAAGTCACCGTGATTGTACATGACTTGATATTATTAATGTAAATTGTTTCCTTTGTCAAGGAAAGTGTCAAACGGTGGTTTGAAAGTTATTTATCCATGAAAGGGGTACCAACGAAATTGAGAACGTTAACTAATTGTTTAGTTACCATACTGATGTCTGATGATATTGCAAATGTTAGAGTAGGGAAAGAGAGAGACTATTAGATGCTGAGTTGGACACATTTATATTGTTCCAGGGTTTCTTCTACGTTTGAAAGTGAGCCCAGGTGATCAAATACCTGACCATAAGTTCTGCAGTGAGGCCATATCTACTGAGTGCCTGCACATAAATATATTACAAGAAGCAGAAGCGTGACTTGGCAGTGGAAGCTGACATAGTCAGTCAGCCTGTTACCAGAAATCCCAGATAAGCAATCGTGTCTGGGGTATTTGATATCGCAAACAATCCAACTCTCAATTTCCCAAAATATAATGTGTCAGACAGTGATGAATCCAAACGTTCGAATAACCTGTACCTTTTTCTAGGAGCAAGGAATACTTGACACTTGTCTAGATTGACTCATATAAATAATTGTGGGAAAACACAGACTCAATTATATTTGTGAATTAATTGCTGTAAATATTTATATTATCATTTTGAGTTGATTATTCCTGTGTCTAAAAGAATAACAAAGATACAGGAAAATAAATTGTAAAAAATATGTTAAATTGAAAACTTAACCAGTGACTTGTTTAATCATTGTTTATTATTAATAGGTGTAGTTGTTGTCCTGTTTCTACACTTCATCACATTGCATATACCCTAGACACTTGCTAGACAACATACACACACCATTACACTTCAGTAGGGGAAGATATATAATCGGGTGAGGTCATTGGTGGAAGCAGACAGGTACCCTGTAAACTTATATGAATTTAATAAACCTCAGGGGCTTGCATAGCTGATCTCACACCTGATAGAATTAAAATTAATACTATTTATAGAATAACACCAAATCCACCACACTCATAACACCGAACACAACTACTTTATAATATGATCATTAGACATCCAGAAAGTATAAAACAATACAGCCACAGAAAAACATGATTCATTCACAAAATATACACATTCACTGTGAGCTTGTTTTCGTTGGGTAAAACTTTAGACTCAGACGGGACCAAATAAATCTCTAACCTATCTAAAAATGTACGACAATCTTCCATATTATATCACACGTAACAAAATAAATAAGAAAATGACCTTCATTTTTTTGTTTTGGCCTATTTATTTTTTTGAAAATGTCTCCTAATCCTTGAGTGTCTTGGGATCTTTCCGCCACAACCGCCATCCTCTCGCGCCGCACCTGTGTGGCGCACCACACCGTTATGGAACCACTGCCTTATGTGGAGAAGTAATGAACAGATTCATGCACAGTGTAATTATCTAGCACGCAGAATTACAGCTTGGAGCAGAGGTTTTCAAACTTTTTTGGTCCGCGGCTCCATTGACCTTTGCATAAATCACCGCGGCTCCTCTCTATACTACGAAGATCTATATTTATTGATGGACCTTGGCTCATAATATCAAGCCCAACACTTTTCCCAAGCCACCGCGACGCCCTTAGCCGAGGGCCGCGACGCCCCTGGGAGCCGCGACGCACAGTTTGAAAACCTCTGGCTTGGAGGGAAAGCGTTTTTATGGTCAGTTCAAGCTGCGTCCCAATTACTTATAAAATGTGTCATATCAGTGGATTTGATTTCGTTTTTTATGTTATTGCGACACATTCTGTCATTCACAAACAATCAAATGATGTACGATCATTCTCCATCATGTGACATCCTGCCAGTCGACATGCAGCTTTCTCATCATGTGACCACGTACATTATTTCACGCTTTCACAGCTCGCTCCCGTAACATACTTCTTATATTGTGCATTACTGTGTGCGTTAAACTCAGAAGGCAATTGTTACTGTTATCGTTTAATTATCTGCTGCACACTATTATCTGCCTTGTTTCTGAACATTCATTAGGAACACAAACTTGCCGGAACATAGATTATATAATGTTTGGTGATAAGGCTATCATCATTCATAATGTTGCAGTTTCAACTTTATTCGCTTATTCGTTCACTCGCAACTCACCTACTCACCTATTCACTCACGCAATTAACAGCTTGATTTTGTTCGTAACCGCTGTCTGTTTCAAAACAGTAGTTCTGCAATTTCAAGTACCTTATTGGCGTGTCATTTAGTATATGTTTAGGCTTTTCTCACATCCCATTCAGCGTAATCAAACCATCTTCTTGGTTCCCCCCCCCCCCCCCCCCCCGCACCTTTAATTTGTTATGCGCAGATAGGATGTTCCTAGGTTGGATTCTTCGATGAGAATATCACGTCTTTACTTTTTTTCTGTTGTCTAGTTTTCTACTTCTTTATTTCTCACGAATGTCTGAAACATACCTTTATGTCATTCATTCATTCATAACCCCTCTGTTACGGGCCTCGGGACCCCAGTATATTCTGGGTGCTTCGATGACTTCTAGTATTTGAGGATGACCAAGTTATTATATGCGTATTCAGTTTATAGAGTCAAAGTCCCTCGGGTTCTTATCACTTTTGTAGGATTCCGTAATACTGTCCGTTGGTATCGATAATGTCTGCTTTAACCCTTGTGATACATTATGTGCTGAATATGTTTCATATTAAATATTCGACCCTTGACTGACCTGTATTAGTCTCTTGTCTTATTGATTATATTGGCAGTGTGAGATGCAGCGTGTTAAGACATTAATCATCACTGGTCATGATCAGTTGAAGATGAACAACATTTAACTCAACTCCGAATACGACAGTTGATAAGACTGTGATTTTGACGACTTAAAATATTTAATTAGTAATTTCATACCATGAGCAGACACCAACTACATGGGAACAAAAGTCACATCACATTCATATACGATCTGTAAGAGTTCTCATTATTTCATAAGCACATGTTCACAATCTCTATCTAGAGTTCTGGTTAGAGGTCAGTTCCTTTTAACGGCCAATGTCCTTTGGCATAAATTCAGAGGCTAACTAGACTTGCTCCCGTCGCTAGTTGATACAATAGCCTTTTGCACTAGACTTAACTATCCTGCTAGTTCTGCAATACACTTATTATGCTAGGCTTACGTCTACTGCTAGTCGTTTAATATCCGTTACACTAGGCTTGCGCTTGCCGCTAGCTGTACAATATCCATCTATACTAGTCTTACACTATTGCTAGTAACATAATGTTCCTTTGGCATACCACGCCAGGCTAATCTGCCATAATTATGCAAACTGCGTTATTCATACGACGACTTACGTTTGGTTCAAGAAATACACTGCTCAAATGGCTTCCCAGCCACACAATTAAAAAGTGGACTACGCCACACACTTTCCAGTGGTTATCCCACACAATATAAGTGGCAATGGCCACACTTCTGAAACACACTGCCGTTCGGGTCAAAACCCACAAGTCGAATGACCTTACAAAGACATACGCGTCATGCATAGTGATATGTATACTACGTCGTTAATATATATTCAATTGCGATGTTCCATGGTGCAGCAATCCGAGTTGGCCAAACTCAAATGCATGCACACATGCAACAATCATCGACGTCGGTCGCGGAGATATATCTCTATTCGATTGAGGTGTTCCATGATACAGCCATTCGGATCGTCGACAAATCCAAATGTCTGTAAGCATGAAACAATCCTCAACATCATCCCCCTCACTTCCAAACGTGACACTTGTGGCACGGATGATAGTGATGGAGAAGACGCCCGTCTCCCGATCATATCAATATTAGTACTACCTACTTATAACTATCATAATAATTAAGTAGACACATTAAATTTTATAAAATTAATAATAGCACTTGTCAACATGGTGACTAAAGAGTTAATTCAATTTCTTCTCAGAGACGTTGCGCGATAAAAGATCTGCCAAGTTATTGTCTGATCCAGCAATAGGCAGGATCGTAAATGAAAATTCTTGAATCAACAAATACCATCGGTGTATTCTAGCGTTACGCATTGTTCTAGCTGTTATGTAAGTAAGAGGACTATGGTCTGTCATAATGTAAAAGTGCGTGCCGATGAGATATCTTGACAGCTTCTCCAGGCACCAGACCATCGACAGGAGCTCACGTTCACCTGTCGCATACTTCTGTTCAGCCGTAGTCAGTTTCCTCGACACATAGAAACATGGATGGAGTGTTTCCTTGTAACATTGCAGCAAACAACCACCCATGGAGTAACTCGAGGCATCTGATTGAAGTATGAATGGAATACGTATATTCGGTAATAACAAAATTGGTGCATTACTAAATAATTTCTTAATTGTTACCAAAGCGCTTTCGCAATCTTTGTCCCAACGTACCTTATTAGGACTACCTTTGGTCAACAGTGCGGACAAAGGTGTAGATAGTTGTGCGAAATGCGGGATGAACTTATGGTAATAGTTTATCAAGCCTAAAAGGCCTCTAACTTGTTTCTTAGTTGAAGGGGTAGAAATCTCTAGAATTCTTTTGACTGTATTGTCGTCAGGATACAGTTTGTGGTTACCTATTCGGTGACCAAGAAAAGAAATTTCCTGACAACCAATTTGGACCTTTGAAGGTCGCACAGTCAAACCATGCATACGTAACGTATGTAGAAGGGAAGTTAAACCATCAATATGGTCTTCCCACGAGTCATGAAATAGGCAGATGTCATCGATGTACGTGATGACATCTTTACGATCGCCAAGAAGGCGGCGCATCATGCGCACAAACGTCGCTGGCGCATTCACTAACCCAAAACACATATAATTCCATTGGTAGAGCCCAAAAGGAGTTGTGAAAGCTGTGTAAGGTTTGGCATTTTCGGCAAGAGGAATTTGCCAGTAGCCTTTGGAGAGATCTAGTTTGCTAAAGAAGGTAGCATTAGATAATTCTGACAAAAGATCATCTAAAAGTGGCATAGGCTCACCGTCTGTGATTGTAATTTTTTTGTTCAATCGCCTAAAATCAATACAAATACGTAAAGAATCATCCTTCTTTTTAACTATCACCATTGGGAATGCATATGGTGATTCCGAAGGAGATATCACACCTAAACGTATCATCTCTTTTAACTCTTTCTCCACCCTATCTTTGTGGTGTAAAGATATAGGATAGGGTCTAAGTTTGATAGGTTTATAATCAGTAAGAGTAATATCATGGGATATAAGCGATGTCTGACCTGGAAGGTCGGTGAGAACATCATTGAAAGAAATAAGAATATCCCGAACTTGATCTTGTTGTGACGAAGATAGTGACGAAGAAATAGTCACGTCTTTCCAAGATTCCGATGACTGCAAAGAAGGTAGTTGGAATTGTAAAGGGATAGACGAAGTAGTATCTTCTTCATGAACAACTGCAAAAGAAGCAGTATGATGTGAAGAATCATCAATAGAGTTAATAACAGGAATTAATTCCTGTGGTCTTTCAACTGCTAATTTTAGCATGTTGACATGGAAGGTTTTGATTTTACCTCTAACGTTTACCGAGTAGTCAACATCTGTGACTTGTTTGATAATATCAAATGGACCTTGCCATGATATCAGTAATTTGTTATCGTTATGAGGTAGCAACAACCAAACTTTTTCCCCTGGTTTGAATGATCTTAATATTCTCTTTTGATTATGTAATAATCTTGATCGTTGAGTGGCTGATTTTATACTCTGGGATGCATAAGTGCACGCATCGATGATTCGTTGTCGGAGATCAATCACTAACTCGTAGCTGTTTCGAGTGGCTGTATCAATTGACGCTCCAATCAACAAATCTTTGAGTATCATCATTGGTCCGCGAGGATTCGAACCATCATAATCCCTGCCTCTGTGATACCCACGATCATGAGGTGAATATCCTCTATAACCTCGTCGATATGAATTCGAAGGAGAGCGATGACGACGGAAGTTATAAAAACCTCTGTCGGATTGATAACAATCTGAACGACAACGTCCATCAAAGCTCTTCGATCGAGGTCTCTGATCATGTTGTGCCGCGCACACAGGCATAGGATCTCGAATAGTTGATCTATGAAGATCTTTATTCTGATGTGCGGTTTGATACTGTCTTCCGAGTTTTTCATACTCATCGATAGAATTAGGATGTCTTTCTTGTAAAAGTGCTTCTAATTCAGTGCTGCATGCGGATAAAACTTTATCTCGCAGCATGAGATCTATAACACCTTCATATGTTTTATTTATACCAGATAGATCAATCCATCTGCTAAGGAAATGTTTAATAGATGCAATGAATTCACCAAAATCTGCATCCTTGCTTGGTTTAGCCGCATGAAAAACGATCTCTGAATCCAGACTCAGTTAACTGGAAACGTCTTAGTAATACCTCTTTTACGACATCGAAATCGCTTCTGCTCTTTTCATCAAGACTCATGAAACATTTAAGTGAGTCACCAGTCAAAAAATCAAGTAAAAGACTGCTCCATCTTTCCTTGGGTATGTTCAGAGCTGTGACCTTGATGATGAATCTAGATATGAAAGAGTCAACACAATCGCGAGTTTGGTCAAAATGTGGCATTTTTAACTTAGGATAAAAAATATTTGTACCAGCCGCAGTCTTAGTCTGTTCAGACTGCACTTTAGCTAATTCTAAAGCTTTTTCTTTTTCTGAATGAAGTTTTAAAGTTTCCATTTCCATGGCGTTTTTATGGGCTTGATCCAGTTGCATAAGTTCCATTCTCCTTAATTCCATTTCTTTATCTCGTTGTGCCATTCTTTCCTTCTCAAATTCTCTGTCTTTTTCTTGTTGAGCTAATTCTTTATCTTGTTGAGCCATTTTTTCCTTTTCAAATTCTCTGTCTTTTTCTTGTTGAGCTATAGTCAATCGTTCTAATTCCAATTTCATGGATATTTCTTTTTCCTTCTGAGCCATCTCTTTTTCTTTCATTTCCCTCTCTTGGGTTAATTCAAACCTCCTAAGCTCATCAGCTCTTTTAGTCATTTTGCGCTGTTCCATTCTTTCCAGACGCGATAAATATTCATCATATTTTGTATCTGCAAAACTTTGTAGTTCTGCTCCTGATTTTCCATAACTTTTTCCAATATCAATTAATTCCTGTAGTGTAGACATGATAATAGGTTTCTGAGTACCTTCAATAGTCTATAATATACACCAGGGCTATAGAACTCACTATAATATGTACATGAATATATTAATCAATAACAAACAAGTTACAAGAACATGTGACAAAGACAGTGAAAACAATCAAATGAGTTACAATGAAATGATTTTTCAATTATACGACAACAATTTACACTTATAAAGTAAATAAAGGAGACTTATACTCAGTAATCAGTAAAAGAAAGAAAAGAATTTACATCACACAAAAATATAACAAGACAAGTCGTCTTAAACAAACGTGTAGACAAAGAAGTTTTAGATCACACACGACAACAATTGTCAACAGTACTGAAATTAGGTTACGTAAATAAAGAGGACGTAACTCACTTGACGCAACTGCTAAGTACACAAAATATGGTTATATTGCGAACTGAGGAAACATTTATATCCTGACTCGAAAGAAAAAATATAATCAGTCAGATCCTCAGTCGGCGAATATAAGCATGCAAATCTAATAGAAGTTAACATTCACTGAAGTTTTCCTGGGAAAATTCCAGTCAATATTAAACACGACGAATATACGAATATACGAAAAACATGAATGGGGGAACACAGATGAAAGTAAAAAGTAAGCAAAGTGATGATGAACTGTAGACCAAAGCTAATGCAAGGACAATATGATAATGTTCAAGCGCCCAAGTAAAATCAAGAACTTATCTGTTTAGCTGTCCCTCTGAGAAATACATGAATGCATGTAATTCTAATCTAAGTTCCGAAACGTGTCTTCAACAGCTGAAGTCCATTGATGGTAGACCTTGACCTTCGCAGCAGGGAACCGTTTGAAAGTATTGCTTCGGTCTTCGAACGTAGTTTCTTCAATCGATCTGCGTCGCAGCCTCAGATGAATTTGATGAAGAGATACATTCTCCACTGGTTCATGTTCTTGAGTGGAAGATTACCGTTCTATCTGCGTGAATCAGTCTCTTTGGGGGAAGAAAATTCGGATATTCTCAGGCAATGTTGTCTGCTAACGTTGACGGCATCGATGTAGTGACGTCACTTTCTGTCCTGCGCATTTCAGTTGCCGGTTAGGCTTGAAAGAATGATTTTGCATTCAAAACGTTCATCATCAGTTTAACTTTCTTCGATACTTGAAGGGGGGGATCCAGTATTCACGAAATCCAGACACTTTCTGACACCAGTATGTTACGGGCCTCGGGACCCCAGTATATTCTGGGTGCTTCGATGACTTCTAGTATTTGAGGATGACCAAGTTATTATATGCGTATTCAGTTTATAGAGTCAAAGTCCCTCGGGTTCTTATCACTTTTGTAGGATTCCGTAATACTGTCCGTTGGTATCGATAATGTCTGCTTTAACCCTTGTGATACATTATGTGCTGAATATGTTTCATATTAAATATTCGACCCTTGACTGACCTGTATTAGTCTCTTGTCTTATTGATTATATTGGCAGTGTGAGATGCAGCGTGTTAAGACATTAATCATCACTGGTCATGATCAGTTGAAGATGAACAACATTTAACTCAACTCCGAATACGACAGTTGATAAGACTGTGATTTTGACGACTTAAAATATTTAATTAGTAATTTCATACCATGAGCAGACACCAACTACATGGGAACAAAAGTCACATCACATTCATATACGATCTGTAAGAGTTCTCATTATTTCATAAGCACATGTTCACAATCTCTATCTAGAGTTCTGGTTAGAGGTCAGTTCCTTTTAACGGCCAATGTCCTTTGGCATAAATTCAGAGGCTAACTAGACTTGCTCCCGTCGCTAGTTGATACAATAGCCTTTTGCACTAGACTTAACTATCCTGCTAGTTCTGCAATACACTTATTATGCTAGGCTTACGTCTACTGCTAGTCGTTTAATATCCGTTACACTAGGCTTGCGCTTGCCGCTAGCTGTACAATATCCATCTATACTAGTCTTACACTATTGCTAGTAACATAATGTTCCTTTGGCATACCACGCCAGGCTAATCTGCCATAATTATGCAAACTGCGTTATTCATACGACGACTTACGTTTGGTTCAAGAAATACATTGCTCAAATGGCTTCCCAGCCACACAATTAAAAAGTGGACTACGCCACACACTTTCCAGTGGTTATCCCACACAATATAAGTGGCAATGGCCACACTTCTGAAACACACTGCCGTTCGGGTCAAAACCCACAAGTCGAATGACCTTACAAAGACATACGCGTCATGCATAGTGATATGTATACTACGTCGTTAATATATATTCAATTGCGATGTTCCATGGTGCAGCAATCCGAGTTGGCCAAACTCAAATGCATGCACACATGCAACAATCATCGACGTCGGTCGCGGAGATATATCTCTATTCGATTGAGGTGTTCCATGATACAGCCATTCGGATCGTCGACAAATCCAAATGTCTGTAAGCATGAAACAATCCTCAACACCCTCCACTCCCAAAGGAGCATAGGCCTTCAACAAACACATGCCAAGTCCTCCTGTCAGTGTCACGTGCCATCATCTCCAGTTCTTTCCACGTTCTCCTCGTCATTTTCACCTCTGTTTCCAGCCCTCTTCTCCGTGTGCTTCTTGGTCTACCTCTGCCTCTCTTGCCCTGGGAGTTCAAGAACAAGGACTGCCTTGTAATGCTATCAACAGGTTTCCTCAATGTGTGTCCTATCCATCGCCGTCGTCTTCTTCTCATCTCTTGTTCCACTGGCAGTTGTCTGGTTCTTGTCATCAGTTCCACGTTGGTAACCTTGTCATACCATTTTAATCCCTCTATTCTACGCAAGCACCCATTTATGAAAGTCAGTAGCTTTTTGGTTGTTGTCTTTGTTGTTCTCCATGTTTCAGAGCCATATAATAGTACTGACGACATTTAAGTTGAAGATTCTTATTTTTGTGTTGGACCCAATTTCTCTTGATCTCCATATATTTCCCAATGCAATGAAAGCTCCTCTTGCTTTTTGTATTCTTTTTTTGATATCACTGTCTATATTGCTGCCAAGATATGTGTACTATTCTACATCTTTTAGTTGTGTTTCTTCAAGTTCAACCCTGTTATCATTACCTGCATACTGTTATGTGTGTAATATTTATTTATAGACTTTCTTAGCTTTTGTATTCGCCATGTTCGATGTGTCCTTGCCACTTGGGTCTGCTCCGACATTTCATTTATTCATGAGCCTTCAGCAGACGTATGCCTGTCTGCTCTGACATTTCATTTATTCATGAGCCTTCAGCAGACGTAAGCCAAGTCCCACTTTCTCGTGTCATCAGCTCCAGGTCTTTCCATGTCGTCCTCGCCATTTTCATGTCTGTCTCCAGTTCTCTTTTCCATGTTTTTTTGGGCTTACCTCTGTTTCTCTTACCCCTGAGATTCCAGAACAAGGACGTACCTTGTAATGCTATCAACAGCTTTCCTCACTGAATGTTCTGACATTTAATTAACCATTATTATTGCTGTAAAAAGTGACCGAAGACACAGCAAACGAGATGAATGCAGTCAGCGACCCATTGCTTGACTGCTTGTGTCAGGGTCAGCGAACCAGAGCTGACCAAGACCCTACTCCACCTCCAAGTGGTGGTCCTGGAAACAGACTGCAGTCTGGCCGAGAGAGTAGGGATCGAAAAGGGAAGGCAAACCCTGTCCCAAAAATGCCATGCTGAAATCGGATGTGTCGGGCCGAAAGGCGCAAATATCGCAGCTTCGCTGTAAACGGCGACACATCGTAACCAATGTCCTTTCCAGGACGAACGCAGAAGAAGAATTGCTGTAAAGAGAACTAATGAAGGAGACGAAAATTAGGCAGCATAACACCTTGCAGAAGACTATAATAGAAGGGAGAGTTGACGGCAAACATGCAAGGGGAAGACAGCGCTATAAGTGGGAAGATAACATCAAGAGATGGACCGGAAAGAGTCTATCAGAGTGCTCCATCAAGACAAGAGACAGAAGACGTTGGAGATCCATTACAGCCAACCTTCGTTGTGGAGATGGCAGCTGATGACGGCTGTAAAATTGTAGCCATCCTAGTAGCGCTCACCTCCTACAGCCATAACTGACTATGAGGATGATGGGATCTCAGCTGTTTTTGTTTTTTTGTGTGTGCATGGTATTCCTTTCGGCGTATTCTTTTCTTTTCTGCATTTCGTAAGAACTTCTGTTCTCCCAATCTTGAGGTGACGCCGTAGGAAGCGTCTCCTCTTGGTGCGAGCGGCAGGTTGCTGGATTTATGCCTAGTACCTTCATGTTGCCACGTGCTGGCCTTCCAAGCATGTATACACTGCGCAGACAGCGCAGACTGCGCTGGCTTGGCCTTGCCCGCCGCATGGAAGATGGTCTCATCCCGAAAGATATCTTCTATGGACAACTGGCAGATGGCAAAAGAACAGTTGGACGGCCGCACCTGAGGTTCAAAGATGTGTGCAAGAGATACATGAGGGCACTGGACATAAATCCAGCAACCTGGGAGGATGAAGCTGCCGATCGCACCATGCGGCGATGCTCTCTACGGTGCCACCTGAGAGTGGGCGAAAAGAAACTCTCACGGCAAGCAGGAGAAAACATCGAAAGGAAAACTAGGACAATAAGCAGCTGAGAGATGTCACCCCAGGGGCGCATTCCCATAGTAAGTTATGGCTGAATGGGCTATTATTATTATTATTATATTATAACCTTCATGTCTCTCCTAGTCACTTAATTTATACCATTTAAATAATATTCATTTGATTTGAGATTTATGTGAACGGAACATGTCTAGGCCAAAAATTTATACTGTTGTTTCTCGACACAGGCTATCCTTTCATTATAACGGTGAAGACGGGCGACAAAGCCAATGCAGGGACTGACGCAAAGGTCTACATCATCATGTATGGTGGAGAAAAAGGGGAGGAAACAAGCGGGAAAATCTGGCTGCAGACGGGTCGGTTCAAACGAAATGAGACAGACATTTTTAATGTGGACGTTGCAAAGATGTTAAGTCCACTTTCAAAGCTTGAAGTTGGACATGATGACAGCGGTGCTGCTCCAGGCTGGTTCCTGGAAAATGTGACAGTAAGTAACGGCACTGCCCCTGTTTTACAAGACCCTGAAAGGGGAGTTAAGAATAGTCAACCTAATAAGGTTTGGGCACAGGGCTTGCTACCCTATTCTGTATATAAACTTTTACGTCAAGAAGGCTTTAAAAACTTGGACTAATCAGCCAAAGCAGAGATGTCAAAACCATTTCTGTCTGCACTATTTATTTTCAATGTGTGGTGTGGTTTCCACTGTCCACTTGATTTCTGTCTTTTTTTAAAATCTATTCTCAAAAGAAGCTTTTTTTCCCAATCTTTTCATTTTACTTGTTCTGTTCTTCAGACATCGGCATTTTGACTTTTTAATAACAGAGTTTGGATGAATATGCTTTTTTTTTTAAATCAGCTGTTGCTTAGTCCTCATAGAGACATCTTGTTGCCTCAGCGGAACACAGAAGTTTCGATCTTATATTATTCATGAGCTATATGGAAAAACTCATTGGAGATGCAAATAGCCTCAAGCTGACCACTGCTATCTTTAACAGTATTTAAGTAGACGTCATAGAGTGTACAAAGAAGAAGAAGAAAGATCTGCTATTGAAAGAAATTACTTCGCTCTTTTCATGATGCGTGTTAGAACCATTAGAGGATGTTTCATATTATGTAAATGATGGACAGCAGAAGATGAGATGGATCGAGAAGTACCCGACAAATGATGAAAATTAGCACCTTAAAGATGACAATTAGCAGGTCACATTTAAGTGTTTAGTTCTTCTTTGCCCCCCTGTATTGGTCAGAATAAGGTTCATTCTATGTCAGTAAGTTCAGCACATGAACTTAAAGATTCAGGTTACGGAGGTGAAGGTGCATGTTCTGAATTACTGTCACATTCACTATCACAAGACAGAAATCTTGAAAATAACTGGTTATGACATGAAACTAGGCCCTATGCAAGATCAACAGTAATCATTTTGATATTGATTGTTTTGGTTTTAAGGACCATCTTCATTGCACATGGACAACTCCATCAATGCTCCGATCTCCTCCCTTAGATCACACAAGGAGGATCTCAGCACAGTGCACGAAGTCTGTAGCACCGGCGAGGATTCCAATGTGTGTATACAGGAATCACACATTCTATAAATATTGTTGTGGTGGTAGGTTGTCTAATTTTGTAAATTTGCCAGGGTAGCGGCCGTATGGCCTACTCTTTACGATTTCCAACTGCCGAGGGATTTTTAATGCGCGCACCATGCACACGGGACGTCCTATTTTTTTTTTGCCTTTAACCAAAAAGGCAGGGCATCAGATCCGACCGCCCAGGGAGATCAGCGGGGAGTATGACATCATTAGGACCCACTGGTTCTGAAACGATATCCATCAAATATATTCCCTGTACTGGAAACTGAGCCTGGTACCTTTAGAATTAGAAGCGGATGCCATACCTCTTAGCCACTCCAACACCCCCTTCAACATAATTAAATTCAGCTCTTTAAGACAAGAAGGATCAGAGGATTTGATATTAGGTGGAAAATTGAGGTCAAATTGGGTAAAGGAAGCCATAGTCTGACAACACAAATGATTGGACTAACATTGGTTGCTGGGACCCCTGTCAGTTTAAAAAAAGAGATGCACAGAATAGTGCCACTGGTTTCTTTCAGACTTATTCTAAATGACAGTTAAGAAAAGTGGGGCATGAAACCAGAAATCTTAACTATACAGTTATTTATTACAGAAAAAAAGAAACAAATTTAATTGCCCTGGATGACCTAGTTGGAAGAAACAATACTTCATATGGGGATAGAATAATTTTTTCCTTGAATACTCTGTGGGATACCCGAAGACTTCCAGAATGTCAGAGTGGCCCAGCATTAAGGTTTAGGGAAGAGATTTTATCTCTACCTTACGAGCCCCTATGCATAACGAGGTCAAATGATCCTGAAGTTTTGATCTTTTATCATTCATTACTATTGAAAGATTTTACTATTCTCTCTTCGGTTCATATGTTCAGTCCATTAGATGATATTTTGTGTTATTTAAATGATGGACAGCAAAAAATGAGATAAACTGAGAAAGGTGCAGGCACCTTAAAGATGCACAAGATAATAGTTGGCAGGTCATAGTTGATGTCTTAACGGTTCAAGATCAAAACTCATTCAGAAAGAGCCTAAAGAAAGTTATTGAATGTCTAGTATGTCAGCTGCCGTTCTGCAGCAAATAGAAGATAAAGAGACATTCAATGAAGAGTTTAATGTCATAACACTCAGTGTTGCCAGTTTGGGCTACTTTGAATTCCATTTTGCTACTTTTAAATTGTTTTCTTGCTACTTTAAAAAAAAAATCTCTGGCAACACTGATATCACTCAGAGTTGTAAATTTTGATTTATGTTACCTTCTGCTGATCAGGTATACTGTCCAGCCACAGGCATTGAGCAGTACTTTCCGTGTCAAAAATGGCTGGCCACTGATGAGGGAGATGGTCTGATCCAGAGGATACTATATGAGCAGAAGGGTTTGAGGAAAAGGAGAGAAAAAGGTAAGGTGTACTGGAGTTATGAAAAAATTGTCCTATTAGCTTAAGTACATGGGTTCAAAACCTGGTATCGTCATGCTGCAGTCTGCCGAGCTGTAAATGGGCACATAACTGCTCTTGACAGGGAAGGCAAAGACAGTGAGGAAGGGAACTGGGGACCCCACCTCATAAAGCTGGACTTGGTATAATGAAGTCTTGAACACTTCACTCCTCTATGGCAGTAACTGCTATGGGAGTCCCTCTACAGTTCTCCATTTTGTTATCATCATCATGATCATTTCTCTTCTCACTCTTTATGGAGCATGGGGTCACCACTGCAGCTGGTCTCCTTGTAGGAAGCCTACACCAAGCACTCACATGCTCTTGTAGCAGTGGTTTCTGTAGCAATCTGTTTGACATGATGATGTTGCCAGCCACATACACAACCTCATATTAGTTGCCTTTTATGACATGCCTGAAGAGAAGTAGCTATATTCTTGCTCTGCCTCCTCAGAGACTTCTGCCAACTACACAGGGCATTCTCTACTATGATATAGACATATTCTGTTGCATCTATCTTTAAAAAAAAAGGAATGCTGTTAGAGGGACTAGAGTTATAAGACGTATTGAGAAGGCACTTTTTTCATAGATTGTGAATGGAAATATTAAGTTACTAATATATGACTTCTCATGTTTGATAGCTTTAGGATAAAAAAGCTGGTATGTGACTAGACTTGACTGCCATAAAGTGTATTGTCTATGGATGGGTTATGTGGGAGGAGGAGTTGTCTCATTCCCTGGAGTGCAGGGCATAGCAGTAGATGGTGTTCTACTGTCTCAGACGGGTTTGGGCAGTGTCTATATTTTGCTATATTTTGTGAACACATTCTGTTTCTGTGACCATTTAGTGTAGAGTGGCCTGTTCTCAGTCTGAAGATTTTGGTTCGATATTTTTGTTCAGTATGATTGATAGTATCTTCCTTATTTGAGGCTGTTATATGTATGAAGATTCTTCTTCCTGTTTTAGCTTGTACCCAAGTGTTTAGCCAATCTTCTTTACAGATGTTTGTGATTATTTGTTTTATTGTTAACATACTCAATGGTTGGTCAATTTGTAGCATGTTTGCTCCCTTCTTTGCTAGTTTTATCATCTGAAAGCTGGTATTACATGTATTCTGCTCCTGTTTGTTGAAGGTAATTATCTGTTTGTTTTGCTGAGTTTATTTATTTGTTTCACATATTCTGACAGAAATGAGCTGGCAGGCATGGGTTTTCACCAGTGACATTGCAAAAGCAGGCACAGACGCCAATGTCTACCTGGTCATCTATGGAGACAAAGGAAAATCAGATGACATTCCACTGCAGAACAAGGGAGAAACCTTTGAAAGGGGGCAGATGGACACATTCCGCTTCAACACAAACGATGTAGGAAAGCCGTACAAGATTAGAGTGTGGCATGACAATTTAGGGACATTTTCTGGCTGGCATTTGGATAAAGTGAGTACCCTTGTTCTAAGAGGGAGTTATAATAAAATTAAAAAACACCTTACAGCGTGAGCCTAACTGGGGCATCGCCTTAGTTCATATGCCGAAAATGTACAATAAAAGGTTTGTAAACCACAACTCAGTGAACTCTAGTCTAGATTTGTTCAAATCATTGGTGAAGATATGAACTTTGGTAAAAATTATCAATACAAACATTATAATAAGAAAAAAACATTTGTCAGTTTTTTTTTAAAGTTATATTGTTGTAAAATGTCTGCCTTAGATTTGTTCATTCTGTACGGGCATCTGCATCCAAGATCTTCTGCCCAGCTTTACTTTCTTAGCGATCTCAATTTCAATCTCAGCCATGCTGTTTGACCTCTTGAGGGCAAAATATTTCAACTTATCAAACATGTTACTGCTTTGTGCGGTTGCTGTAGGTCTCTGAGGAGACAACAAATAGGTCTACTGCCTCACTGTGTGAAAGGTTTGAATTTTGTCTGTTTGTTCGTTAGTTGTTTTTTGTTTTCATTACCTTCTGTTATTTTTTTCTAATTTATTTTAACAACATACTTAAATTTGATTATGATTGGGTATTGCAAGTGTATACTATTATATTACTTTTATAATGATGCATGGCTAAATAATGCTTAAAGTAAATGTGAGGATGAAAGGATACAGTATGCACGATGAGAGAGAGAGAGAGGAAGGGCAGAATGTTAGACGGGCCTGCGTGCCCAAATCTTAACCTTTTGAAAATAAAGTTCATTCGTTCATTTGTGCAAACATGAGAAGAGGTGACGTATATGAGATGCATGTGCCTCATCAAGTCAAATGCATTCTTATATAAACCATCACTGCCAGATCACATGAATGCTTGGTGCAGGCTTTCTGCAGTTGGACCTGCTGCTTCCTAGGGAGCAAGAGGGAAAATAAATGTAATGTCATTTAAAAGTGACATATTCCCAGAGTGATGTATTCCCAGAGTGTGCAGACAGAATCACAGGATGGACAAGTCTGGATTAAACTAATCCTGGAACAAGAACCAAGACAGGGAACATCCCTTGTGTAGCAGCTGTTTATGTTTGCACAGCATCACCCGTAAGCTTGATGTTAAAGCTTTGATTTGCTGTTGCTGTGTGTGACAAACAAATGAATGTCTTTCAAAAACTTGGACCTCATAGCTTTAGGTTAGATAACAAGTTCACCACAAAACTATTCAAAAGAAGACAGAAAGAGCTGTAACTCTTAAACAGACATGTATTGTTTTTTCTTTCCTCTACTGTTTTATGCCATGAAGCACCACAGGAAGTGCAGGGAAGTGGTTTCCTGTCCAGCCCATTAATTTGTGATTTGGTAAATATTCTGCATAGGTGTTTGCTACTCTCTTGATCCATCTTGTCCTGGGTTGTCCTCTTTTATGTAAGGTCATTTCAGCTGTTTGATTATGTTCCCACATTGTGGCTAATGGAGTTTGTTGTGGAATGACGTCTGTCTCACATCACGAATTCTAAATCATTCTGACCTTACCGCTCACCATACATTGTAGAAAGATAAAATACATTAACCAATGAAAACGCTTTCTTGGTCCTGTGTTTACTACTGCTTGGAAATTAAAGATGGGAAGGCCCTATCTGTGTAACCTGATTAACTTCGGAATTTTACTACAGCATTTTAGAAGAATTACCACTTGAAAGAGGGTACCAACACAATATTAGGAATGTTACTCTACCCGTAAGTAATAATACTTTTACTAATACTAATATAGGACGGGAGAAATCTTAGGTTAAATGCATTAGAAGCTTCAGGTTGGCCTAAATTTAGCGGTTTAAACTATACACAACAGAAAATGCAAGTAGTAACCAAAAAGATTATTACATAGATATGTAAAGCCTAATTCCAGGTATAATGTAAGCGTTAAATGACTAAAATTGCATCAGGAATAACGAAGATAATAAAAAAAGTAGTTTTCCTACATTGTACAAAAGGCCAAACGGTACCCATATTTTATGATAGTTATTGCATTCCTCAGGGATTCCATCTCTTACATCCGAGGTCAGACTATAAATAGACTTGCCTAATAAAACTCTGGTCAGTCACGATTTGACAATACACAGAGAGCGGGGAAAAGCAGAGCATTTATTAATGCCAGCGTTTGCCTTCTGCACTTGTTAGCAGACCTTAATCAACCATTGAGGGCCTGTCTGTGTGTGCCTGAGGGTAAGAACGACTATATATATATATATATATATATATATATATATATATATATATATATATATATATATATATATATATATATATATATATATATATATATATATATATGTGTGTGTAATTATATTGATTAATCCATCAGTGCATTAGAAGATGTGTAGGAATGGACAGTGTGTGCTGATGAAACTTACAGGCTCATGTGTAATTTTAGAGGCAAGTCCGCCTTCGGAAATATTTAAAATATTGAGAATGATGGCCAAAGTACGACTGTAAGTTTGATAAAGTATTTAAAGAAGTATTTCTTGAATAGAATGAGTCACCTACCAGGAACATAAGGAAAGATAAAGGGATTGTAGTACTGTATAATTTGACCTATTACTTAGTAGTTTAATTCGCAACCAAATTATTGTATGGAGGCTAATCATGGGAAATGAATGATGATTAAGAAGGTAGAAGAAAACTATGTTCACATTGAATTAAAATGATTGTTGCTACTATACTATACCTTGTGCATCTGCTAGCATGCTAATCTGAAACTGTCTATCGTCCCCATCTATGTCATAGAGGGATATGGATAGACAAATACAGGGATTGCGTTTGACTTTGTTTCAGGTTTAATCATTTAATCCTGTAACCTAAAGCCTACAACTAAGAAGAGGCTTCTCTTACTGAAAGTGCAACGAATGCAGCACCAGTCTATGATAAAGTGCCAGCCATTTCGTGTGTACAGTTGGAACATCCTCATCTGAAGAGTTTATCCAGCATCAGAGGGAGCCATCTACAGTGACTCAGATAAGTTGCTCTCGGGGCAACTGTGTAGCATATGCCGGGTCACCAAACAAATCACCACATCCAGTTCATGATGCAAATAACAGTATATATAGCTCAATTATATTGTAAAGATAATACTAATAATTCTTAAATGAAAGATCAACCAAATCAGATTGTCTACCAAGAGATAGACATCTTACACAAGAGAAAGACATTTTTGTTAAACTGTTCTTATTTATTTAATATTGTAAAATATTTGATTTTTAATGCTTTTCCAAACAGAAAAGAGAAACTGTTTTAATCAATTGTAAATATTTACCAGCAGACTTACTTAAATTCTTTAAGTTAAGTTTTTATTCACTGTTGGTAATTGTTAATTAAATAACTTACCCTAGCAAAGTCAGAAACAATATTATCTACGTACAATAATCACAGAGGCGGATCAGGAGAGGTAGCAGTTAGGGACTCAGAGTACTACATCATCATCTTCTCTGGGAACTTACATAGCTTGACTCTACCTTTGTGTCTAAACACCCTTACTCTCTTCAGAGAAGGGGGTATTACTGATAAGACCAGACTCTTATCTGGCACTATCCTGGTATCATCTGATACACCTTTATGGCCAGGATATCTTCTTATTTTTAAATAACATCTGAACCTCTCACGACAGAGTTCATCCTCGCAAGGTATAACAATCTTTTGATTATCAGTTACAAAATATGCAACATCTTTTGATAGATAGAATTTATCACATGAAAATAGAGTCCAGAAGAGCAAATTAATGGTAGCAGATCAGAGTGCAGCTATAGAGAAGTTGTGTGGAAAATATACTGTTTGATCTTAACTCTTAAAGGACAAGAGGCCAGTGTTCGCAGGCTGTCGCAACAAATGTTAAGTCGAACTGACTTTTGAAAGAGTATTGAATAAAATATTATAGGTTCTCAGAATTGACTCGTGACAGAGACACCTACATGAGATACAGAGGTGGTACAGAGAAAAGAATCCTCTCTAAGGAAGTAATCCTGACAACAATGAAAGGGAATTCTTATAACTCTTGCGACAAGGTCCACTCTGTGATCTCAGACAGACAAGCCCCCACTCCCCAAAGGAAGAATTACAATATAAATTTATATCACTAGACAGATAGACATACAGCAGTAGTGATAAATTCACTCAACTCGGTGGTAAAAGTACGCACACACAACGATGACTATTTATTCTATGTAAATATGGTGATATTAAGTGAAGGATGATGATGATGATGAATAGAGACCACTGTAGGTACAGCAAGTTGAACAGATAGTTACAGGTTAGATACACAACATAAAAGGGCTGTTATAGAACTACAAGTTTCTGATAAAATAAACTGGAGCGTCGTCCTCTGTGGTGTATACTGGTACTACTAAAGTTCCTGGTTTCAATAAAGCATAAATAACTACTGTTCCTGGTTCCCGTGAAGAAATGATAAACTGGGTAGATAATAACCGGAGTGCACTGGCCAATATTCTAACGCTGTCCTGGAACTACCTAATTTGCTCTGGGCAGCGGATTCACAGCACAATAATATTACTTATACTGTTGAGTATCAAGGGCTAATCTGGATACGAGTGCACCTCGAATACTGACGTTGAGTAGGCCTACAAATTAATTCACTTCTCAGGACCTGGATAAACTGCTTATAGATGTGGATTTGTGCAGGGTTATTAGCATTTATGGAAATGCCCCACAATATTGAGAAATAAAATACTTAAGTGCATGAAGACTTGACCACGCTGCCTGCCATGTGGGTTTAGTGATTTGGCGATGGTAAAGTCACACAAATCGGTCGGACGTACACAGACTAGTCTTTTTCTGTCCGATAGTACACAGTGGTTCTAGCGATGAAGAAGCCATGTACCTGATTCTGTTAAACCACACACTGTTGAATTCCCTTGTCAAGCCACGCTACGTTGACTACCCTTGTACAAGGGGAAATTTTCACCGCTCTGGATCTAGATGACTGGTGGTCTTATGAATCAGAAAAGACCGGCCAGCACTTTTAAATGGCTTCCATTCTCAGGGCTCGCAGGAGCGTTCCATGGTTATCTGCTCCCAGCCAATCAGCAGCCACGTAACCATTATGTTGTCCGAACGGTGTCTCCCAAGATTTTATGAGCACTGTGAAGATTTTTTTAAATAGCGATAAGAATAGGGCCGCCTTACGACACAGGCTGATTTTCACAGGTCAGTTTTTGGACCAGAATCTTTGAACTTTGTTTTTGCCCACACTCTTCTAATCTTAAGAATGGATCGAAGCCCAAAAAAATTAGTGGTTGTAAGGATGGGACATGATAATTGTTTTTGTTTCCTTCAGATAGGTCTTTGTTCATATATGTGATCATATATAGTCACATATCTCACTGTTACGAGGCATTCTTGAGTGTTGGTAAACCAATGTCATTATACGTTACATAACATAACCTATTAATACGTGATCAACTAGTCTCCTAAACTCCAAGATCACTCGTAACATCTTTTATCAACATTCCACTATGACTTCTTCTCATATAAATTCCATGCTCACAATCGTAAGTACATAATCCAATTATTCGTAATTCAGTCATTCATATAACAAATTAACATCCCAGTGCTTCTCCACACATAAATATTTTATATACATCTTCTATGTCAAGACACTATGTGGTGCACAAAAAGGCTCATAACACTCGCCTTGTTTTGTTATTTGTTACAGATTGAGTTGGAGAGCATGGAAGGGAAGGAGAGGTATTCATTTAAGTGTGGTCGGTGGTTTGCTGAGGATGAGGATGATAAGGAAATTGTAAGGGAGATACCAGCTGAAGCTCCCAGCATCAAGAAACCTTTACCCTGTGAGTACATGTTTGAGATATGAATAACAAACATTATGGAAGGTGTGGTGTATGTGATTAAACCTTACTTTCTTCTTCTTTAATCCTTAGCCATCGACCATCAAAGCAGTCAGTGGCCATCACGCCTAGTGGCGTCTTGTAGGGCAACAACAAATTGATTCCACTTTGCTCGGTCAGTGGCCATCCTTCGTACAGGGCCCCAACTCTGGTTCATTCTTTGCATCTCAGCCTCCACAGTCCTCCGCCAAGTTGTTTTTGGTCGGCCTCTCTTTCGTTTTCCTTCAGGGGTCCAAAGCATAGCTGTTCTTGTGATGGCATCGGGGTCTCTTCTGAGGACATGGCCAACCCAGCTCCAGCGTCTGCCAGCTATGATGGTGTGCATGTCCTCTTGCTTGCTCCGAGCAAGCAGATCTTGGTTGGTGATGGTATTCGGCCAAAAGATTCGGTGAATTTTTCTTAGGCAAGTTGTGTGAAAAGAGGACAATTTCGACATTTCCTTATCTGTAACTCTCCAGCATTCCGCACCATAGAGAAGCACAGAAAGCACACAGCTCTGATATAATCTTAATTTTGTGCTTGTGCTGTATTGAGAGACTTCCAAATGTTGTTTAGGCTAAAAAAGGCTGTTCTTGCCTTATTTATTTTGATGTTGATGTCTTTACATGCCCCGCCATCTGGTCTTACAATGCATCCTAGGTATGTGAAGGTGTCTGTCTGTACCAGTTGCTGATTCCTTACTGATATGGGCTCAGGGTTGCTCACATTGAGCGTCATGACCTCTGACTTCTTTAAATTGATGGTTAAACCTTACTGCCTTGCGTTTATTAATACTGTAGATATCTGCAAGTTGTGTGTGCTTTGTTGCATTTATGTGTTACAATATTTTTTGGAAAATAATGTTCCCTTTTGTCATGGTTCCAGAGCATCTTAGAGCTCACTTACAAAAGCTTTGTAAACAGTAGGATTTAACATATTATGAGGTTGATTATTTTGTTGATTTGCTCATCTAGTAATTGATTGATAGAGTAGAAGTCTGCCTGATGAAAACTAATTCCTCTGTGTCGTGGCTGATTGATAGATTAGAAATATCTTACTTAATGTGAAGCCATTTATTCATTTAGTGGTGCGCTATACAGTACAAGAGTACACAGGCAAGAAAGCATCTGCTGGTACCAATGCTAATGTGTACATCAACATCTTTGGAGATCTGGGTGACACTGGCAACCGTTTCCTCAAGAATTCCAAGACCAACAGGGATAAATTTGAGAGGGGAAAGGTATGAAACATTATTCCGTTGTTCACATTCAGGGCTAATTTTTGATGTGGATAAATGAAAATAAGTGGAATCACAAAACTACTATTTAATTACTTGATAATAATTCCTGTCTGGTAAGCTGAGTTTGTTAAATATACACGGGGACAAAAATAAGGTATTTTGTAGACGTTAATATTTTGTCTGCAAGTTCAAATCTAAATACACTGAAATGTTTGGTAAATACAAGTTCATGGTCAAGTTGTGTTTGGTCTTGTATGACGAGAGGACTGGGGATTTAACAGGGATACTACTGGATGTCAAAAGTGAATGGAGTTAACAGGATCTTAAAAACACAGCAAAGATGATGTGACACAGGTTTAAGTTTCCCAGGATAGTTAGGTTTGAAATTGGTGAAGTGTGTGAACTGTGTTTCAAATGAATGCCGTACTTTTTGTTATTGCATGGCAACTAAGATCAAGGTAGAAATTTACTCTGTTTGGAAAGGGGGAAAACAGGTCTTCTTTAGCCAGTATTTATAGCACCAGAAAAGCAGTGATATAAGAAATAACGTGTGAACAAAAATTATGAAATTTACATCAAAATTCAGTTCAGATGATGGTTAGAATGGAAGGTAAACTATGATCAACAAATGATGCAGCACTGGAAGGTGCAGCACATTTATGGTTGAAATGCAGAAGTAAAGCTTTGGGAATACAAATGGTAGAACTTTATTTTATCTGAAAAGTTCACCAGAACTAAACAGCAAGTGTAGTGGCCTTTCCAGATGTAAGAATAGTGGGGCTAAATAATATAACAATATAGTGTCCGTAAACCTTTTTTTAAAAAGTAAATTAGCATTATGTACTTTTTTGTTTTAGAAAACGGTGTTTTATATTTGTTTTAGAATACAACTTATTATTTTTCTGCTAATATAATTTATGACCATGGTTCAGTGTTGTGTTATTTAAGTATAGTCAGTCACATCTTATTTGAAAACTCGGCATTATTTTGTATATTTTGACTGCCATTAAACCACAAATCATGTTGGTACTCCAGTGTGTGTTTGCTTTTCACAGTAAATTTGTATCCCACAGAAAACTAACATTAACTGTTTGTTCTTTACACTCAGAGAGCTTTAGAAGTGTCTTATGGCATTGGAAATAATCTTATAAAAATTATGATTCTTTTATCTTCAGATGTGCTATGTAGAATTACTTCCCATGACACACTTTATCATACAGGGTGATTGAAAATTCACTTGGTATTTTTAAATGGTTATTTCTTCAGTCCTCTTCAACTAATTTATATGAAATAAACATCACAATAAAGACAATTAACTGCTATTGATTAAAAATCACATTAACATTACAACTCAGTGTGAGATCGATTTGGTCAGCACATGATTTCAAAGCGGGCAGCGTCAGTGTATTGGCAATTTTATATTTTATTTTGTTTTATTGTGTTTCTGGGAATTTAAAATAAACATATTTGTGAAATGGAAGTAATTGCTCATAGTTTTGATATTTGTTTCATGCATATCTAGAGGATGCACGTGAGGAAATAAAAAGTTAAAAGTAAGAAACAATTTTTGAGTGTAGATCACTCATTACCTTTTAGTATAATAATAATAATAATAGCCCCTTCAGTCATAACTGACTATGGGAATGCGCCCCTGAGGTGACAGCCCTCAGCTGCTTATTTTCCTGGTGCTCCTTTCGACGTTTTCTCCTCACCTCTGCTTCTTGTGTGAGCCTCTCTTCGCCCAATCTGAGGTGGCGCCGTAAATAGCATCGCCACTTAGTGCGATCGGCAGCTTCATCCTCCCATGTTGCTGGATCCATGTCCAGTGCCCTCATATCTCTCTTGCACACATCTTTGAACCTCAGCTGTGGTCGCCCAACTGTTCTCTTGCCATCTGCTAACTGTCCGTAGAAGATATCTTTTGGGATGCGACCATCATCCATGCGGCGAACATGGCCAAGCCAGGTTCGGGAGTAAACCTTTTAGTATACGTGAGCTAAAACCATGTTTTTATGCACTAGTTTCCAGGATTAAATGTTTAGGTTGGGGTGTCCTCAAATATTTTATCATATTTTTCTTACTTTATATACTGGAGGATTGTGTTATATATCAAAAGGTGCATAATTGAAAGGGCTATTATATAAAAACCAATTATTGTTTCTAAATGTAAATAATACACAAATATCGTCAAACACATGTTGCAAACAATTTTCTTTTTTTTTAATTTGAAAAAAGAAAGTTTAATCTTACCTTCGTATACAAAGCTTTGCGCAGGTCTGGAACTCCTACAATTATTTTCCTTTTATGTTGTATCCAATTATACAGAATACAGACAAGTTTCATTTGTTTTGGATAATAAATAAAAATGTTGTGTCCTTTTGAAATGTTCAGGTCACATATTGAAAACTTACGATGAAAATAAACTATGTACACAACTTTATACACAACTGATATTTACATTTGCCAAAAACTATTTCCTTTCATGATAATTAGCAAAACAGTTATATTGATGTAGATGGGGATTATTTATGCATCCTTCACAATAAAAGGATGTCCTGACCCTTACTTGAGGGGTGCTGCAAACGACACAGTTGCGATAAAATTTAGATTTTTTTAACAATATGGTTTGTTCCTCCTAGTCTGTTAACTGGATTTTTCACTTGATTGTCATGTCCAATCCTGGGAGGAATTTGCTGGAAATCCACATTAGCAACAAGAGAGAGCTCGTTGACACGTTGCCGTTTAAATTGAAGAAGGCTCTGTTTTTTGGCATTTGTTGTTCTTGACAGTGCAAATAATTTTTGTGCATTGAGCTGTTCTATTTCAAAAATCCAGAAGAAAATTTTTTCCACCAATTTCTTGTTCTTCTGCTGAATGTGCCATATGTTACAATGTTTTGGTCCACTCTGTCACCTCCATTCATGTGTTGATTGTAATCATCAATCATCAGTGGTTTATTTTTTGTTTTGCCAGAGCAATTGGTATGTCTTTACTTTCCACTGTTGCGCAGCTTGATACAAGAATGCATGGTTTTTTTGCTTTTTTGTCCCTAAACATTACACATAAAAATCTATTTTCTTGCTCCATATACCATTTCATTTCCGTATGCATTAGCTGTGTAGTTTTCAGCTCTTTTGGGAAGTTCTTTCGATTAACATTGACAACCCCAGTAAAATAATGGCTTCTGTTATTCAGATATTGAAGCAATATCGATCAGCATAGATGTGATGACCTTTTCCACATGGTTGTAGCAAAGTGTCAAATACTTTGATGGCTTGCTGGCTATTTACATCAACTTCTGGACTGTAAGAAGTATTGGTCCCAAAGTATATCAACAAATTTACTACATACCCAGTGCTACTGTCGCAAAGACCGAATGTCTTCACATGATATTGTTTGGGTTTAGAGGCATTGAACATTTTGTGAGCCCATCTGCCTTTCCATCCAATTACCATTTCATCCAAAGAATGCTTCCTGGAATCTAGATAACATTTTCTGTAGAAATGGTTTGATCTTTGCTTTACCTTGTGCGTCTACATCACTCACATAGAACATATTGTGATATAACATCTGAAACCTATCCCGTGTAAACATCTGTCTGTACCAGGGAGTTTGCATAGAGCCTTCATTAGACCAATAATCACTAATGGCTGGTGTTTTTTAGAATCCCCATTGCTATTATCACAGCAAAAAACTTGCACAGTTCTGGAGATGTAACTAGAGACCAGTTTTGATAAAACAGATCTTTTTGTCGCTGTTTCTGATTTTGACTGACAGTCGCTCAACATATTCATTTATAGAAACAGTAAGCTCTTCTATAATCTCATGAGTTAAAAGAGCTTTGAGACAATAAAATGCAGAAGAATCATCAGGTATAATATTTGGATTCACACCTGTAATCCTAGCATGAGGCAGTACAAAGCAGAAAGCATTCTGTGTTGAGCCAGCATCCACTTCATTCCATCTAATCTCCTCATTCACTACACTTGTATTACCATCAGTACTTGTGCGCTGGTGAAACCGCGAATGGCTCATTAAATCAGTCGAGGTTCCTTAGATGACACGATCCTACTTGGATAACTGTGGCAATTCTAGAGCTAATACATGCTTACGGTAAGCGATTGAGGGCAAGTTCCGTATCCTACTAGTGACTAGGCTGTTGCTACTGGTGTCAGACTGTATCGGCTAGACCGTTCCTCTGACGTCCAGGCCGGGTCATGCTGCATGGGCAACAGCTTGATCTAACATTGCCCAACCTCGTGCCACCGAAAGTTATTTCGGGAGGTACGCTCCTTTGGTCAGAAATGACTGGTAGGGAAGATCACATGATCACTTGTGGGTTCTGCTTCTCTATGGGGTAATCTAGATGTATCTTCTCTTAGTCTTTTCTTCATGGGAGCTTTACCTTTTCCTTGTTGTCTTTTCACTGGCCTGGCATTTTTAGTACTAGTACTATTACTAGAACCAGCTAGGGGAAACGCCCCCTCCTCATCGGATTCAGTGTTTTGATTATAGATATCTTCGCTGGGCAAAATGTAATTTGAATCTGAACTGTCATCATTGCTCGATAACTGATCATCTTCATTTTCAATCTAAGAACAAAAAAGTTGTGCTGCTTGTACAGCCGATAACCTTTGCTTACAATCGTTTGAAGATGAAGCCATTTTGGTTAGAAAAAGCTTGTTTACAGTTGACAGCCCAACAACAAAGGTACTAAAATCTAATGTAATCACAAGAAAAACCACACTACGCTGCAAATGTAAACAGATTGAATACAGGAAGTGACTTTATAAATATTGGATTGAATAAAACATCGACAATTTTTCATTAAACTTTGCCAATAGAGACTTACCATCATTCGCCAGTTCTACTGGCAAGCCGTAAAATTGGTACTAAACGCCCACCAGTTCAGTTGGCGAGCTGTATTGTAAGAGTTACTGGGATGAATCTAATTGTCCTTCAGTAGAAAGTAAGGTAGGATCAAAGTTCAACTTTGTGTAGCTTCCACTTTTTTTTTCTCTCAGAGTGTGAGATTGTTGTGCAACCTTTCTGTGGGATTTTCCTTTTATTCTTCATTAACTTTGAGCTGCCTATGGAGGACAGGCCTTCAACAAATACATTGCAACCTGTTCTGTCTTGTTCCATCTGTTGAAGGTCTTCCCATGTCTTCTTTATCCCTTGTTATGTCTTGTCTCTATTTCTCTTGTTCATGTGTGTGGAAAACTTCTTGGATCCTTAGTCCCTGGCTGACAAAGCAGTCAATGGCCATCACGCCTAGTGGCGTCTTGTAGAGCAGCAACAAACTATCCCCATTTTGCTAGGTTGGTGGCCATTCTTCTTACTGTTCCCCAACACTGGTTCATGCTTTGCATCTCAGCCTCCACTGTTCTCTGCCAGGTTGTCTTTGGTCTGCCTGTCTTTCACTGTCCTTCTGTGGTCAATAGCAAAGCAGCTCTGGTGATGATGTAAGGGTTTCTTCTTAAGAAAACTTAGTTGTATAAAAATTAAATTATTTATAAACCATCCTTTTGTGCAGTATAATTACTCAGTCTTATGTTCTTTTTTATTAGATAGATGAATTTGAAATTGAGGCTGTCACTCTAAGCAAATTACGGAAAATCAGAATTGGCCATGATGGTAAAGGTGCAGGCGCTGGCTGGTTCCTGGACAAAGTGGTTATTATTCCCCAAGATCAGAAAGATAAACAAGGGGAGGTCACTTTCACTTGCAACCGTTGGCTAGCAGAAGATGAAGATGATGGACTTATAGAACGTGAAATTACAGCTAGTGGTGCACAGATGTTAAGCAGTAAGTTTGTTTTTCTGTATTAATCAACACATACTTTCACTTGTAAATGCATTGTTTAGGCAGCAGATATCTCTTCTGAAGCATCCTAAAATCTCAATGGAGACCAAAAATGATGCAAATCTTGTAAGACAGCCATGTTCAAAATCAAATATGTTTAACTACAATCATAATTTTAGGCACAAGGAATGCCAAGGAGTTTCAAAATCACATAAGTGGCTGCAGCTTTTGAGAGTTAAGAATGCCCCATCATACAGACCGTACACAATATCCAAGCACGTCACTGGAACTTCCCACAGTGCTTGACATTAAGAGTAGAAGAAGAAGGAAAGAAAAAAGGTTTGTGTACAGATATGTATGTGATCCAGTTGATGATGATCACTTTCCAGCTTTTAATAAGATCAGAGTATAGTATGTGTTCACGTAAGCCAAATGACTGATGAGTGGTCCATTGGATTACAACAATATTAACTCTATACAGAGCTGGATTTATGTTCTGTCTTGTCTGGCGGAAAGTAAAATTTGCTGTAGTTTTTCCAGTCGCCACTTAATGCCAAACTGTGTTTCTAACAAAATCAGCATTACCATCCCTCCTGATTTTTTTTCTTTTTGGCTCAGACATACTGTTTGAATTTATTACAGTCTGATTACGTGCTCCTGTATCCATAACTTCACTATCAACATCAGACCTCCCATTATTATCCTCGGTTTCTGACTCAATATCAGGCTCCTGCTGAAAATCTGAGTTGGTTCTGCCACTATTGGAATAACTGCTACAATCTGAATTAATATCACTATCCAAAATTTCTTCAAATAACTTCCTAGCTTGATCTGAAGTTAATCTTCGAGGTCTGCCAGAAGCAGTGGGTGTGGCCATTTTATCTAATGAAATATGCACTTTAAAACAATTGAAAATTAATAACTTAACACAGCGACACGTCATATCTCTCACGGCAAAATTTTAAAATGGACACTCTTCTTGTCGGAAATGACGTTTTGGGTTCTTAAAATTGGATAACAGCTCTAGAAAAGGGGAGCAAAAGGTACGAAATGATATATCGTTGACCAGGTCAAAATGAGAGAACCAGAAAGCCGATTTAACATTGATTGGGACTTTAAGAGTTAAAAAAAATATCTAAAGTTATACATCTTAAGCTGTCAGTGCCTATGGATATTGACTCAGATATCTTGGCAGCAACATAGACAAAGTTGGAAGAATGAAAGTGATATTAAAATAAGAGTACAAAAGGCAGAACAAGCATTTGTTGCATTGGGAAATACATAGAAATCAAAAGAAATTAGATCCAATACATAAATCAAAATGTAACTCAAATCTCAAGCCAGTTCTGTTGTGCGGCTGTGAAATATGGAGAACAACAAACATGACTACCAGAAATTTAGACTTTCATAAATGGGTACTTTTGCAGAGTAGGAGAATTAAAATGGCATGACAAGATCACCAGTGTAGAACTGATGAAAAAAAAAAAACTAGACTAATATCATTGGAACACGAAGTCAGGAAAAGATGTTGGTGCAGGATAGACAAACATTGAGAACCAGTTGATAGAATTATTTGACAGTCCTTAATCTGGAATCTCCAGAGTTAGCAAAAATAGAGGGAGACTGAAAACCTCCCAGAGAAAAAACTGGACAGACTTAAAATGAGTAAAGAAGGCATAGAAAGTGTTGAAATGGAGACCAACAGAAATGCTTGGTGTGAACTTGTTAAACACTTTTGCCCACAAAGAGTTGAGGGGTGATGAAAGCATGAATGAAAAACACAGCTGTGGTCTGGTTAATAAGAGGCTAATTATCATCGTCTGTACATTACTCTGTTTGATTTAGCTTGCAATGTGGTATGATTATTGTTATTTTTATCTTATATCCAGCTACCACATACCATGTCTCGGTCAAAACTGGAAATGAGATTGGTGCAGGAACTGATGCGAATGTGCTCTTGAAAATTTTCGGCACTAATGGTGACACGGGTAGCCTTCAACTTCGCCAGTCTGAAAAATCCACAAATAAATTTGAGAAAGGCAAAACAGATCTCTTTAAACTTGAAGCTGAGGATGTAGGAAAGGTACATAAATGTTGTCATTTATTTATTTGTGGGTGCTTGTTTTTTAAATAGTATTTGTTTTCATCTGCTACCAAATTGCAATGACAAACAAGTAAATGATTTACAGAACATTATGAGCAGTACAGTGTATGATGCCCCACTGTATGGTGTTAATTCATTCCATAGACCCTGTATTGTCGTGAAAATGTCTTAAGTCGAATCCAGTAGTATAAAGTTTTTTATTAATTCATTCCAATACCTTGGAAGTTAATATCTCCTTCCTTAAAAGATTATTTTTACAATGGAAATATTAGTTTTGTACAGAATACTTAATATCAAACCATGATGAGAAATTGTTTAAAATGTTAATGAGGTCACTTGTTTTACTTACTATTTTTAGCAAGTTGTTGTTAAAAATGACAAATACAGATTATAAACATTTGTTTAAATATGGTAAAAATGGTTTGTTAGGGATAAACCAAATTCTCATACTAATGCACTAATTTTAGCACACTCATCATGTTTTTCATCATTTATTGTTCAATTTTAATTGAAATTTTCTGCTTCTTGCATTCTGTTGGGGCCCATCAGTTTACACAATGTTGTAATTATAAAACACACATTCTGTTAAATATGTCAGATAACTACACAATAATTAGATTAAGTGCAGCACACAACCAAAGGAAGTGTAAACACTGAGATGTTATCCTTCCCCTCACACACTTCTCAAGATGTTACAAAACACTGCTGTTGGTTGACATGCTTCCCAGAATGCTTGCATTCGCACCACTAGCTGATTTACTAACGCTCACACTCATCAATGTGATCTGGTTGATGGCAGTCATAAGCCCATTATAAGTGCATACTTATCATATAGCGAACATTATTTTATTACGAGCAAGTGTACCCATCAAAACAATGACAGGAGAAGAATTAAAGCCAATATCTTAAACTTTCAGCATCTGCAGCACATTTAAAGATCTGAGAATAGGGAATATGTAAATAGAGTGTATTTTGACTAATTACTTAACGGCTTTTTAATCACAACATTTTTGGTAAATGTATGGTTATCTTTAAAATAGTTTGCCTTGATTGCCTGTGTCCTGAATATATACTTTAAGATTGTCTAGGTTTCATCCTCATGTGAGCGCTACATAAAGTTGATCATGAGTAAAGACTGCTTCTAGAAGGTATATACCTAAATGATCAAATGATTGTCCCCATGCTTCATTGATTGTGGAGGCAAAAACTCAAATCACAGGAAACTGGCAATGTCTCAAGATGACAGGAGAGCTGGTATCACTTTCCTTATAATTTAAGCGTAGAATGAAAACTCATCCACCTTAAATGGGTGTTTATTTTAAAGTCATTTGACCGTATGCTGAACCAATCTTAAAGTGAAGATTCACAGTAAAGTGCATTCTTATGCTGGAAACTGGGTTCAGTACTCAAGAGAAACCCAGCTGTGACAGACCAGGCCAGTCAACAGCTTAGTATGGCTAACATAAAGTTGTAAAGATACTCCAACCATTAACTCCATTAAGTATTTAATGGCAGAATATGGAAGACACTTTACTTTATTGTTAGTAATTTTAGAATAAGTAAACAAAATAACTGAGCCAATGAAAGCAAATACCATCAAACTTATGAATGGAAGTTCATCAGCATGACTTCAAAAGCTTAATGGAAAAAAAAAACTTGCTTAGCAAGACAGCTAAAAATCATAAAACACTTATTCTTCATCAGCAAGACCACAAATGCATAATGAAAAAGTTTTACTTGTGTAGTGTGAAATAAGACAGCAAAATATAATGAAGCACCTTGAATGTAAAGAGTGATGAAATTAATGTCATGTGTATATAATCTTGCATGCATTATGAGTTTAAAAAATAAGGTTTAACTTATGCACAAGTTTTTTTTCATTTATTTCAAGATAATATCTGTTCTTTCTCTCCATTTGTTATTGAATATTATTTCAGTTTGTAGGACATGTTTTGAAGGTGCCTGTTTCATAAATTATTATTTTTTAAACTGAAAATTATGAATCTTACAAAATTAATTAACCCTTTGAATCCTACCCTTCTGATTCTGCCTGTCATAATTACCTTAGTGCCCAATCTAATTAGCAGATAGTCAGTCATATGCTGCTATGGCTATGAATTTTTACATTGCTTTTTTCTTTTCTTTTTTTTTCTTTGTAGTTTGTTTCATAGCTATTTTTAAAAATGTGGAGCTATGAAGGTTTCACAAATCCTATTGATTGTGATATCAATTGTTTATGCTTTCATAAAATCGTATCTGAGCGTCGAGCATGCTTAGGCCTATCATTTAAAAAGATAGAGAAATTTGAAGAGCTAGAGAAAATATATCAGGGCAGGTCAGCTTCTGTTCTTAAAGGTAAAGGTACTCCTATAGCAGATACTGCTGTAGGGGAGTCAGGTGTTAGAGACTTCACTATATTTCATCTTTCCTCAGTGCCTTTTCCTTCCCTAACTCATCAAGGTACCCAATTACAGCTGGGTAGACTGGAGCATGCCGTTTAAGTGATTCAAACCTGGCACTTATGCTGCAAGAGACCAGCGCTCAAACCACTCTTCTGTTCTTAGAATACTGATTTAATAATTCCTCTTAATAAAAATTAGGAAAGTCACTGAAATGTATCATTTCATAAGCATTGATAATTAAAGTAAAAGAAACCTTATAAGTATAAAAATATCTTATCTGGATATTTTAACCTTTAGATTAAAAAGATAAAAATCGGCCATGACAGTAGCAAACCTGGAGCTTCTTGGCTTCTAGATGAGGTTTGCATTGATGTCCCTTCAAAAGGAGAGCACTACACGTTTGCCTGCCATAAGTGGTTGTCAGAAAAGACCCAGCTGGAAGTGGAACTGGAACCATCAGACACCAAGAACATAGAGAAAAGTTTGTATTTTGTTATTCATGTTTACCCTGTTAACTCCCAACCAGTATACATACTAATATATAAGTTAGGTGGAACACTAGCTGCCAACTTGTGTACTGCTAAAGATGTCTGCCTGTTCATTTACATGCAGTAATGTCCAATACTTTACTTGAAAATGAAGTAACAACAAATAGTCATTGCTGTAAAGGTTATTTGCAAAGGAACAGAAATACAATTTTAAATATTAGGGCACAATAATTGGATTGTTTGAGAAAAGCATCAGCTGGGAGACTTTTTTCAGGCCATAAATCGAGGATTCCTCAGCATGAGAGAGGTTGGTAAGAAAACGAAGATGGCTGTATACTGCTCCACCTATGTCCCAGTCTTGACATATGAATGCGAGTCATGGGCAATGACTACAACCCACAAAAGCCAGATCCAAACCTCAGAAATGAGGTATCTGAGGAAGGTGGTTGAAGTAAAAAGAAGAGACATGGTCCGCAACCAGACGATACGTCAAGGCCTTAAATCCCACCCCCTGCAGACCCAAGTAGAACAGTCCCAACTAAGATGGTTTGGCCATGTCTGCAGAATGAGAGAAGATTGGCTACCACGACAAGCATGGGAAACTAAGAGCCAGGGATCTGACCCCCAGGATGACCCAAAGTCCGCTGGGAGGACAACATTAGACAGTCTTTGAAGGACCGAGGACTAGAATGGAACCAGGCCAGGAGGAAGACAGCCGATAGGATAGTCTGGCGCTCTCTCTTCCAAACCTCTACACCTCACGGTAGAAGGGGAACGACTAAGTAAGTAAGAGAAAAACAGCTGAAAAGATTGAGTAAGATATGACCAGATGTGATATATATTTTGAGAATCAAACCTAAGCAGCATGGGCATGTAACGCCAGTATAGAAGTGACTTGGAAAAAGATTATCCATCAGAAGATTGATGGGACAACATACACCTTAGAGTAGTAAAACCTTACAACATACCATATCACACTCCATGCAGTTGATCAGAATTTGATATTAAACACTCGTTGCCATGCTTCAGAGCACAGGCAATAGAATAATGAAAAATACATATGCATATATAAAGAGACTGCTGGGGCTTTTCTTTGAGCAGCCTAACTTACTAATGTAAAGAAAACCTATTCTTCCATAACAATAATAATAATAATAGCCCCTTCAGTCATAACTGACTATAGGAATATGCCCCTGAGGTGACAGCCCTCAGTTGCTTATTTTCCTGGTGTTCCTTTCTACGTTTTCTCCTCTTTTCTGCTTGTTGTGTGAGCTTCTTTTCACCCAATCTGAGGTGGTACAGTAGATAGCATCGCCACTTGGTGCAATCGGCAGCTTAGACTTAAGCAAAATTTAAAAAATAATTAAGGGTGTGTATGATTCTTTTAGGTTAGGGAGAGATCATCTTGGGAGGGGGAAAAATTGAAAATAAACCTTAGTGTCTAATTCTTGTTTAAAATAACAAAAAGTACAAACTGAATATGAAACCAAATGAGCTTAAGGTAGCTGTGATGAAAATAGGGAACTCGTGTTCTGTTATGAATATAATTTTGTGTCATTAAAAGAAAAAATCTTTATTTTATATGCTTCACGCTTTAGTTACAAACAGTATTAGAATGTGAGATGATGGCACCCTCTGGATGGTCCCAGGTTCAAATCATTGTTGTGCTTCTCACTTTTGTTACATTGCTTTTGACTTCCTTTTTTTCTAATGAGTGTCTATTATTTTTGTTAATGATTAACTAATCACAGACCGCAGGTTTTCCTCTTTGTTTAAAAAAAAAAAAAAGCAATAAACGGAACCCCTTTGTCAGAGGACATCACAGGAGAAATGTGAATCCAAACTTGTACCACAGTTTCAGCAATGTAAAATTGTGCAATGGACAAAATGGTACTTTTATCAGTTATTTGTTTTGATGAATATTTTTAATTTGTATTTCTAACATTTACAGCATGTCTTTTCTTTCTGTGACAGCTATACCATATGAGATTACTGTGTGGACAGGTAATAAGGCAGGTGCTGGCACAGATTCCAATGTGTTCATCCAGATGTACGGAAAAGAGGGCAAAACTCAGGAAATCAGTCTACGAAACAAGACAGACAACTTTGAAAAGGGTCAAGTTGACAAATTCAAGGTCAAAATTTTAAAATCTTTAAGATATGCTTTGGTACATTTGTTCAAAAATTGTAAATACTTATCAATATAACTGCAAACTTGATGCTTCACAAAAGAATTGGATTTATATCAGTATTTTGACGTATGCCCTGTGAGGTTCCTGGTGGACTTTGATGAGACAAAGAAAGAATATGACAACTGCTCCTTCAGGCATGTCATACGAGGCAACTATTATGAGGTTGTGTAGGAGGCTGGCAACCTCATCATGCATAACTAATTGCTTCAGAAACCACCACTGTGATTACATGTGAATGTTTGGTGCAGGCTTTCTGTAAGAGGACCAGCTGCAGTGGTGGCTGTGTGCTCCATAAAGAATGAATAGGAAAATGATGATAATGATTATGAGGTATTAAGAAAAGTCATGTCAGCTTTACAAGATAAGCAGCGTTGGTATCACAAGACAAGCAGCGTTGGTATCACAAGACAAGCAGTGTTGGTATCACAAGACAAGCAGCGTTGGTATCACAAGACAAGCAGCATTGGTATCACAAGACAAGCAGCGTTGGTATCACAAGAAAGGTTGAATTGGTAATACAGATCTGAAACCCACAGTCCGAACACCCAAAAACCAAAATATTACTAACTTAGTCTTCCTCCTGGCCTGGTTCCATTCTAGTCCTTCAGAGATTGTTTAATGTTGTTCTCCCAGCTTCCTAAAATAAAGTTTTTTCTGTCGACTTTATCAGACTGATTTTTGGATGACTTGTGCGATAACCGAAAACCAAAAAAATCCTATTTCTGAAACACAAAAAAAAAGGTAAAGGAACCCGTTACACGCCCATTGAGGCATATTGGGAATATGGTGTTAGGCCCATATTATCTTGACCGTCGGCACACGAGGGGTGATGTGGTCGGCATCACGCCGGCCGCCTTAACCTTCCCAGAGTAGCTCTGGTACCCATTTGGGGCTGGGTCAACCCAGGAGCCGTTTGTGGCCTAAAAATTTTCCGCCTCATCTGGGGATCGAACCATAGACCACTGCGCTAGGAAGCCAGTGCACTAACCACTATGCTACCGCGGCTCCTATTTCTGAAACACAGCTGACCCCAAACATTTCAGATTGTGGGTTATGGACCTGTTCAAGAAAAATGATGCTAGTTTCATAAGAGAGGTTGGCTTTGCTATCATTTGAAAGGTTGTGTTGGTATTACTAGAAAGTTGTGATGGTATCACTACAAAGGCTCTGTTCATAATAATATTTAAATGCACTGAAGATCGTTTCTGTCACATGTATCTATCCATGTCATTTGATAGCAAAGAAGCAGAAATGTGTAATATCATAATCTCACTGAATTTTCAACTAAACCATTCTTTTCTTATAAGTTGGCCAGCTGGCACAAGCCTGATGGAATATATCACAAATGATGGTTTAGTTAATTTAGCCTAGCATTTATTAACTTATTGGTCATCCAGTTTTTGGGGAATATTGAAAATCAAAGTTTGCTCAGATAATTATAACCATATGTGAAGTCCAGATTTAAAAAACAATGTTTGTGTGTGCTGGTATATTGCAATTACGATTTGTGTTAGCTTATTGGCAGAGTTGTCATCAAGGCTTTCCAAACAAGTGTCGAGCCGAGTCGCTAAGAAAATTCTGTAAGTTGAGTCACTGTGTTGATTGGCTCAAGTCAACAACACTGAAATGGCAAGTCCTGACTCGAGTTAAGTCAAATTGCTAATAAAAAAAAAACTCTCAAATCAAGGGACTTTAGTCTGATTGGATTCAAGCAACTCAAGTTGAAGACACTGCTTATTAGATCTTTATGCCAAGTATAATCTTATAATGATCCATAACAAGTGCAGAATGCAAGAATTGAACATCAAAAGCTGATGATATCTTCGCGTACAAATCTTGTGTGTTGTATTAATATTGAAATGTGCTAAATCAACCTCAAAAGTCATGCTAACAGCTCATGAAAGTAGCATTTTGTCTGATCTGTCTGTATTTTGTGTTCATTGTATACAGCTAGGGACCGAAGACGCACCGACAGTGATAAATGCAGTCAGCAACCCATAGCTAGACTGCTTGCGTCAGGGTCAGTGAACCAGAGCTGACCAAGACCCTACTCCACCTCCAAGTGGTGGTCCTGGAAACAGGCTGCATCACTGCAGTCTGACTGAGAGAGTAGGGATCAAAGTGGGAAGGCTAACCTGGTCCCAAAAAATGCCATGCTGAAGTCGGATGTGTTGGCCGAAAGGTGCAATTATCGCAGCTTCGCTGTAAATGGACACAACGCAACCAACATCCTTTTCAGGACAAACGAGGAAGAAGTAGTATACAGCTAAAGAATCTTAATGCATGTTTTGTCCCCATTTTTCTCTGTTTAGCCCAGCAAATCAAATATGACTGAATGGAATGAGATCATCTTCATGTTGCCACGTCTGATTTTGATGAAAGGCCATCAGTACAGTTACAAATATCTGTTTACGAATGTTCTTATTTAATGAAACTTCAGCTTCATGACTATCAAATGGTATAGGTTACATGTAATGTTAATGACTCATACAACATAAATCTTCCAGATTGAGGCTCCAGATGTTGGGCAGCTTCAGAAAGTCCGCATTGGGCATGATGGAAAAGGCATTATGTCAGGATGGTATTTGGAAAAGGTTAGACCTGCGTGAAAATAAATGGAACATTACTAAGGCATGGAATCTGGCTTTAATTAGTGAATCAATGACAAAGTTGTTAGTTAAATTTTTTTAAAGAAGTATTTATGGGGTATTTACTGTCTGATTGGCGAAGCAGTTAGAGCACTTTCTTCTCGAGGAACAGATACCAAGTTCCCGGGATCACAACCAGGTAATGTCATGCTCAAATCTACCTAGTTGTAAATGGGTACCTTATCTGCTCTTGAGTTAGGGAAGGCAAAGGCAGCAAGAAAGTGAACTGTTCATCACACCTCAAAAAAAGCTGGACCTAGTGTGGCGAAGTCTCTCCCCTACGGCAGTATCTACTCTGGGACTGCCTTTATCTTTTTATTTACAAGGAACATGACAGCTTGTAACAGTCCTTATCCATAATTGTTACTATGGGTGTTTTTAGATGTTTAACACCTACCATATGCCCGGGTTCATAGGCTCTTCAGCACAGCAAACTGGCACAGGAACATGAATAGGTCATCAAACAACACATTGAGTACAACAGTACCATGAATTATTACACTGACAATACATTTACATAAAAAGCAGTCACGTCTGGCCAGTCGCCACACGAGCCAGAAAACTATGGGTTGTGCATCTACGCATCTGCACCCACCCTATACTCAAAACATCTGTTGGCTCTTGTACCACTAGAGCACTTAATTAATCCAGCTCACAAATAAGCTTGAATCACACAGAAACAGCTCCTCTGCAATATTCACAACTCTACTTGAAAACACATCATGGCACATCCAAATCTCTCAGCTGACTGCCCAAACTGTACCTATCCCAGCCGACTCACTGTTAGCTCACTCACTCACACACTCACACTTAAAACATGAGAACAGTGACCAGATCTCTTTCTGCCAAACATCACGTATAAAGCATTCACACCAGTGAAGACCATAAGCTCACTACAATAAATAACCCATACATCTTCCTATTCCCTACCCACACTATTCTCATTTACTACTGTTCCACAACAATAATAAACATCAAAAGCTCATCACTTGGATAAAGAGTATTAAACAAATGAGCTATACTAGAGATACAAAGTAAACTTGTGTAAAAGCAAATGAAATATACTAGATTATAGGCCCCATTGTAGAAGATTAATGAAACAGAAATGTGTCTGAAAGAAATGGGCAGAAAAAAAAGTATTAGGCAAGAACAAAAGAAAGAAGATAACATTTATTTATGCAGGAAAGAACTTTTACAACTCAAGAAGATGAAGAAACAAACACCAACATTTCATTCATTCCTTCATTCACCCTTTATCTCCCGCAAGGAGCATGGGCTGTCAACAAACTAATGCCAAGTCTTCCTGTCCAATGCTGTCAGCTCAAGGTCTTTCCATGTCTTCTTCATTCCTGTCATGTCTATCTCCAATTTTCTTGACTATGTGTTCTTTGGCCTTCCTCTATCTCTTTTACCCAGGGGGTTCCAGAACAAGGACTACCTTGTAATACTATCAATATTTCAATTATGTAAAATCCATATTTATGTATGGGTTTATTCAAAGGGTTGAATTGCAGTGAACTTGTGAGGTTTTTGATTATTCAAAGGGTTGAATTGCAGTGAACTTGTGAGGTTTTTGATTATTCAAAGGGTTGAATTGCAGTGAACTTGTGAGGTTTTTGATTATACAAACTTGCAAGGGTTTTTATTGTTAAGGTACTGCAAAATGATGATATTTTGTACGTATGCATGTAGAATTGTATGAAGTATTAAATTCTGATGTACATTTTCCACAGATGTTGATCCAGAAGCAGCTGCCCCAGAAGAAGCGGGAGGCACGCAGAATGTCAGAACAGAAACGTCGCAAATCCATCCTGGCAGTGCATCAGTCAGACGATGAATCAGACTCCAGTAGCCCTACACCTTCCCCTGGTAGGGGTCGACTCAAAAGTAACCTGAGAGGATCACGGTAAGTATGATTTCTGGTACCACAAAATAGTCAGGAAGTAAATGTGGAATAAATAGAACATGTTATTTAAAATAAAAATAAAAGATACTGCAGCAGAGGAGTGAAGGGTTAGAGACTTGACTATACTAGGTCCAACATCAAGAGGTGGGGTAACCAGTTCTCTTCCTCGCTGCCTTTTCCTTCCCTGATTCAAGAGGACATGTCGTACTGTTATTTAAAGAGCACAACCACTGCACCTCATAATGTATGTTGTAAAAGGTGAGAGTTTTATTCTTGGGGCTTTTTATCTCATGACGTAAAACAAGTTTCTACAGAAACCTCCACTGCATAAGCATGAGAATTGTTTTGCTGCCATGGTAACTGTAAACAACCAACTATAATGGTGGCTGCAAATTCCTTAACGAACAAGAACAAATAATGATGATACTCCTTTTTGTACTCAAAATTTTCTTTTTTTTTTGAGTTTTGCATAAAGCAGTTTATTGCAATGGAAGCATCCACTTTTCTCAAGATAAATTTCTTTTCCCCAAAAAATGGAACTTAGTTTTCGTTATTGTTATTGTTGAACAGAATCGACATCATTGCACTCCAGGCAAACCCATAGGTGCTCAGTCTCCCTCAGTAAATGTTGAAGAGTGTGAATGCTAACTGTTTCTGTAGCTCGCTGGTTGTATTCATGACAGATGCATCCTCTCATATGTCCATCTCTGCTAGCCTTATGTTTGATGCCAAATTCCAACGGTCTTAACCTTGATGATTCATCTATTGCAGTGTCATTCTCTAACTGGGGATCATTAATTATTCTCAGTATCTCTCCCTTATCCATATCCAGTGTCCACTCTGTGGGTGCTCTTGATGCTAGTCTGTCATCTCTCTCATTACCACGAACTCTTGCATGACCAAACTTAGTTTTTAATTTGATTGACTTGTGTTAGCATCACAGAGTCAATGTTGATACTGTACAATGACAGTATGTGAAACAGCTGACTAATGCACCAGGTTTTCCAGAATGATTGAAACTTTTCCTTTCCTAATATTGCACATTGATAGGGTGGAAATAAGAAAGAGGCTTATTTAATGCTATCAAATGGAAGCAGGTGTGGCCACATGGCAAGGAGGCGGTGGAGCAAGTGAGAAAACATGACAGGCTTTTACACTAGTAACCTTATAATAGTCACCCCTGTGACATGGGTGATTGTGCGTTAGTAGTTATATTTCTGTTCTTTGTCTTCCTAGAAACTCATAGAAATTAATTGTAGTATTTCTATGTATTTACTTTAATAGTGTAAATATTTCTGAATCCGCTGAGTTTCCATAGAAAAGATTAAGGTAGCTGAGCACACAAGAAGATTGTGTAACATCAGAATTATAAACAAGAATTGACTACCAATGGTATCTTGGTGGTGCTCACTAAAAGAATAACCTATGACTGCTTATCTAACTGGTGAAATCAACAATACACCAAGACCCTAAGATCTTTTATGTTTGGACATGCGCCCCAATATAATCAATGGATCCTGTGTCTAGGTTGAACAGTGAAGCGTCTCCATGAAACTAAGCAAAATTGTTTTTTTTTTTTAATGGTGAAATAACTATAAAAATACGTGATCTTAACATCAGTTCAAAAGTAAATAAACTTTACTACTAGACTGGTAAACTGACATGAGTTCCTCAGACTAACAAAATTCAGCTGAAGGATAACTAGCTAATCTACCAGAAATATCATTTAACATCAGATAGAAAGATAAATAGAATAAACTACCTGAATAGTAAACTGATAAGAGTTTACCAGAAAGGATGACCCAAAACCCACATGAAGGATAACTAACAAATCTCCAGAAATATATCAGCTAGAAAGATAAATAGAATTAACTACTAGAATAGTCAGCTGATATGAGTTTATCAAATAGTGTAGCCCAAGAAGAGTAACCATTGTAACAGCTCACCTGAAAGATTAGGGTCAGCTAAAATAATCCTAGTGAAGCCCACTAGAAACATAGCCTAGACAAGTCAGGCAGATAACCCAGCAAAGTTCATTCTCACATTTATATGTGGTGCAGTTTGAATATGTTATAACGTTTTCTTCTTTCGTCTTCCAGAACTAAACTGGATGCAGTGATAGAGGAAGAAGAGGATGATGCAGACACAGAGGATTACTGGTTCTTTGTCGATAAGTGGTTTTCAAAGAAAGAAGGAGACAAACTGATCGTGAGGGAACTCATTCCAACAGATGAAAAAGGCCAACCTCTGAAAGGAGCTCTAGATGGTAAAGATTGTTTCATACACATCAAGTTATCTGCCTTCACATTCTTAAATTTTATTTTAAATTGTATTTTCAGGTAGTGTTTGATAAACAGAACACGGGATGAACTGTTTATTCAAATTTATGTCTAGTCGTTCATTTTATTCCATCACTTCCCTCCTCACTTCCTGCTAAATTTGCAGAACTTCACACATCCCTTAAAGAGCGTGAAAGCAAAGTTACTAATGGTACATCTAAATATGAAGTGATTAATTAATGTTTAAATAGAAACTTAATTAATCGGAGAAAGTGTATAGAAGACTTGTTTCTCTTCCTTTCCTCAATAGACCAAACTTCTATTTTTGCTTCTTTTTTCATTCTAAATTATTTTCACATTATTTTATAGGTTGTATGTGTATGTATGTATGTGCATACTTGATTGAGTGAACATAAAGTAGCCTGTGTTCCATTTATATTCTTATTTCATTAGCAGTGATGTTAGGTGAATTGGCTGTTAAAAGCATGAATTTAATTACCATGTTTTACTCTTTTTTTTTTTTTTTTTTTTAAACTCTACTGCTGGTCTGCATGGTCTGTCACAACTACACCATTGCTGCTTTACCTACTGTACCCTACGTGGTGTTTAAGTCAGCCTTCATGTCTGCTGCAGCAACCTTGTGGAATAACCCACACTTTACTTCACCTGTACATGGGATCATCTACTTCATGATATTGCTGGCTCCTACAACAAGAATATAACCAAGCTAGCATGTTTTCATGTTGTATTTCTTTAAGGTGTCTATCACCCTTTTATCCATCTTCTTCTGGACATCCTAATCACTATATTAGTATATCGGGGGAAAAAAGTTGTATAACCAGCATAGGTTTAAAAAAATGTGTTTTGTGTCTTAAACTATCATAGTTGGAGAAAACACTACTTACCTCGCCTAGGTCATAAGAACAAACATGACTGCTTGACAAGTAAATCATTGCATTGTTCTGCTATATTATTTAGCAGTATTTTTAACTCATGTTTTTAAATGTATGTCTCTTGTGTTTTATGTCTTTATGTATCGTGAAATTGTGGAGTTTTTGTTTGATTGTTTCTTTTTTTTTTTTGGTTTTGTTTTTGCAGCTCAGCAATTGATTTGTAATTCTTAAAGAGTGCCATTTTGTGAAATGAAAACTCTCTTGTAGCAGTCTAATCGTTCTTAGATAATTGTTAGTGTTCAGGAGCTATTTGACAGAGTACAGGAGCAGAGAAAGATTATTTAAGAGCCTTTGTCACTTTTAATGTGCACTAGCTGTCACCCTTTCAGTAAATGTTTATCAGCACGCCTGTTAACTGAATCTTAGCATTAAAGACCATAGATTGTCTCATATCTGTTCATTAACATTGTCCTGAGGAAAATACTTTCTGATTCACTCTTTTGTATATATATATATATATATATATATATATATATATATATATATATATATATATATATATATATATATATATATATATATATATATATATATATATATATATATATATATATATATATATATATATATATATATATATATATATATATATATATATATATATATATAAATATATATAGATATCATCCATCAGAGAAAACCTCCATTTTCTTAGTGATCTTTCTACTTCATTTCTGAGTGGGGTTTTTTCCTGCATATAGAGAGCATATATGATTTCTGTAGACAGCTGTCGTTAGTATAGATACACTAATTTTTGTCATTGTCTTCTAATATTTTAAATCTGATATCATTAACTGTACCCGGACAAAAATGCATATTATTCTTAAGGTCATGCAAAAGTTTGGAATAACAAGAACTTGATGGAAGAAATTGATATTACTGGTCTGTAACTTTATATCTGAAATCTTCAGGGACAGTTATGTTTTGGAAACTGGATTTTTTCAATTTTAGGTGTTGCCCAGATCATTTTTGAAAAGTAGTTCAGGTCACACAAATTGTGTTCAGAAAGCCCATAGTCATTCAAAATAGAAATCTTCCAAAATGTTATCAAAATGTTGCCCAAAATTTCAGAATATTTTGGTTTTCGGGTGTTCTGATACAAGGTTATAGACCTGTAGTAAGTCAAAGGTCAAAGGTTCAAATATTTCATACAGTAATCATATTATTTCTTTCAAACTAGACCAGTAGTTCCATTCCAAGGTCACATGAGGAGGTCATCAGGATCTCATCATGGATCATTTGTAACTCCCATGCATAAAACATAACAATGCACATTTTATACATGTAAAAAAGAATAAAAACCTTTACTAAAAATGTGAAACAAAAGCACTAGTAAAAAAATGATAGCCTTGTGTTAAATATATATATATAATGGGAAACAAGTTTACATAACATATAAATATTGTATCTGAATAGCTGTTCATTGTGTGAAATAGCACATTTCTCTAGGGTTTTTAAAAGTACCAACATTATTTATCTTGTAAGATACATATAATTTCAGATTTTCATCACAAATTATTTTGTAAATTACTGCTAATTAGCCATTTTCATTTTATATATATATATATTAGTCATTCTCAGTGACAAAAAAAGATGAAGTTAAAGAGAAATAAAAGTAGTATTCATTCTTTAACAGAGAGTATCACTGATGATAAGAGTAAGTATCTGCATGCACATGCCTGCTGTGTGTTAATGTTGTTAGTAGATGCCTGTAAGTTTGATGCTGGTTGGCTGGCTGTAGAGGCCAGTTGTATCAGCTCAGTTTTACTGTGGTTCTCAATGTCTGTGTTCTAGGTGTTCATGTTGAGTACGGTACATGTTTTTGTTACCTATTTAAAAAATAATAATAAATTATATCGCACTTTAAAAAAAAATGTTTGTACTGGACCGTATCTTTTTATCCTAAATCCTGGAGGACAGATGTATTTTCTGAAATCTGATTTTTTTCAGTTTCCAAATGCCGGCCAAACCACATTAGAAAAGTAGCCCAAAGTTGCCCAAAGTAGCACTAATTCTCCCAGTCATCCAAAATGTGTTAAAAAATCACCCAATTATCATTAGAAAAGTAGCCCAAAGTAGCACTAATTCTCCCAGTCATCCTAAATGTGTTCAAAAATCACCCACATATCATTAAAAAAAAGTAACCCAAATTCACTCAAAGAAACTTTCAATTTTCAAGATATTTCAGCTTTCGGGTGTTCGGATAAAAGGATTCAGGCCTGTAGAGGGTACAGATCTTCAGAAATGGTTGCTTTCTTGCTTAGAAGATGAAGGCAGATAAGCAGCTTGTATTGATAAACACATACGCATAAAACATAATGTATGCATGCATGTACACTCACACACATTTACACATTGTCACTTCTTATGCACTCCTTTCGTCTGAAACAGTAAGTTATATGTTTTACAAAATATATGATGTGGTATTGGTATTATTAGATTAAATATCAGGGTTACATCTTGTAGCAGAATTAGCTCAATATTCTGTGATACAGTATTGCCAGCAGTTTGACATATTTTTACATTTCCAGCCATCAAGGTAAAATGGCATATTAAACATCCTCTGACAATGTGCCAGGTGAATGAAATCAGCATGTAGGACATTGCTTATGAATCTATTTTTCTTGCATGACTAAATGGAAAGAAGACATTTATGCATGCCAGTATATACTGAAAATATGAAAAACAAGCATTTATATTTATCTTTTGGCCTTTTGTGGAATTTTATTGCAAATCAGATGTTTTAAAGTGACTTTTAAAAGACAGCTTTTTTTTAGCTATATATGTTGTATTTATGTGTAAACATATTTAGTTTCAGTAATACATTTTGCTACTTCCAGATGTATTATGAATCCACCTGTTTTCCTGTATCTTTCAGTTTTACAGTAATTCCATTTCAGGGTATATTTTTCAGGTAGGCCTATTATTTTTGATGTTTTCCTGTATCTTTCAGTTTTACAGTAATTCCATTTCAGGGTATATTTTTCAGGTATTATTATTATTTTTGATGTTTTCCTGTGCCTTTCAGTTTGACACCATTCCATTAATTCACCACCTCTCAGCTCCACAAGCACTATAGGCCTTCAGCAAACTCAACCCAAGTCTTCCTGTCCTTCCTGTGTCATCAGCTCCAGGTCTTCCTCATTCATTTCGTGTCTGTCTCCAGTTCTCTTCTCTATGTGCTCTTTGGCCTCCCTCTACCTCTCTTACCCTGGGTACTCCCATTCCATATCAAGATATATTTTTCTAGTAGTATGTCCCTTGTCCTAATCTCTCTCTGCATTTGCCAGTATTTCTTTGTTTTTCTTCTTCATCAAGAATTCTATCGGCTTCCTCTTGATCAGGAATTCTCTCAGCTGTGGTTCTTCACATTCAGTCCCAGTAACGTTCCATATTTCAGTTGTAATAAACACTCTAGTCCTTTGTTTAAATATGGTTGCACTAGTCTTTTATTCCTAAACTATTTTTCACCTACTGCCAGATTTTTTTTTAAAACAGTGCTAAACAGTGGAGTTTACTGTAGGCTATTTTAATTTTCATTTTCGGAGTCATTTTTGTAAATGTGCAAATATTATATATCAGACTCAAGATAAGTAGATACAGAATCGTAATTTGCAATTTTTTTGTTAGTACTTACACATATGCAATGGGTATACATAAAAATATGCAAAAGTTAATACTACAATCACTGTAAGAACTTACTGAGGACAAGTTAATGTCATTGTGAAAACTTGCTTTTTAGCTTTGGGAACAGAGTGAATCCACTAACTAAGAAATATATCTCCGGATATGGCCAAATTTTACTTATGTGTCTGTATATATACATACACACACACACAAAGTATTTTAGATGGCCCAAGCGGCTTCCGCTTATCCGGACTGCACTGTATATATATATGTGTGTGTGTGTGTGTGTGTATGTATATATATATATATATATATATATATATATATATATATATATATATATATATATATATATATATATATATATATATATATATATATATATATGTATATATGTAGTAGCCTCCTCAAGTCATAACAGACTGGGAATGATGCGCGCCTGAAGTGATAGCCCTCATCTGCTTTTTTTGCCTAGTGTTCCTTTCGGCATGTTCTTTTCTCTTTTTCTTGTTCAGAGCTTCTTTTCACCCAATCTGAGGTGGCGCCATAGGGAACATCACCACTTGATGTGATTGGCAGTGTCATCCTCACAGATTGCTTGCACACACCTTTGAACCTCAGCTGCGGTTGCGCGGCTGTTCTTTTGTCATCTGCCAATTGTCCGTAGAAAATATCTCTGGGGATGCGACCATCTTCCATGTGGCAGACATAGCCAGTCAGCTAGTCTGCACTTTCTAAGCAGTGTATACATGCTTTGAAGGCCAGCACCTCGACATTTGTCACTTTGTCCTTCCACGAAATGCCAAGGATGGGGCATAGACATCGTAGATTGAAGGTATTGAGCCTTTTTTTCATGCTTACCATAAGTTGTCGTTGTCTCGTTGCCATATAGAAGCATACTGATAAGTGAATACATACATACATATAAATATATATATGTGTGTGTGTGTATATATATATATATATATATATATATATATATACACACACACACATACAATATTTGTTCTCAGTTGAAAAGAAAAATGAAGTTAACGAGAAATAAAAGTAATATTCATTCTTTAACAGAGAATACTGATGATAAGAGTAAGTATCTGCATTCACACGCCTGCTGTGTTTTAATGTTGTTAATAGATACCTCTAAGTCAGATGCTGGTTGGCTGGCAGTAGAGGCTAGTTTTATTAGCTCAGTTTTACTGTGGTCCTCAATGTCTGTGTTCTATTTGTTGATGTTGAATGTGTTTATTTCCACTCTTTAAAAAAAAAAACACAGTTTTGGTGAGAATTCTAAACAGTGGAGTCATTTCTGTAACTATGCAAATCAAACTGAATGAAAGTGCATACAGAATCATAATTTACAAATGTTTTTGTTTGTGTTAACAAATATGCAATTAGTATATACAAAAATATGTTGTTTGCAATTTGAAAGACACCAAAAGTTAACGAAAGAATATAAAATTAAGAAGGATAGGTAGGTTAATTTTGTAGTTATTAAAACTTGCTGTTTAGCCTTGGAACAACGAGATATGCTACTTACAAAAAAATATAACTCTGGATATGTATGAATATAAATATATATATATACTTAACATTTTGTAACCACTATTTATTTTATCAATAATATTTTTTTTTAATATTCCAAATTGTCTGTGTGAGTGTACATATTATATATCTATTACATGTTAACATAAGAATAATTTGTAGTCCGTTGCTACTAGATTTATGTATGAAAAAAATATACAAATGTAACGGCAGGATTGATAAAGAAAGTACCGTTGTTTGTGTGAATATGTATACATGTATACATATTCACACAAAAAGAAGGAGCAGAATAAATTTATATAAATTAGATAATAATTAATTAGAATAAATCTAATCTAAGGAATAAATCAGAAGATTAATTATTCTCTCTTTCTGTCTCTCTGTCTCTGTCTCTGTCTCTCTCTCTCTCTCTCTCTCTCTCTCTCTCTCTCTCTCTGAAACAACATGCTGATGAGGTAATTAGAAGCACTTTCTATAAATAAAGTCGGCGTCTGTGGCATAATGGATATGAACGCAGTTTCAGTATCCAGATATACCAGGTTCGAAACCTGCTGCAGGCGGTTTGGTAGCAGATCGCTTTGTGTGGATTTTTAACAATGGTATAAGCGCCGTACCGTTCAGAAAGCAATGGCAAACTACTGAATGAAAAAAATTGCCTAGAAAAATCACAAACAGCCAATAAAAGCTGGGGTTGATTGCCACGTCCTGTAAAGGATAAGCAACTAACTCTATAAATAAAATAAAATAAATTAGATTTATTCCTCTGGGTTTTTTTTTTTTTTTTTTTAAAGCATCACAATCCTCTCTTAGAAAGTGCTTCTAATTACCTTGTCAACATGTTGTTTCAGAGAGAGAGAGAGAGAGAATAATTAATCTTTGGATTTCTGCTACTATTTTTTTTTTTTTTGCCACCCACAGCTGATCTCACTAGCTGCTCCTTCTTTTTAATATCATTTCTAGTTTTCCATCCTCTCCCCACAGCATTGCTCTCTGGGTTTTACCAGAGTGACAGCATCAGTTATGGTTCATATTATTTTTTTAAATTGTTATGCACTTAGATTAGTTAGTTCTGTCCTTTCTATAGTTTTCATTTTTTTTGGTCCTTGACAGAGACATAAGGCCATATCTTTGTTCTTTGTCTTCATAAGACATACACAACTTATTTTCGTCCATCTCACTGCTGAATTGGCCTAGCTGATAAGAACAAACATGCTTGCTTGGCCAGTGTATCACTGCATTGGTTAACTAGATTATTTAGCGGTATTTTAACTCATTGTTTTTTAATTTGTGTTTGTTAATGTTGATGAGTCATGCAATTAAGATACTGCTCAAAATCATACAGGAAAGAATAAAAAGTAAGGTAGACTGCGAAATCCAAGAAGAACAGTTTGGTTTTAGATGGAACAGCTGAACAAGAGAGGCAATATTTTGCCTAAGAATATTAGCAGAAAAATATACAGAGGTCCAAAAAAGTATGTACATGTGCTTCATTGACTATAAGAAGGCTTTTGACAGAGTCCATCATGAGAAAATAATTGAATGCCTCGAAGACATAGGTATTGATGGAAAAAACATAAGAATACTCAGTAACCTTTATTGGGAGCAAACTGCCACAGTAAGATCTGGAAGGAATTATTCACCATACATAGACATAAAAAGAGGTGTCAGACAAGGTTGTGTGCTGTCCCCCCTGCCTATTTAATCTATACACCGAAACAATTTTCAAACAATAAGGAAATACCAGGACTGAACATCAGTGGAAGGTCAATAAACAACCTTAGATATGCAGATGAAACAGTGTTGTTAGCTGAAAGCGAACAGGAGTTACAAGAACTAGTGAAGCAAGTGAACAGTATGTCATGAATATGGACTCGACATTAATATTGAGAAAACAAAAACTATGATAATTAGCAAAACAGACGATAAGCCCACATTATAGATAAGCGTAAATGGGAAAATCCTGGAACAAGTCAAGAGCTACGTATATCTTGGTCATATAATAACAGAAGATGGCAGATGTGAAACAGAAATCAAGAAGAGAATAGGAATGGCCAAAGCTACATTCAACCACATGAATATATAATATCAGAAGATGGCAGATGTGAAACAGAAATCAAGAAGAGAATAGGAATGGCCAAAGCTACATTCAACCACATGAAACATATACTGACATCTAAACAGTTATCTCACAAATTAAAACTGAGAATCATAAAGTGTTATATATATTCTGCATTTCTGTATGGTGTAGAAACATGGACGATGAATAAGCATTTGGAAGAAAGAATTGAGGCTCTTGAAATGTGGATATATAGAAGAATGGGGTGTATCTCATGGAAAGAGAAGAAAACAAATAAGGAGGTCCTAGAAAATCTAGGTATGAAAAGATAACTAATGAGGGAGATCAAAGTTCGGCAGCTAAAATACTTTGGCCACATAAAAAGGCAGAAGACCATAATAGAAGGGAGAGTTGAAGGTAAACGTGCAAGGGGAAGACAGCGCTATAAGTTGGAAAATAACATCAAGAAATTGACAGGAAAGAGTCTATCAGAGTGCACCACCAAGACAAGAGACAGAAGACGTTGGAGATCCATTACAGCCAACCTTCGTTGTGGAGATGGCAGCTGATGATGACGTGAATGTTATATTGTCCTTCTGTGTTATGACATTGTGAAGTCTTCTTTTTTCATTATTGATCAGTGTTTGCCACTTTTCATGTGTACTAGCTGTCACTATTTTAGTAAATGTTTTTCAGCTTTGCCTCTTGACTGAATCTTATCCTTGAAGACTAAATTACCTCAGAGTCTGTTTATTAATAATTTCCTGAGAAAAATGTGACTTTTATTGTCACGAGAATGTCAAATTTAAAGAAATTGTGTAAGCTCTTTGTGTTAACCACAGCTTTCATATTTAGTTTATCTGTCCAGAATCTTGTGACATGATTGTCACAAATATTCATATTGAAGCTCACCTTGTGTTTGTTAATAGAGTTATACAGGTATCTTTACATTTTTAAATAAAAACAGTATTGTTTTACTGACATCTTAACATTTTCAAATTAAAAAACAGTAATGTTTTACAGACATCTTAACATTTTTAATAAAAACAACAGTAATGTTTTATCATTGAGAGCTTAACATTGGTCAGGAACTGAAGCCAGTATATCTTCATAAGTTAGTTTTAATTAATAAAATGACTTGTTAAAAGATATTATATATCTATTACATGTTAACATGAGAATAATTTGTAGTCCGTTACTGCTAGATTTCTGTATGAAATAAATATACAAATGTAACGGCAGGATTGATGAAGAAAGTACAGTTATTTGTGTGAATATGTATACATGTAGTTGTATCCAAATACATGTGTGCCATTACATATATATGTATAATGTACATATACACTTTTAAGATGCATGCAAGATGTAAAAAAAAAATAGATTTATTCCTCTGGGTTTTTTTTTTTTTTTTCAAAAGCATCACATTCCCTCTCCTAGAAAGTGCTTCTAATTACCTCAACAGCATGTTGTTTCAATTATTTATATTCAATAAGAATATGGTTTGTAGGTGGGTGAGGACTTGTGTGAATGTTTTATTGGGTAATAAAGTAATATATCATTGTGTACCATTTCCTGGTTCTGAATAAAACGGCTTAAATACTCCCCTGTTCACAAAGTTCCGGTACTAATTTTTGTGGGAATTGAATAAGTAGACTTACATACTAGTTGGTTCTATCTCCTTCAAAGTAGTTCCCTTGTGAGTGTACACACTTATTCCAACGTTCCTGCCACTGAAGGAAGCACCTCTAGTAGTCACTTTGCGGAATAGCCCTCATTTGTCTCATCGCACTGGCTTGAATCTGCTCAATGTCATCGAATCTACGACTTTTCATTGTTTTCTTAAGTTGCGGGAACAAGAAAAAGTCACACGGAGCAAGATCGGGTGAGTATGGAGGATGCAGGAGCAATGGAATGTTGTGTTTTGTCAAAAATGCATTTGTGGTGACAGACCTGTGTGCAGGTGCATTGTCATGATGAACAAGCCAATTGCCTGTGCGCCACTTCTCAGGGCGATGTCTGCGCACAACGTCGCGGAGGCATTGCAGGACTGTTTTGTAGAATTCAGCATTGACACTCTGTCCTATAGGGACGTATTCATGATGCACCAGGCCATCAATGTCGAAAAATGCTATTAACATGGTCTTGACATTGGACTTGACCTGTCGTGCCTTCTTCGGCGGAGGAGATGATTGCTTTTGCCACTGGAAGGACATTTGCTTTGTTTCCGGGTCATATCCGTACACCCAGCTTTCATCACCAGTTATTATCGAGGGCATGAAATTTGTGTCATTTTTTGCTATTTCAAGGAGGTCAGTGCAAATGGACAACCGATCGTCCTTCTGGTCCTCAGTCAGATGGTGTGGCACGAGTTTCGCTGACACCCGTCTCATGTGCAAATCTTCAGTTACAATTTTATGGCACGTACCAATTGATATTCCAATATCATCAGCAACCTCTCTGATAGTCAGACGTCGGTCAGCGCGTATCATTTCTTGCACACGTGCTACGAACTCGTCGGTGTGGGAGGTGGAGGGTCTCCCTTGACGGGGGCCATCTTCAAAGGAATATAAGTATCGGATCGGAGTCCAATTTTGAAACAGGAATACCACTCAAATGTTTTAGATCTACTTAAACAGGACTCTCCGAAAGCTGTTGGCAACATTTCGAGAGTTTCGGAACCAGTTTTTCCTAGACGAAAGCAGAAATCAATGCACACACGTTGTTGAATTTTGCCGTCCATTTTTGAAACGCGACAAGCACTACTAGATCACATCCGCTTATACGCTACCACACAGCGCATGCGCAAAATTACAAACTTCAGGTTTGGTACATATAGTGGCACGTGGTTGACACGTGCACTGTGTTAATATCACCTAGCTCCTTACAATGGTTTTCCGGATAAAAAATGAGTCCCGGAACTTTGTGAACAGGGTGGTATTACTTGGTTTTGAAAAAACCTTTAACAGATTAACTACCGCAAGCCGGTGGGACCACCTTATGAAATCCTATCATTTGGACCACGAGCCGCATAGAGCGTCGATATATGTTTAGTAATAAAACGAATGAAAAATGTACTGAAACACTTTTTGATCTGGTTCGAGATTTTAAGTTGCCACCGGAAAACAAATTCCCAAAGCATGGTTGTTGTAGAACACTGGAAAATTGATATTATGTTCATATTTTTCAGCATTTTGAGTTAGTTGCCAATAATTTGTGGAAGTGGTGCAGGTATGATTATGTAAGCTTCCAATAGTGTAAATATTAGTCAGTGTGTCTGTCCTTGGAATTGTTATTATTGTAATTGGATATACTACGCGATAATCACCTACAGAAAGGTATTAACTGTCTTAGAAACAAGCAACATGTTGAAATGTTGATAATTTAAAAAAAAATTGAAACTTTGTTTGTCTTTCAATCAATTAATAATATTTACCATACCTGTAAACATAATTTGTTCTGCTTGTTGTAATAGTACATTCATTTATCTTTAAAATGACGTAAAATTCATAAAAATCTGTAAGCAATTATGAAAACTACATCTTAATTTGTGCATACACCTACAGGGTGAGAATGGGAACAAAATTTAATTACGCCACAGCGTGTTTTCCATTTCGGTAGTTAATGTGTTAAACAAAAAATTTTAAAAAAGAGGTTCGTGTCAAAGAATTCAATTACTATGCTTGAGAAGCATGTTTATAGAGGATGATAGTGTAGACAGAGATGACAAAAAGATTCCAGCTATCAAAGCATTCATTTGTATTTATAAAAGTAAAGCAGTAAGTGATAAGCTACATGTTAATGCCAGATTTTTGCTGCCAACAGCAGCACAGCCAATGAGGAGCATACCATTTGAGATTAAATATTTGAGAAAATCTGTTAATGTCACCAGAAGATTGAATGAGTAATGTAAGTTACTGAGAGCTCCTCAGTACATTAGATATATAGAGAGACAGATAATAAAATGGTTTGGATATATCGGCAGAATGCAGCTCCGTCATCTTCCATCACAAGCCATCAATAGCCGATCTGACCTCAGGACTAGAGGATAGCCAAGAGCAAGGATCGAAGGAAGACATTAGAAAAGTCCTGATGAAGTATGATCTGATGCTGACCTAAGGAAACACATCTTGCTAATGAATGAAAACAAGATCTCCCCATTCACTGAACTATGGACATACTTAAAGGGAGGTAAAGGATCCCGTTACACACCCATTGAAGCATTTTGGGAATATGTTAGGCCCATATTTTCTTGACCATCGACACACTAGGGGAGATGTGGTCAGCATCACACCGGCGGCCTTAACCTTCCCAGAGTTGCTGTTGTACCCAATTAATGAGGCAGGGCCGACCCTTGAGCTGATTGCAGTTTTAAAAAGCCCACTACAACTGGGGATTAAACCATGGACCACCGAGCTAGGAAGCCAGTGCACTAAACAATGCGCTTCCACTGCTCCAAGGACACACTTAACAATAATTTTAATACCAAATGTTATATTTAAAAAAATAATAATAATAGATTTAATAATATAGATTTTTAAAAAATTTTTAAACAGTAATTTGACCTACACTTGGGGATTTAAGATAACTGATATACTAGTTTCCGCAGTGAAAAGGTTGTTGTACTTTATAAACGTATTTCATTATGTTTTAGTAGCATAGCATGTGTTCTCACCTGGGTGTTACTGGGCCTCAGATAGGGGAGCAAAGAATAGTAACACTGTGACCTACCATATTTCATAAAAGGTGACTAAGGAAGCTTGGACTTGGGGCCGGTTACTCCATCCTGTAGAAATGTTGAAACCATAACAACTTCAACAAACAACGTAGACAGGTCAACAAAAGAAAATAAGACTCAGCCATCCAAGACAATGAACCAGACAAGTGCCAGTGGAACAAGAGATGAAAAGACAATACTGGAGATGGATAGGACACACATTGAGGAAACTTGTTGATAGCATGACAAGGCAGGTCCTTGTTCTGGAATCCCCAAGGTAGGAAAGATAGAGGAAGACCAAGGATCACAAGGAGAAGAGAACTGGAGACAGACGTGAAGGTGATGAAGAAAGACCTTGAGCTGATGGCACGAGACAGGAAGACTTGGCTTAAGGTTGTTAAAGACCTATGCTCCTTCGAGAGTTGAATGGTGATTATGCTGATGATTCAAGACAGAAGGTCCTCTGGCCAGGAGGTGCATGATGCAACACAGAGAAAGGAGGTGCATGATGCAACACAGAGAAAGGAGGTGCATGATGCAACACAGAGAAAGGAGGTGCATGATGCAACACAGAGAAAGGAGCTGCATGATGCAACACAGAGAAAGGAGGTGCATGATGCAACACAGAGAAAAGAGCTGCATGATGCAACACAGAGAAAGGAGGTGCATAATGCAACACAGAGAAAGGAGTTGCATGATGCAACACAGAGAAAGGAGGTGCATGATGCAACACAGAGAAAAGAGCTGCATGATGCAACACAGAGAAAGGAGGTGCATAATGCAACACAGAGGCAACACAGAGAAAGGAGGTGCATGATGCAACACAGAGAAAAGAGCTGCATGATGCAACACAGAGAAAGGAGGTGCATGATGCAACACAGAGAAAAGAGCTGCATGATGCAACACAGAGAAAGGAGCTGCATGATGCAACACAGAGAAAGGAGCTGCATTATGCAACACAGAGAAAGGAGGCGCATGATGCAACATGGAGAAAGGAGCTGCATGATGCAACACAGAGAAAGGAGCTGCATGATGCAACACAGAGAAAGGAAGTGCATGATGCAACACAGAGAAAGGAGGTGCATGATGCAACACAGAGAAAGGAGGTGCATGATGCAACACAGAGTCAGCGAAAAGTCTGTGTTGCTGTCTAACCTTCTTTCTTCTAGGAAAATCTCCAGATTTTACACCGAGAATGCAACTACATTTAACAAACTATGGAAAACTATACTGGTAGGTTTGTCCTATACTGTATCAGCATCTTTTCCTCCCATCTTGCTACACTGGTATCATTCTGACTCTTTCTATCAGTTACACAATTTTTTTCCCCCATTATTAGTGCTTCCATACTTCACATGCTGTAGCAGTGTCTGTATGTTTGTTGTTTCCACAGAGGTTGAGTACATTGTTAAAGTGTACACAGGAACGGAGAGATTTGCAGGGACTGATGCTAACGTATTTATCAACATATATGGTGAGAAGGGGGACACAGGGGAGAGACAGCTGAAGGATTCCTCAACAAACACAAATAAATTTGAGGAGGGCCAGGTAATTGCAGACATTTGATGTTGAAGATCGATTATTTACTTATATTTATCTTTGGCAATACTGTAGTCCATATTTACACAACTAAACAGCCCACAAGGCGCTAACTGGTGTTATTACCCTAGTGATCCCACCCCTTTCATCATCATCATCTCCTATTTCACTCCTTATGGAGCCACCATTACAGACGGCTCCTTGAGGAAGCCTATGCCAAAGTACAAACACTTGCCGCTGTGGTTTTTGTAGCAGTTTGTTATACGTGATGAAACCGCCAACCCCATGCATAACCTTATATTTGTTACCTTTTACGACATACCTGAGGAAACAGTTTTTCTTTGTCTCCTCCGAGACCTCTAGGAACTATATAGGTCCCACCCCCCTTCCCTATAGAATGTCAAAAAGTTAAATGTTTAAAACATTTGCTTGCCGTGTCAGCTTCACTGGTCTAATAGTTTCATGAAGCATCACTGTTGACACTAAATCGTTTGGAGTTTTCCATCCATTTAAATTTGTCTTAGAAAACTATTTTCTAAAAGAAAAATCTTGTGGATTGGGATTTATTTTGAAATAACTAAGTCTTATTTTTGTCTCTGTATGTTTATTTCTCTTTTTCTTATCTGGTCCTGGCTTTTGTTTTTTGTTTTTCCTTTTATAATTTTCATATCTTTTACATATTTAAATTGTCTTTTATACCCTACTGGACAAATCTGCTGTAATATTTTAAATTTATCATCCTAGTTATATTCACCACCTTTTTCCATGTTCTCTTCACTTTATCCTTTCCTATCTTGCCATTTCAACTATTTTCCTCTTTTGGCATTATCTTGTGTGGTATATTGTCATGTCTTTTTTTTAATCTTTTCATTATCTCTGTCTTTTCCTTTAATAGTCTATTGTCTTAATGTCTGAACTGGTGTCTTGTCCTTTAATAGTCTCTTGTCTTAATGTCTGAACTGGTGTCTTTTCCTTTAATAGTCTCTTGTCTTAATTTCTGAACTGGTGTCTTTTCCTTTAATAGTCTCTTGTCTTAATTTCTGAACTGGTGTCTTGTCCTTTAATAGTCTCTTGTCTTAATGTCTGAACTGGTGTCTTGTCCTTTAATAGTCTCTTGTCTTAATGTCTGAACTGGTGTCTTTTCCTTTAATAGTCTCTTGTCTTAATTTCTGAACTGGTGTCTTCTTCTTCTTCTTAGATCCTTAACCACCGACCGTCAAAGCAGTCAGTGGCCATCACGCCTAGTGGCGTCTTGTAGGGCAACAACAAATTGATTCCACTTTGCTCGGTCGGTGGCCATCCTTTGTACAGTGCCCCAACTCTGGTTCATTCTTTGCATCTCAGCCTCCACAGTCCTCTGCCAAGTTGTTTTTGGTTGGTCTCTCTTTCGTTTTCCTTCAGGGGTCCAAAGCATAGCTGTTCTTGTGATGGCATCGGGGTCTCTTCTGAGGACATGACCAACCCAGCTCCAGCGTCTGCCAGCTATGATGGTGTGCATGTCCTCTTGCTTGCTATGAGTAAGCAGATATATACATAAATTTCGTTGATTTTGAAAAGGCTTTTGACAGCATACATAGGGACAGTTTATGGAAAATACTAGGGGCTTATGGAATTCCAAGCTGCATAGTGTCAATCATAAAAAGCCTCTATGCCAACTTTACGTGTAGTGTTGGGCAGAGCAACCTAACCTTCGAGGTGAAGACAGGAGTACGACAAGGATGCCCCTTATCAACCACTCTATTTTTAACAGTCATAGACTGGGTGATGCACCAGACAACAGAGGGCAGTCCAAGAGGAATAAGATGGACTATTTTTCTACATTGGAAGATCTGGAATATACAGATGACATTGCACTACTAGCACATTCACATCAACACATCCAGGAAAAAACGGATAGACTTAATAAGTTTAGCCAGCAGGTGGGCTTGAACATCAATTTAAAGAAGTCTGAGGTCATGACGCTCAATGTGAGCAACCCTGAGCCCATATCAGTAAGGAATCAGCAACTGGTACAGACAGATACCTTCACATACCTAGGAAGCATAGTAACACCAGGCGGCGGGGCAGGCAAAGACATCAACATCAGAATTAATAAGGCAAGAACAGCCTTCTTTAGCCTAAACAACATCTGGAAGTCCTCCCAATACAGCACAAGCACAAAATTAAGATTATATCAGAACTGGTGTCTTTTCCTTTAATAGTCTCTTGTCTTAATTTCTGAACTGGTGTCTTGTCGTTTATTTAATTTTTCCTTCTTATGTGTTACCTTTTCCTCTTTTCTGTCTCCTTTTCCTTTTTGTATGTCTCCGTTTTCTTCTCCTAATGTCTTAGCTGGTATCATTTTGTGTCTTCCTTTTTAATCATCCCCTTTTCTCTTTTTTACCTTTTCCTTTGGCATTCATCTGTCTTAACATTTTACCTGGTATCTTGTAATGCCATCTTTCTCTCTTCACTGTCAGCATTTATTTTCCTGTCGTACCTGGTGTCTTGGTATGTCTTTTCTTTATTCTGTCCTTATATTCTCCTTCTTTAATATTCTCTATCACCTTACATCATATTGTATTGTTTTAACCTTTTGTCCTACCCCATGTGGTATCCAGAGATCTCAGAGGAGACAAAATAAGACTGGAAAACTCCCTCAAGCTTGTCAGAATAGTAGACAGATGTTTGTAGTCTGCAACTTCATCATGCAAAACACATTGCTATTGAAACCATGACTGTAAAAGTTCTAATGTGCTTTGTGCAGGCTTCCTGCAAGGCTGATATCTGCAGTGAGGACCCCATGCTCCTTCTAGGGCATTAAAGAAAACTGATGAATCTATTGTCCTAATATATCTGTATTATTCTTCTGTGTTACCCATCAAATCTATATTGCATTCTCATATTTTTACCTGCTATTTTTGATCAAGTCCTGTTTTTTCATTTATTTAACTTTATAGGTAACTTCATTTTGCATATCATCCCTGTCTTCTTCCTACCTTCTTTTATGAACATTATTTCAGCAAATATTGGTTTTCAATGTTCCCTTCCTTCTTTTATCTGTGTTTTTTTTTTTCCTAAGGGGAGAGCTACAGCGAAAGCTATTTCTATAAATAACTGCAGGATTTCCATTCAAATGCACAGGGTTAACATACAATTATGCATACCAACACATTTTATGATATAATGCTATTAGTTGCCATGGAAATGGCAGCCATATTGGATTTTAATCCTATATTTCAATTCATTAAGTTTTTTTTTATTTGTTGAGTTATGAGCACCAAAGTTGAAAGGGAAGCCCATCATTGTATTTTAAAACTTTTGTCAGGTTAGATTTTTGATCACTTTAGTAGATTCTGAGATATTCAGCTTTAAAGTTAGTAGGGCCTATCTAAAAATAGTAACAAATGTTTAAAATTTTACATTATTTGCAATAAATCAAAATTGTTATAAGATATCAGAAATTGGATCTGACAAAAGTTTTATTATCTAATGGACAGTACTTGGTACTGGTGCCAAATATGGTGATTGAATAATAAATAAGCAAGTTATATGAAAATTTGTAACGTAAAACAAGGTTCTGGGAAATTCATGGTTTTCTTCATAGGAAAAGCTCAAATTCTTAAAATATTGTAATTTGCAAAATCAAAATACACCTACTTAGAATGTGTTCTGACAAATGATTTTTGCTTATTCGGGTTCAGGAGAATATAAATTATCACAACATAACCTAATCCCAATTTTCATTTTTTTATTTTATTTTAACTTAAATGCACTGCCGCTCCACCTCTTAATTAGCCGACTTCTGTTTTCTTTTCATTTGTTCTTTCTCTGTTTGGGTTGTTTCCACTTTGATAAGAATTTTCTTTTTATCTTTATTTAAGATAATCATTTCCGTTTGTCTTCACCAACCTCTCTTATCTTATTTAGCTGTCTAATTCACAGGAGGATGTCTTCATCGTTAAAGCTAGAGATCTTGGAAAGTTGATCAAGCTGAACATCAGACATGACAACAAAAACTTGGGGTCTGACTGGTTCCTGGATAGAGTGGAAGTGTATGACAGTAAACGAAAGATGAAGTAAGTTCAGAGCAATGTCCACTAAAAACATAAAGTTAGTCAGTCCTGACAAAGATTGGTGGAACTTCTCAGAGTAAGCTAACAGTGTTGTACAATGTTAGTTAACATTAATGTACAAGGATTATTAACTCTTAAGGGATGTCACGGTAGAATGAAAAAAAAAATACAAAAACACACAAATAGTAATTAGTCTTACAAAGAGAAAGGACAAGAAAAACCTACGTTGCGGCAAGGCCTTCGTCAGGGACAGACAAACAAGAGACAGGAGGGAAAGAAAGTGAGAATTAAGTAGAGAACATGAAACTATAAAAATAAGAGAAAAAAAACACTCCCTTATGTCCAGTCACATGTTGGAGCAAAGATGGCTGGCACTAAACCAGAAAGCGGAAGTGGATAGTACATTAAAAATAAGAAATAATGAAAGCAAGGACTGGAAAGCAGAGAGAAGTAAATGTGGTGGGGAATAAATAAATATTAAGAAAAAATAAATAAATATTTTTTATTTTTTTTAAAGTTATAAGGAATGTCATAGTATTTCCTTGTTTGATTCAAGAAATTGTGTGTCCCTTTGAATTTTCATTGAGTTATAAAGTTTTAAGGATCGGCTCTTTTGAAGTTTTTAGAAAAGTATATAAGTGTTATGTATAGTAAATGAGGATTGGTAAACTATAAAATTGGACCACAAAAAAATGAAAATTTAGTTCAAAACTGGCCGACTATCACGAGTGCCCTGGGAAAAATGGTCCTTTAAGAGTTAAGTAAGACAGTGGTGGTATACACTGGAGGATTATCTAGAAAGTTAACATCAGTGAGGATCATCTGGTAATTTGACACAAAGTACATGGATTATGAAGTCGGTAGTGGTATACACTGGAGGATCATCTGGTAATTTGACACTAATGTACATGGATTATGAAGACGGTAGTGGTATACACTGGAGGATCATCTGGTAATTTGACACTAATGTACATGGATTATGAAGACGGTAGTGGTATACACTGGAGGATCATCTGGTAATTTGACACTAATGTACATGGATTATGAAGACGGTAGTGGTATACACTGGAGGATCATCTAGAAAGTTCACATTTTTTTTTAACAAGGGTCATTAAGTAAGTTAGCAATGGTATACACTGGAGGATGATCTAGTAAGATGACATCAATATACACTAGAGGAACATAAAGAGAGTTAAAAATTGAGGACCTAGAGGAACATAGAGTTAATATTGAGGATCTTGAAATAAATTAATATTGATAAGGAAAACACAAATTAGACAAGGTAATGCATATTTTTTTAGGTTGGTTTTAAAATTGTAAACAAGAAACAGGTAAAGTAACTTCATTTTACTGATGGAGGAAATCAAAGTTAACATTGATGTTGTACAAGCTTCAGGTAACTTTGGTGAACAAATGAATATATGAAGATACATTAGTGTCAGGACGAGGCACATGTATTGAAACTTGTGCATGCTTTTCACATGAACATCCTGTGTCAATAATATCAATCTGGTTTTTATTTGAGGAATATTTTATACTTCTACGTTCAGTATTCATTGTTATATTGAAAAGAACTTTAAATGACCAACGGCAGCAAGCAAAAGTCTCTCCTGGTTATTTTTATTTGCATTTATTTTCTGTATTCCTCCTTACAAGCCCCTTATCTGAAATCCTTTCTATTTTATTTTTGTGTACTCCCAGATCTTTACTTTTTCTTATTCTCCTGTTTGATTTCATGTCATCAATAGTCACCCTGAAGTTTAAAGCACCTATCCACATCTTCCCTTATTTATTTGCTCTGAAGTATTTAAATTTGTTTCTGTTAAAGTTTACCTATGCCTTTCTTCATTTCTTGTCTCATCTTGCTGTTTGATGCTAAGCTTCTATTTTCCTGATGACTAGTTTTTGGCATACTGTCTGTCATTTTCCAAGTATCTGAGCCATAGAAGTGCAATTTTATCGACAGCATTAAGGGGTCTAGGTTTTGTGGTTTCAAATTTTTTTTTTTTTTTTGTATTTTTTTTGCCTTCCAAATACTTTTAAGAAGCATCAATACTGTTGCAGGCTGTACTGTATAGTTCAATTACTGCAAAAGATTAATATCAAGGTCACATGAGAAAAATACAAAGAAATATTTAAAAAAGAAATCAAAAGATCATAATTTGTGAAACCTGATCAGCTTAAGGGGATTATAGAAATTGTTGTTAGGTCAAAAGTTTTGATTCCATTCATTGAAAAGATGACAGATAAAGAAATTGTTAACGAAGATGATGAGCTGCACTTTACTGAGTATTGTTTCAGAAAACACTGTTGGGAATAATGTTTTTGATAATGGTAATGATCAAGATGAGAAATTGAAAGGTTCATGTTACATAAACTGTTCTCACATAATGTCATTCTTTCATGTCACAGCTACTTCTTTCCTTGTCAACGTTGGCTGGCCACATCTAAAGATGATGGTCAGTTGTCAAGAGATCTGTTACCTGTGGATCCAATAGTCAAGAGACAATCCAAGTCAGGCTCAATCAGAGATGACATTGGCTTAGAGGTCAAAGGTAGGTAGTTGGGGAAAGTATTTTAACACATTTCTCTACAAGCCTTCAGGCTGTCAATAGCTTCTGTACTGCTTTTTTCTAAACTTCTTTAGTCATTTCATAAACAGTTTCACAGAATTATCACATTATTGAACACATAAAGCTTGGTGTGTTGGTATTAAACTGGGAGCCTTTCAGAAGTTCCTTAAATTATGAAGTTGTTCACCTCAAGCCGAAAGGAATATCATTTTTATAAAAGCTGACATTTAAAATGAGATGTTACATTTGCTAGGATTACAGTATTGTAATATAATTCTGGCAATAATGTAAAGCTGCAAGAATACTGGTTGAGAGATCACAGCGATTAGGTCTGAAAAGGTAAGATTATGAGAATACATGTAGCAGATGATAGCCACATTGTGCCTGGAGAAATACCCCTACAAGATGTGAACTTGTACGTGTATCTTAGCAGAACATTGACATAGTTGAAGGAAAGGACAGTGATGCCTAAATATGAATACAGACAGCAAGAGAGACTTTCATTGCATTGGGAAATACATGGAAATCAAGAGGAACCAAGTCCAACACAAAAAAATTAGAACCTTCAACTCAAATGTCAAGGCACCAAAACATGGAGAACAACAAAGACGACTACCAAAAAGCTACAGACTTTCATAAATGGGTGCTTGCATTGAATAAAAGAACTGAAATGGTATGACAAGATCACCAATGTGGAACTGATGAAAACAACCAGATAAATGCCAGTGGAACAAGAAGTCAGGAAAAGATGTTGGCATTGGATGTTGACATTGAGGAAGCTAGCTGATAACATTACAAGGCAGTCTTTCTTCTCGAATCCTCAAGGTAAAAAATATAGATCAAGGTTCCTTAAGCATTTTTTTGCCACGGACTCCTTCAATTGGCCGCTGAAGGCTATGGATCCCTTTGTCTAATGAAGGCTTTCATAAAATGTATAATAAAAAACTTTACATTTTAGGTTATGAACATGGACCCCTTAGAATACATTCATGGACCACCAAGGAGTCCGGGGACCACAGATTAAGAAACCTTGATACAAAGAGACACCCAAAAACACTTAAAGAAGAGATTTCAGGGCAGACCAATAAAGGATAAAGAACACATGGAAAGAATTTGAATTAGATGACGTTGGACAGGATTGTTTGGTATGAATTAATTGAAGGCCCATGCTCCACAGGGACCCAAAAATAATCTGATGGACAAACACAGGTGAACCAGATCTTACTAAGGACACAAAGTAATAAACAAAAAACACAAATACATTGAAAAACTAGAAATTGTTCAGCGACACAAAGAAAAGAACATTGTAATTGGTGAAACCTGATCAGACAAGGTACTTTCTAGAAATTCTTGCTAGTTGAGAACTCATCTTTTAAATGCATTTGTGAAGCTATAAGCTGTGAATGAGAGGATAAATATTGCAGTAGACATGCTGATGTGCCTCCCACGTGCTGATGTTTAGGTTGTCTACGTATTTGTCATTAAGTCTTTCGAGGCACTTAAGGCCAGGAGCGGGCATTAAATTTACGTCAAAATAAAAAAATGATGGATTTTGGGATTAGTCCATTTTCTGATTCTTTAGCATTTCCTGAATTTAAATATAACAGAATTAAATGTCAAAATGCATTCTAACAATATGTATTTTGACTTTGAAAAAGATATGGTATGGAGATATTTTCTCAAACTCGAGAAAATGTCTCTATTTAGACCGAGTTTTTTACATAGCAACCAAGCTTACACCCCTACATATTATACATCGTTGGATTCATCCAAATCTACACTTTACTGTAAGCAGGTCACTTATTTCGGGATTCCAAATGCCAGATTGGAAATTTATAATTTCCAAGTCAACAATAAGGGTTTCCCCTCGATTCTAAATTTTTAATTGGCTGTGCGCGTTCACCTGACCCACATCGACAATATGGCCGCGTGTTTACATTAAGGTTCAAAATTTCAGTTTTGTTTAGTAATAGTTGTGACAATGCCTATAAAAACGAGATGCTCTCGTTATCTCCAACTGGAATAGGCCAGAATTAGAGATGGAAGCAAGACTTAGCCTACACTGGAGGTAAAACGTACTTATTGTGACGATGTAATGGTAAAAACTGGGACATTAGTACTCAGGCAAGGAGGGTTGAAATAAAGCACAGCGGACTGTTTGTTCGATGTGGCCTTTGACAAGAATTTAGAGACGCAGTAAACAGGAGTAAGGGTTAGGCTTAGTGGTTGAAATAAAGCAGACAGGAGCGTCTGTACGATAGTTCCTTAGATTAGAATTCAGAGACGCAGTAAAAAGGGCTAATGGTTACGTAAATGTATCCTAAACCTAACCCTAACGACGTTGGCGACTTACTGGGATGACATCTAAGAAGACAGCCCACAGTAACTCATTTCAACCAGGTTTAAGAATCTTAACCTAACCCTAAACCTTACGACGTTGGCTACTTACTGAAATGACATCAAAGAAGGCGGCCCACTGTGCTTCATTTCAACCACCAGGGAGTTACATGAACTAGCTATTATGAGTAGTAGACAGTCAATTAAAAATCATCACGTTTTCCTGAGTTTACAGAATAACGGGTGACTTCTCATAATTCAGTTACATTATCATGATTCTTGTAAGCATAGTGCATATTTGTTTCCTCAATTTAATGTTTGTTTCTTGTGTATTTTTATTGACATGTCTTGTCACAGATGCTTATGTGTTATTTAAAAAATGCCTGCCAGACATGTGCAACAGCTGGTTCTTGGTACCAGAAGAAAGGTTGGAAACTTCATCAAGTGGAAAGTGAAGCAAGGCTGTCATATACATTTTGAAGGTATTTACTTTTGAAACTTACTTTATGTTTCCCCTTGCCTAAGCATAGACATTCATGTAATTTATTTTGATCTCCATAAATATCAAGTTTAGAAACATATTTCATTACTTACATGTATTGTTTTGCTTCCATTGTACTTTAAGACACAGTTTATTAATGCTTGTTTACATCTTTATTTGAAATTTTACTAATATAAACATTTGCCTCTTTCTAGGCAAGTTCAAGTGTCATGGAAGCTGAGGCAGGTAGTGATTTGTGAAGCTGTTCTCTGACGCGACAGAAATTTCGCTACACCGTTTAAAGTGATTGTGATAGCAAAGCATTCAATCAGATCATAGCAATTAAACCATATGGCCCTAATATTGCTGAATTTAATCAAGGACCTGAGGCTGCTATATTTTTCAAGAAAGTCCTGGGGCTGAACAGTGGAAAAGAGGCTTGTCAACTGGCAGGAGCAAGAAAGCGTCAAACGTCTGGTGCTCAGCTCTAAAATGGCAGAAAACTGCACTAAGAAAATGAAGGAAATTTGGCACAAATCTCAACAGAAAGCCAGACAAGAAACTGCAGAGGAAGCTGGATATGCTGCCGGTATGTTCTGCATGACTAGTAAGTTATTTTATTTTGCTGCAGTATCACATACTTATTTAATTATATTCTAATTATATCGAAAAATGTGATTTTAAAGAAATCATTATTCTCATACTAATTTTCTTATAACTTCCACACTTACGTATTAATTGACATAAGAATAGGAACATATATTGCCCATAATCTTTTAAAACTTTTTATGTGATGGATTTTAAGTATCGGATCAAACTTAGTAAAATTTGTTACTATTTTTAGACACTTTTTTCAAAGTCCTACAACTTTTTTTTGTATTAAAGTTATCAAAAATCCATCACTGGAAAAGTTTTACCATATAATGATAAACGTTGTGTTCATATTTGGTATTCATAGCTTAACTCTTTGACTCCACAGCAACGCTCTGAGCGTTGCAAAATTCAACACGCCGTGCCCCAGCAACGCTCATAGCGTGGTTTTTAGTTTATCACGAATAAATCCCTAAAAATCGTCCGCTTCATGCAGTTCATATATTAAAACTCGTAGAATGACTTCCGCTACTATTTAAACAACTAATTTGACTTTAGTTAATCAGCACATGTGCGTGTTTTGATGTTATTATCACAATTTTTGTGAAGATTCGCGTGTTTACGTATTTCGTTGTTTTTGCTAGAGAAATATGTCACGCTTTATATTTACATTTTCTAAGTCTCCTAAGCAAATAATTGTGTCAAACTACTTTGAAACATTGCTGACATTGATGATGATTGTTTGGTAGTCACAGTTTGTTGTCAAAATACGGAATATATGCAGAAAAGCTAGACACACTAGATTTAGTTGATGAGTGGGCGTAGTCATATTCTGGCCGATCAAAAAGCAACAAAACTAGACCTACCGTAACATCTAATCACTAGTTCTTGGTAGAAGATGAAGCTAGGGATACTATTAAAACATTAAACAAGAGTAAAAAAGTATTTATATGACGTTATTCTTATTTATTTGTTTGAAAATTATGTAATGCACGATTGCATAATTTATTTTTTTTCTTACAAAGAACCATGGACAAACTGGTGCGAATAACACTAAATCTACTAATTTTGGCCATAAGCATGTTTTTTTTACTTTGTATATGGATTTACTTGACGTTTGAAGACTAAAAAGAAAGTTTTATTGTCTACGACAGTAATTTGTCTTTCGTAAGATCGTATTCTACAGTCAACTTTTTAGCGTTTTTCAATTTTACATGCAAAATGATTAAATTATACCGAACATACTTGTGTTAATACTACCACAGACATTATATATTTGAATTCTCTATCCATTTCCCTACAGTTTGGTATATAATAAGTACATGTTCAAAGGAAAATTCACAAACAAATTTAGACTGAAAGATGAACACTTCACTCTATAAAATTCTGCCCACAAAAAAAGTCTGGCACAGCGTGCAAAATAACTCTGGAATGAATGAGTTAATAAATAAAAAAGCCTTAGCAAATTGAAATAGAACAAAGAATCCAATATTGCTCAGCTCTAAAATGACAGAAAACTGCGCTAAGACAAGGAAGGAAATTAGGCACAAATTTCAACAGAAAGCCAGATAGGAAGCTGCAGAGGACGCTGGCTATGCTACCATTATGTTCTAAATGACAAATAAGCAATTTTTCAGGGGCAATATTACATACTTATTTAATTGTAGTCTATTTATGGAGAAAAATGCGATTTTCTCAAAATCTAATTTTCTTATCCTAATTTCCTTAAAACTTCCACACTTATGTGTTAATTGACATAAAAATTGGCACATATGTTGCCCATAATCTTTTAAAACTTTTATATTGTTGGATTTTGAGTATCTGATCAAACTTTTGATTTATTGCAAAAAGTAATGTAAAATTTATCAAAATTTGTTACTTTTTTTAGACACTTTATTCAAAGTCCTACAACTTTTTTTTGTATTAAAGTTATCAAAAATCCACCAATATAAAAGTTTTAAAATATAATGATAAACGTTGTGTTCATATTTGGTATTCATAGCTTAATAAATAAAAAAGCCTTAGCAAATTGAAATAGAACAATAGAATCCAATATGGCCGCCATTTCTATGGCAACCAGTGGTGCAGTGCCATAAAACTCTTCATTTTTCGTATCTAGTATTGATATAGGTTAAGTCTGTGCATTTTCATTGAAATCCAGCAATTAATAACGAAAATAGCATTTCAGTGTAGCTCCTCCCCTTAAAGGCTGTGGGACGGACCACATAATTACAGATAAACATAGCTGTTAAAATTGAAAGTATTTATTTAGAACCAATACTTTAAGCTAGATTAACATAATTTTTGTAATTGAATTGTCCTACTACATCTACTATCAACAAGCAGTTTAATTTTTAGTTCAGCTGTATTTGATTGCTGTATTTAGTTCAAAGCTGTGTTTATATATTTCATTTTCAGATATACTTTTTGTGTGATTTAGTAAACCAATTCCAATTTGATAGTTATGAAAAGAATTTTTTAATTATTTGTTTAACATCTCTTGAAAATTGTCTGATGTTCTCAGCTGCTGTGACAACCTATAATGTTCAGGTGTACACAGGAGATGCCTTTGGGGCTGGTACTGATGCTAATGTGTACATCGTTCTGTTTGGAGAAAAGGACCATACAAGTATGTGTTCATTTGTTTATTTTTAACGCCATCCTTTAAGGAAGAGTGTCACCCAGTTAGATCCCAATTAGGGCCTGATATAAGGGAACAGAGTAGGACCACTACCCCCTGCCAAATATATCCCAAAAGGCAGCTAAGCTGGGGTGTGTATGGGGCTAGCAACTTCAGCATGTCAAACATATAGCTATACAAACCATCATTGCTAGAGTACATTATATGTTTTAGTACAGATTTCCAAACAGAGGGAGGGGCTTAACTTCTGCTCTTTAACACTTTCTACCCCACAAACTGTAAACTATGCCACAATAAGGCACATTATTCTCCCAGGGGGCTGGTACTCCCATTCAGTTATGTTAGGATGTCCTGATTTCTGCACATTCAAAGATAAAGGGGCAGCCGCGCTGGTGTAGTGGTTAGCAAACTGCACGGGTGACCCAGGATCAAATGCGGGTGAGGACATTTGAAGATTTTTCATTGACTGGGATTTGGACTGGATTAACTCGAGCCCTGGTGAGACATTTGAAGGAGTGTCGTCGACCAGGGACTGGCGGCTCCTGAGCCAACCCAGCTCTAATGGGTACCTCCGAAATCAGAGAGTATCTGCCTGAATGGCGAGGGACACCTGTCTCTGTACAAGAAAAAAAAGGGATACTCACGTAAAAATCAGTCTCAGGTTAGACATACTAACCTGAGATGTTGCCTCGAGTAATAGCAGGCGTACGCAACAACAACAAAAAAAGGTAAAGGTAGTCCTATAGCACATACTGCTGTAGGGGATTGAAGTGTTCTAGACTTCACTATACTAGGTCTCAGCCTCATGAGCTTCCTTCCTTGATTTAAAGACAGAGTCAGGTACCCATTTACAGCTAGATAGAATGGTGCGTGACACCACCAGGTTTCAAACCTAGTAACTTTGCCTCGAGGAGCAAGCTGTTTAACCACTTTGCCATTCGATGCTGTTGCTAGCATTCTGCAGCAGTTCCATTATGAGGAAGCCTGAACCAGGCTTGACATAATGCTTTTGCTGCTGTGGTTTCTGTGGCAATTGGTTTGACATGATGAGGTTGCCATCCCTATACACAAACCTCGTATTGGTGACCTTTTACAACATGCCTGAGGGGGCAGTAGTCATATTCTTTCTTTGTCTCCCGTCTCCCTTCTCCTCCCCCCCCTCCCCAGGAACCACACAGGGGGGCTGTGTACGAATATATTATGTTTAGTTTAGTCACTGAAGTTATGACAGTGGTGGCTGTCCTTGGATTATAGTTTATCAGTTAAAACTATTCTACTCCAGACTTCTCATTTTCTGTGTCTGTTTATAGATGGGAAATGGAATAAGGGGAGACCATCCCCAGCATATGCCTAAGAATAAAAAGAATGCTTGCTCAGGCATGTCGTACGAGGTGATTTACATGAGGTTATGCATGTTGGTTGGTAACCTCATAATGTCAAACATATTGCTTTAGAAACTACCACTGCCAGAGCTAAATGGAGCGATAAGGAAAATGATAATGATGAGAAGAGGAGCTCTCACAAGTTTCATGACAATATGAAAAACAGAGTTGAAGAGGAAGACAGAAGAGATAATGGATAGCATGACACTAATGGCATGACAAGAGGTCAGCAGTAGAACTAGTGGAGGGCATACAAAACTGAGATCTGAGGAAGGTTGTGATCAATTGTGACTTTACTAAAAAAAACCATGTGGTTTTCTTCTTTCTTTTTTTAAATATTATCTAGTTAAATTTGAAGTGGGCATTATTGAGTTATTACCAGTGCATCTTCATCTTTCCGTATTTTTATTTTTTATTTTTTTTTATTTTATTTCTGTGTGCCTTTGTTTAACCCTTTCCCATAGTTTGTTTGACTAAATCTCAACTGTTGGCCAAGCTGTCTTATTTCACTGGGTTTTTCTGGTTGAAAGGCTGTCAGTCATATCTTTCTAAATGAATTACGGTATTTTTTCTTGTTATTTTTTTAAACTGTTGCAGCATTTCTACTGTGTTGCATTTTCTGTACCATCAGTTTATTTTGTAGTTTTGCTTTCTTTCTCTGTCTTTTTTAAAATGTTTTTTTTACTTTCCCCTGTTGGAAGAGTATAATAAGGTTTTATTGATTCATATAATATAAAATTTATTTGATCTTGGTCCCGGCTTTGATCTGTACCATATAGTTCTGCTCTTACTCTATCTTTTTAAAAATGTTTTTTTTTACTTCCCCCTTTTGGGGAGCATAAAAAGTTTATTGATTCATATTATGTAAAATTTATTTGATCTACCCTGGCTGTGATCTGCAACATGATCACTGTATTTTCTTTGTCCTGTGGCCGTAACTATTAACTATTTTTTCAGGTCAACACTTAAAAAAAAAAAAATCATGTTTCATTCACTCCCCTTCAGTTCTGTAAGGAGTTTAGGTGTTTAACTAAGACTTGCCTAGCCTTTCAGTTCTGTATCATCCATTCAATGTCTTTCCATATCTTCTGTATTCCTTTTATGCCTGTCATTAGTTCTCTTCTTTATGTGTTTTTGTTTCCCCTTTCTTCTCTTACCCAGGGATCCCAGAACAAGGGCTGCCTTGTGATACTATCAGTAGATTTTCTCAGTGTGTGTCCCATCCAATGCCAGTGCTTTCTTCTCACCTCTTCCTCAACTGGCACTTTTCTGGATATTTAATATAATTTGTACTAATTGTCACTTTAAATACCTCTTAGCTGTTATAGACCGGAAGGGAGGCATCAAAGAAGAGTTGGCCACTCAAAAAGCAGCAGCTGGGAGACTTTTTCAGGCCATACATCAAGGATTCCTCAGCAAGAGAGAGGTTGGTAAGAAAACAAAGATGGCTGTATACAGCTCCACCTATGTTCCAGTCTTGACGTATGGATGCGAGTCATGGGCAATGACTACCACCCACAAAAGCCAGATCCAAACCTCAGAAATGAGGTATCTGAGGAAGGTGGTTGAAGTAACAAGAAGAGACATGGTCCGCAACCAGACGATACGTCACAGCCTAAAATCCCACCCCCTTCAGACCCAATTAAAACAGTCCCAACAAAGATGGTTTGGCCATGTCTGCAGAATGGGAGAAGATCAGCTACCACGACAAGCATGGGAAACTAAGAGCCAGGGATCCAGATCTCCAGGACGACCCAGAGTCCGCTGGGAGGACAACATTAGACAATCTTTGAAGGACCGAGGACTAGAATGGAACCAGGCCAGGAGGAAGACAGCCAATAGGATAGTCTAGTGCTCTCTTTTCCAAACCTCTACACCTCACAGTAGAAGGGGAACGACTAAGTAAATAAGTAAGTTATTTCCTCCCGCTTTTTTCCCCTTTTGCTAAAACAAACTGAATGGATCTTCTACAGATAAAATATTCCTGAAGTCTTCCATTAACAACAGCAATAAATTTGAGAGAAAGCAGATGGATGAATTTATATTGGAGCTTGCCAATATTGGAGAGCTGAAAAAAATAAAGTGAGTACAGTCATTGCCACTGTTTGTGATTTAGATCTTGGAATTGTATTGGTAAATTACAGCCATTATCAATTTTTGTGATTTAGATCTTGGAATTGCATTGATAAATTACAGTCATTGTCACTGTTTGTGATTTAGATCTTGGAATTGTAGTGATCAAGTATAGTCATTGTCAATGTTTGTGATTTAGATCTTGGAAATGTGTTGGTAAATTACAGTCATTGTCACTGTTTGTGATTTAGATCTTGGAATTGTACTGATCAAGTATAGTCATTGTCAATGTTTGTGATTTAGATCTTGGAAATGTATTGGTAAATTACAGTCATTGTCACTGTTTGTGATAAAATCTTGTAATTTTATTGGTAAATTACAGTCATTGTCACTGTTTGATATTTAGATCTTGGAACTGTATTGATCAAGTATAGTCATTGTCAATGTTTGTGATTTCGATCTTGGAATTGTATTGGTAAAATAAAGTGATTGTCACTGTTTGTGATTTAGATCTTGGAATTGTTTTGGTAAATTACAGTCATTGTCACTGTTTGTGATTTAGATCTTGGAATTGTTTTGATAAATTACAGTCATTGTCACTGTTTGTGATTTAGATCTTGGAATTGAATTGATCAAGTATAGTCATTGTCAATGTTTGTGATTTAGATCTTGGAATTGTATTGATCAAGCACAATCATTGTCAGTATTTGTGATTTAGATCTTGGAATTGTATTGGTAAATTACAGTCATTGTCACTGTTTGTGATTTAGATCTTGGAATTGTATTGATCAAGTACAGTCATTATCAATGTTTGTGATTTAGATCTTGGAATTGTATTGGTAAATTACAGTCATTGTCACTGTTTGGGATTTAGATCTTAGAATTGTATTGATCAAGTGTAGTCATTGTCACTGTTTGTGATTTAGATCTTGGAATTGTATTGATCAAGTGTAGTCATTGTCAATGTTTGTGATTTAGATCTTGGAATTGTAGTGATCTTAGGTAAATTACAGAATTAACATGTGGAGAGACCATATCATCATCAGCTGTCATCTCCGCAATGAAGGTCAGCTGCATTGGATCTCCGTTTTCTGTCTCTTGTCTTGATGCTGGACGACTCTTTCCTGTCCATCTCTTGATGTTATCTACTCACTTATAGCACTGTCTTCCCCTTGCACGTGTGCCTTCAACTCTTCTTTCTATCATGCAGAGACCATATAGAGTGAGGTAAATTACAGAAGTCGGACGGTATGTGTTATCATGCCACAAAATCTTTTGATGGACTGTTTAAAAAAAGACTTTTTTTTTAAAATTGAGAAATGTTTTTAAAATCTTGTTCTTTCAAGAGGTTGAAATATTCTCTACAGAATTGGTCATGACAACAAGGGAGGTGGTAGTGCTTGGCTGTTGGACAAAGTTATCATTGATGCCAAATCTTTAGGTCGGAGGTGGGTATTTCCCTGTGGACGCTGGCTGTCAGATTCAAATGAAGACAGACTTCTTGAGAGAGAGCTCTATCCTCAGGAGCTGACAACTGAGGAATATTCACCATGTAAGTTTGTGTGATGTGAGAGACACCATCTTGTTGATGGTTCATGCCAAGTGGTGCTGTCAGTCATTTCTCTCCATATCTATCTATTGAGCATTCCAGTTCTTCATATGCTGGCTGTTTTCTAGCATTTTGTTATCATCATCTTCCTTTTTGGTCCCTATGGAGCATGGAGCCACCACTGTAACTGACCCTCTTGCAGGAAGCCTGTACCATAGTACATTCACAAACTGTTGCCGTGGTGGCATTTGTAGCAATTTATTTTGTGTGATGAGGTTGTCAGCCCTATGCACAATCTCATAAATAGTTGCTTTGTACAACCTGACAGCATCTTGCCATGCCATCCCAGATCTTTCCTTTCTGTCTTCATGTGTGCTTCTTTTACCCATGATCTTGCTTCCTAGAAAACAAAGTTGACCTGACCCTCTTTTCAAAGGAGGCGTGTGGCAATCACACTTTTCCTCTCTTTTTTTTGTAAATGTTATTATCAGTGATCCTGTAATACAGTTTTGATTTAATATTTCCTCTTTTCATTTCTATGCTATCTTGGTGTTTTTCAAAGACCACATTTCTGCTGTGGACATCTGAGATATATAGAGAGAAAAATTATTACACACAGTTTAGAAGGGAAAGAAATAAGTTTTAATTCAATGATGTTTATGTTGGTTACGAGAGAGAAGTAAGGTGAAAAAGATTCATTTAGTCTTTTTCTTCCATAGTCCTCAAAAAAAAAGCTTTCACAGAAATCAGCAGTCCATTATCAATACATTAATTAATCATACTTTTGTATAATGAAAATTTATTTTATGATATATCAAGTGTTTCATCAATAGGTAATATATTGCAAAACATTTGCTATACCTTTGAATAATATGACAGGTTTTCACTGGATTTTATATATTATTTTACCGGACTTACAAGAACTAGTGAAACAAGTAAACAACAAAAGTCATGATTATGAATTGAACATTGAGAAAACAAAAACTATGATAATTAGCAAAACATACAATAAGCCAACATCAAAGATAAGAATAAATAAGAAAATCCTGGAACAAGTCAAAGGTTTCTCATATCTTGGTCATATAATAACAGAAGATGGTAGAATAGGATTGCCACATCATGAGAAAAATACTGACATCTAAACAATTAACTCACAAATTAAAACTGAGAATCATCAAATTCTATATATATATTCTTCATTTGATGATTCTCAGTTTTAATTTATTACTGTATGATGTAGAAACATGTATAATGAACAAGCATCTAGGAGAAAGAATTGAGGCCCTTGAGATGTGGATATATAGAAGAATTAATATGAGACAAACATAAAGGTATGTTATCAGGCACTTGTAGGAAATAAAGAAGTAGAACACTAGACAATAGAAAAACAACAGACATGAATGACTTACCCAGGATTTGAACCTTGGACCTTCCATGCGACAACCCCGCCTAGCCATGCAAGCGAATCACACTATCCTCCCTGCCATCCACGCATCACAAAAATGCTCGCACTAGTGACCTGTCATCGAAACATCATTTTTTGATCCAGGGTTCAAATCCGGGGTAAGCCACTCATGTCTGTTGTTTTTCTGTTGCCTAGTGTTCTACTTCTTTATTTCCTACGAGTGCCTGATAACTTACCTTTATGTTTGTCTCATATTAATTTACTGTTTACAGGCCTCGGGTTTCCCTTCCTTATGTGTTATAAATGTTTATACAATACCAAACCTACCCTCTGTCCTGTTCTTACTGTTCTAAGTCTAATATCATTTACTGGACACAGTATTAAGGTCCTTGTCTTGTTGGACTGGCCTTTACTGTATGATAGGGAAACAACAGAAGTGATTGCGTCATTAATAGGCTAAACTGCCCATGGTGGACTTCCGGTGTCGTGTATTGCAGTTCGCACTAGTGACCTGTCATCGAAATATCATTTTTAGGTGATGCGTAGATGGCAGGGAGGATAGTGTGATTTGCTTGCATGGCTAGGCAGGGTTGTCGCACAGAAGGTCCAGGGTTCAAATCCTGGGTAAGCCACTCATGTCTGTCGTTTTTCTGTTGTCTAGTGTTCTTCTTCTTTATTTCCTACGAGTGCCTGATAACATACCTTTATGTTTGTCTCATATTAATTTACTGTTTACAGCCCTCGGGTTTCCCTTCCTTATGTGTTATATATAGAAGAATGGCCCGCATCTCATGAAAGGAGAAGAAAACAAATAAAGAGTTCCTAGAAAACCTACGAATGAAAAAGAGAATTAATAAAGCAGATTAAAATTTGACAGCTAAAATATTTTGGCCATTTAAAAAGACATAACATTTTGCTGAAGACCATAATGGAAGGCAGAGTTGAAGGCAAACATGCAAGAGGAAGACATTGCTATAAGTGGGAAGATAACCTCAAGAGATGAACAGGAAAGAGGCTATCAGATTGTACTGTCAAGACAAGAGACAGAAGATGTTGGAGATTCATTGCAGGTAACCTTCGATGTGGAGCTCATGTATTTTATTATGTAGAAAAATTGCATCTTCTTTATGCATCATATTCAGTTCTTCACAACTAACACAGGTGTATTTTATTTTTATTTTTTTGTCAAATACTAATAAAAATGATCTTTGAAACATAATGGCGAGTATGGCCACCGGCAAGTGTAATGACTGAATGTATGAGATGTGATTTGTGTCATGATCTGTCCTACAGATGTGCCCTACGAGATAACAACTTACACCAGTGACATCAGCAGTGCTGGTACAGATGCTATGGTCTATGTAACCTTATATGGCAAAGAGCGGGCAACACAGCAGACTAATCTTTGTACCAGCAGGCGTGAATGCAAGGAAAAATTCAATAGGGGCCAAGTAGATAAGTTTGTGATAGAGGTTAGTGAGCAGTAGGATATCTTAGGGTTTATCTTGTTTACAGCTTCTTTGTGTTATACATCTTCTTCTTTGATCCATAACCGCCAACCATCAAAGCAGTCAGTGGCCATCACGCTTGATGGCATCTTGTAGGGCAGCAACAAATTGATTCCACTTTGCTCGGTCGGATAACACACCATCATAGCTGGCAGATGCTGGAGTTGGGTTGGCCACGTCCTCACTCAGAAGGGACCCTGATACCATCACAAGAACAGCTATGCTATGGACCCCCGAGGGAAAGGGAAAGAGAGGTCGACCAAAAACAATTTGACGGAGAACTGTGGAAGCCGAGATGCAAAGAATGAAGCAGAGTTGGGGCACTGTATGAAGGGTGGCCTCCGACGGCATTGCCACTTTATTTTAACATCTGTTAAAAAAATTATTTGTTTAACATTCTACGTTAATTTTCAATGGGCAAAAATTATGGTAATTAACATAAAAGGCAAATAATACAAATTAAGCATAGAAAGAGAGGTACTATAAAAGTAGAGAGTTTATTTTAACTGGGATGTGTAATAATAAAGATGGAAAATTAGCCATAAGTCAGGAAGAAAATTAAAATGACCAACATTTTGAAACAAGCACTAACTTTCCAGTAACTAATACAAAAATTAAATTATATTCCCGAGGCTTTAAAACTCTATTAATGAATGCTGCAGAAAGGTATGTAGTGAACAGGCAGTTGGACAAGTCAGCTAATCTCTAGAAATGTTGATCTGATGATGAATAAGAGAAGTAGGAGAAGAGTCTGTCAGAAGGGATTATCAAGACATCTTTTTTGGTTTCTTTAAATAGTGTGCGTACTGGCAAAGGTGATCATGTCTCACCACAGCTTCCTGTCCCTAATACAATATACCAGAGCAGATTAAATGTGTTCTGACAACTACAGAATAACTTATTTTGGAGGAAATTATCAAGGCAAAGATTTGACATGTTGAACATCCATTGCAAAGCAACCAGTGCGATTTTTATGAACAGCAAATGATCTAAAATGAATCTCTCTGTATGAGGACAACTATTGACAAATAAAGTATAATTCACAATACTCTACATAAGAGGTGTACTGTCACGGTAATGTTTACAGCTATCATGATGTAAGTGTTCTGTCAGGAGCATAATTTTGTTTATGAGCAGTGTACAGTGTGAATTTACTATGTGAGTATCAGGTCATGTGGTATCACATGATTGCAAGGTATCTTGGGAAGCTGTCAAGATCAGTCATGGAGTAGCCGACGCATTATTCGTGTTACAAGTTTTCAGTGCTGCTGAGTTTTTACCGTATATATGGCCATCAGCAAGACACAGTAATTTGCCATTTTTAGTTTGTGGTTAGTATGGTGTTTGCATAGGGCTGATGATGTCTATCATGCAACAGCAGTGACCTCTAGTACATTTTGATTCTCATATTTTGTGAGTATTTACTTAACAAGGACAGCACTGTTTGTGACTCTACGTTCAATGTGTGAGCTGTGGTTATTTTTGACCATGTGGCATGATTAATATTTTGCCTGTATTCAAGCATATTCCTTACTGTAGCAGTAAGTGTGAAGGTCACTCATGCCATTTTATGGCCATGTTATGCTGTATTAATTAAAGGGATAAAAAACTAGTTGAGTTTCCCTGTCATTTATGATGCCATTGTTCGTGTGGTCCACCAGCTGTTGTTCAAGTCCATCTTTCTGTCCCATGTTCGTGTGGTCCACCAGCGTTGTTCAAGTCCATGTTTCTGTCCCATGTTCGTGAGGTCCACCAGCGTTGTTCAAGTCCATGTTTCTGTCCCATGTTCATGTGGTCCACCAGCATTGTTCAAGTCCATGTTTCTGTCCCATGTTCGTGTGGTCCACCAGCGTTGTTCAAGTCCATGTTTCTGTCCCATGTTCGTGTGGTCCACCAGCGTTGTTCAAGTCCATGTTTCTGTCCCATGTTCGTGTGGTCCACCAGCGTTGTTCAAGTCCATGTTTCTGTCCCATGTTCAGTGTCTAATTGATTAACTTTTTATACTGAGTCACGTATATTTTAAGCATGAATGTGTGTTATCAACAACAGATGGGATTAAACATTAATCTTAAGAAGGCACAAGTCATGACACTGGGTGTAAGAAATCCTGCACCCATAAAAATAAGGGACCAGGAGCTAGTAAATATAAAACACATTTACATACTTAGGAAGCACAACAACATCAGATGGTGGAATAAGCAAAGACATCAGTAACAATGAATAAAACAAGAATTGCCTTTGCCAACCTAAGCACCATCTGGAAATCTTTCCAGTACAGTATAAATGCTAAATTAAAAATGTTCGAGAGCTGCATAATTTCTGTGCTTATGTAAGGTGCAGAATGCTGGAGAGTAACAGAAAATACAATGTCCAAACTGTCTTCTTTCCACTCATCCTACTGAACACCATCACCAACCAACAACTGCTAACTCTGAGCCACCAAGAAAACATGCCCACCATCATAGCAGGTAGACGCTGGAATTGGGTTGGCCACATCCGCAGAAGAGACCCTGATTTCATCACCAGAACTGCCATGCTATAGATTCCAGGAAGGTGAAAATGAAGCTGGCCAAAAGCTACCTGGAGGAGAACTATGGAGGCATGGATGCAAGCGTGAACCAGAGCTAGGGCACCACACAAAGGATGGCTGCCAACTGAGCAAAGTGGAGAAAGTTTGTTACTGCCCTAGAAGACACCATCAGGCGTGATGGTCACTCATTGCTTTGTCATCCATGGCCAAGGCTCAAAGAAGAAGAAGTGTGTTACCAACAAACAAAAAGACAATTGTTACGTATGTGTAAGTAATAATAACTTTGGCATACAAGTTTTTTTTTTTATATTACCCTTTGTCAACTACAGCCACAAACAGGAAACAGATGAGAAGAACATACAGGCTGTGAGAAATTTTTAAAGGAGACATCAAACATGGAAAAAATTGACAAAACTTAAAAGAATCAATAGCATCATTGCAAAGAAACTAACTGCGATAACACAGCAAAGAATACCAAATAAAATGAAGCAAAAAGTATGAGCTGATATAAAAGCTGTATTCAACGATGAACCGACAGTGTTAAACATCATTTTTTTAACTTTCTGTTACCAGTTTCACAGCAGTCCCCTTTATTATTTAACCATATTAATTTTTGAATGTTTTGTTTTGTATAAATTAGTATTGCATACTGGAGATAATAATAATAAATTCTTTAAGCACCAAACACGGCGCATAAGGCAGAAACCAGTGCTCTCCAGGTTGTACGTTGTGACGCCACTCCTCTTAGCTCTTGCACATTGTTTAATCCCAACGTTCTTCCTTCTCTTATTATTGTTCTTCTGAGTGTTTCTTTTGGTCTTCCTTTTTTCCTCTTACCCTCAGGAACCCAAGTGAGTGCCTGCAATGGTATTCTGTTGTTTTGCATTTGTAGGACATGACTGATATATGACCATTGTCTTTTCCTTATATAGTTGGAGACATATTTCTGCCTAGAGTCTTCTCTTATTTGTCGATTAGTATTGAATTCTTTCCTGGAGATAGCACTAGTTAAATTAGCTCTTAAATTAGTGAACCTCTTTGTATATCATTCTTTTCTTGAACTTTGCCATTGATTCACAAACAGATATTATGAGTCTTTAAAAAAAAATCTCCTGCATAAAACACCTGAGAGATATTAAGTAATTTTGAGAAGAATAAAGTTGAAACATTTTGTGACAGCAGGTCAAATCTAGGATAAGTGAATTTTGATAGAATATGGATAAGGGAGATATACTGAGAACAATTAATGATTGACTGTTAGAGAATGACACTGCAATAGATGAATCATCAAGATTAAGACTTTTGGAATTTGGCATCAAACGTAAAGCTAGCAGAGATGGACGTATGAGAGGATGCATCTGTCGTGTTTACAACCAGCGAGCTACAGGAACAATTAGCATTCACACTCTTCAACATATACTGATGGAGACTGAGCACATATGGGTTTGCCCGGAGTGCAATGATGTCAGTTCTGCTTAAAAATAACAATAATTTGCTTACACCAGTCTAGCATGGCACATTAGAAAAGATGGTAGCCATTTGTGACCTAGTTATATCGTCACCTTCGTACTGCTTTATTCCAAGTCCACTTCAGCTTGTTCTGAGAAAAACGCACTCAAAGTTTTTGGGTTACTAGTTAAAAAGAAGATATATCACATTAATATGAAATTTTTTATGATGATCCAAAACTGTTAACTATAAGATATTGTGTAGGATAATTGGTTAAACTATAAGATATTGTGTAGGATAATTGGTTAAACTATAAGATGTTGATTTATGACCTGAGGTCAATTTTGGTCAGAAATGGAAATGGAATAAAGCAGTGCTAAGGCGAGGGTATGTCATATGACATGTTTAAGGCAAGTAAAGGTGCCCCATCTGCTAGAATTATTTCCTGACATATAAAGGTTTCATATTTGAGCTTTATAAAAATATGAAGCATTATTAACAGCTGTTTATTTTTGGTGTTATATGTCACATGACATGTTTGAAACAAGTCACAGTGTCACAGTTGCTGTAATTATTTCCTGACATATAAAAGTGTCGTATTTGAGCTTTATAAAAATATGAAGCATTATTAACAGCTGTTTATTTTTGGTGTTATATGTCACATGACATGTTTGAAACAAGTCACAGTGTCACAGCTGCTGTAATTATTTCCTGACATAGAAAGGTGTCACATTTGAGTTTGATAAGAATATGCAGCTTTATTAACGGCTCTTTATTTTTGGTGTTATATGTCACATGACAACAGCTGTTTATTTTTGGTGTCATTTGTAGATGGAAGATGTAGGAAAGACCATTGAAAAGCTCCGCATTGGTCATGATGGTACTGGGTTTGGTGCAGGTTGGCATCTGGACAAGGTTGAGGTCAGGAGGTTACATGCTTCAGGGAAGGTCAGTTTTTTTCATATGACATCTTCAATGTCACTCTTTTTTCACTTTTTATGACTGAGCTTTTAAAGGTCCTTTTTTTCAGCTGGTCTTCATGGCTTCTGTTTTATTTGACTTATCCTCACTATATATTTATCTCATCCACTGTTTAGATTGTCAACCTGCTGTCACACTCTTGTCAGTTTTGTAAATATTGCTTTTGTTTTTGTGTGTATTTAATTTGAAGGAAAAAAAAAGGTAGACAGTACGTGAAAAATTGTGCATTTGTTAAAAATAGAATATCAGCTTCGATCAAAATCAAAACCCAGGTTTTATCACAGTAATGCTTTTTTAACATTCTTGGGCTACTCCGTTCAGATACATTTTAAATTTCTGAGCTTCCTTGGAACCGATAACCTCATCATGTAAAACAAATTGCTACATAAGCCATAGTGAATGCTTGATGCAATCTTCCTGCAAAGGGACCAGATACAGTGGTTGCTGCATGCTCCATCAGGAGCGCACAGGAAAATGATGATGATGTGGAACTGAAGGAAAGCACCAGACCAGTACCACTCAAACAGGAGGCCAGGAGATGATGCTGGCATTGAATAGGATACACACTAAGGAAACCAGTTGATAGCATTACAAGGCAGCCCTTATTCTGGAATCCTGAGAGGCAAAGAATTAGAGGGAGACCCCAGTACTCATGGAGAGGGGAAGTGGAGGCAGACTTAGCAAGCTGTGTGAGAAAGAAGGATGTTATCTTGAAGCTGAAAAGCTAATACGTTAGATGAACCTCATAAGATAGGTTAGATCAAAACGAAGAAGGGCAGAGATATGAAATAGGGTCAAAAATAGTTCTAGAAAGTAAATCTGTGAAAATAATTCATACCTAAAGGTGAAGAGGTTGATTAGTCAGATTTATACCACCGGCTTTGAGAAATTCCAAAAGAGGAATTTAAGGTCAAGTCAACAGTACATCGGCGTGATGCTGACCACATCACCCCTAGTGTGCCAATGGTCAAGAAAATATGGGCCCAACACCATATTCCCAATATGCCTCAATGGGCGTGTAACGGGATCCTTCCAAATATATATCCTCAGGAGTCATAAAGAAGACATGGAAAGTACGTTTTATTCAAAACCTTTGGGAACGGTTTTATTTCGGAAACAACATTTTTTTCAGTCTTCAGGTCTCGCCCAAATTGCGTTCATAAAGTGGCCCAAAGTTGCCCAAAATATTCAGAAATAACCCAGTGTTGCCCAAAATGTGTTTAAATTAATCAAAATGTAGCCCAAAGTAATGTTCAATTTGCAGAATATTTTGGTTTTTGGGTGTTCAGATAAAAGGATATAGAACTTTACTTGAAAGGATTGCACAAGTAAGATGAACGTGGTATGAGCTGATTGAAGTTCTATGCTCCACAGGAAGCTAAAGAGTAATCAAATATTGTATGTGCATGTAGTTCTTACATTGATAGATCTGTGACTTAAAGTGTACATTTGCTTTCCCTAAGGGTTCTGTCACCTACACTTTCCCTTGTAAACGTTGGTTAGCTAAGGACATGGAAGATCATGCCGTTGAGAGGGAGCTAGTTCCAGTGAGAGCAATTAAAGAAGTCTCTGGAAAGGATGGAGAGACAAAAGTTACAGAACTGAAGCTTGGCGAGAAATTGGCAGGTAATGCTCGTGAACACATTCAGTGGAGTCTGGCTGTCTTTAACAGCAGTGGCTTATTTCATAATTTTCATGGAATAGTGTGTGTCATTGGCATCCTTTGAATAATAGTCCATTAACCACCACGTTAATATGTGTGTCACATATATAGAACTTGTTTTCTCTTTTATGGAAGTAAAAAGTTTGACTGTCTGTGGCCTTACTTAATGGACTTATAAACGTATGTGACTGTGATGCTACACTGTAATTCTGACTTTCATCAGGCCCGATTCTGTTTTGAGTTTCACCATTTCTCTTCTCTTTGTAATTATATGGGTTTGCCTTGTTTCTTCTCATGTGAATATATCTGAAGAAATAATTGCCTGGCCATAAGACTTCGTAATTTATCGTTCTCCACTGTGGGAAAAACCAACGATAATCGGTATGTAACTATTTTATTCATCGTTTTACTTATTAGTGGGTTTTTCAGAAATTCGCCCGTAGGTAAAGTTTAACTTTTTAGTTTTAAAATAAACGATAGTGCCATCCATTATAATTTTTTTGAAGAACGACGTAAATGTAACAGTGTGCTTATTCTTTCTATGGTTTTGGCAGTAGATAGGAGTGTGTGAAGTTGTGAGAAACACGTGTGCCCATATTTGTAGAATGTTATGTAAAACCACCATTTATTTCTGTGTATTTACTAATGTAATTTTATGGGGAAATCCCTGGTGTGTTCGTTAATTTTTCTGAGCCTTAAAAATGTGAGAAATATTGTCGGAGGGTTCAGATTTACGTTGTAAATGAATTATACTGCTTAGGGGAGGAAACTATTCCTATAGCGAGATTTCATTTAAATTGGGGCTTAAGTAGGAAACCTCATGTGTAAATGTTAAAAAAAGGAGACCCCGGAATTTCGGACAAAAGAAGTTCCCGAGTTGGAAATGTTGACACGTGGGTAGCCACGTGTCACAAATAGATAAGAGGCAGACGGTGTCTGGGCTATTGTTTGTTTTACCTGGCAGATTTTAGTAGAAGGAGGGGGGATGAAGAGGCCACGTGGGATAGTGGTATTTTATGTATTGTGTGAAGAATGAGAGAAGGGGAGAGAAGGAGTGTGATTTTAGTGCCATGTGAGATAGTATTATTTTAGGTATTGTTATGCAGAACGAGAGAAAGGAGGGAAGAAGTGAGAATGAAGAGAAACGTGTATAGAATTATTTTATGTATCGTATAGGTTAGAGATAAGCGATGTTAGAGAGGGTGTACATTAGACGCTGTTTCTTTTAATTTCAGCGAGTCTCGGCGAAACAGTGGGGAGCATAATTTTGTCAAATAAAATTATCCACGGCAAAAGACATATCTCAGGGTCAGAGTACTCGAGTATCATCAGGAGCAAAAGAAAATTACCCTATGGTCTCTGGCAGTGAAGTCCCTATGCTTCAGCTGGAACGAGGTTTATTTATCATACAGCCAAGAGCATCGCTATTATAGTCTCTAGCAACGGCAGGTGGCCGGGAGACTGGTTTCAATTTCATACAGCCAGAAATCAAGGCTGTGTCTTCCTCTAAATTCGGAGTGGGAGAAAAGGGGAAAGTTTGCTCAGCAGCAGAGAAGCGTCTACAGTTAATCAAGTCCCTCATGCTTGATATCCGAACATCGTCATCACCAAAATCAGGAACAGGTGACAGGGTTACCATACCTAGGTCCTGATAGAAATCGAGAGAAGAGAGTAACGGAGACGCCGCATCATCAGCCCTCGAGTGTTAGAGAGACACTGAGACCAAGAGAGAGAGATAGAGAAGGAGGGAGAAAATAGACAGGACCAGTAGGGTCTGTTCAGTATCCATTGGACGGATAGACACTGAGTCTGCGTTCGAAAAACCAAGTCTATTATTTTAGCATTTCTTGTGGTGTAGTTATCGGCGCCTATCGCCTAACTAGTAGAAAGCTGTGTAGCCGTTCGTTGAGGAAGAGTCACCAGGACTGAGACAATAGAAAGCTTATTAATGTTAGAGAGTGGAGGCTAAAGTTGACAGCCCCACAAGATCAAAGTACTTTAAAGCACTAACCATTTTTATTGTTCCTCAGCAGGGTGACAGGAAGAGTGAATGTGATTGAGGTTTTTTTTTTTTTGAGGGTCTTGCAATTTAATCGTTAGGCCTACTTGTTTTTCAGGCCGTGCAACAGTGCACGCTATCGACTGACTTGATGACGTATGATGCCATTTTATGTTTTTCTTGTATGTAAATAAATATATACATATATTATACTACTCGTCAGAAGTCAAGGGCCATCCTATTATTTTCAATACACTTTTATATAAGCGCATAGAATGATTAAATGAAGGACGTTTTTAGTAAAAATTGGTGCAATATCTTCCTCTGACAGTCCTCTATGCACGTTAAGCATAAAAACACCTCCGAAAACGGCGAGTATCTGCCTGAATGGCGAGGGACACTTGTCTCTGTAAAAGAAAATAGGATACTCACGTAAAAATCAATGTCAGGTTAGACATTAAAAATAACCTAAGATTTTGCCTCGAGTATTAGCGGGCGTACGAAAAAAAAAAGCATAAAAACAACTCGCCGACAACCATGGTGATCACGTGCAATTTGGTTTGCTGACCATAAATTCACATTTTTAATCTGTTTTTTTCAAACTTCCGTACAACCAAACAGGTGAAGTAATCGTGCTGATTGACATTCCCCGTGCAATGGCGACTTTTCGTGAACAGAGTTCACTCTTAATTTGTTTTACAATCAGCAGACTTAGGGTAGTTTCATCACTTGCAAAAACCATGCCACCGAGAAGAAGTCTTGACACCTTACAAAGAATGAGGGCTATAGCGTGGGTTGAAAGTGGTTTATCTGTCCGTGAGGTTGCTAGACGGCTTGCAGTGTCACACTCTACTATCCAAAGAATTTTGGAGAGATTTCAGGCCACAGGAAGTGTGGAGGATCGCCACCGGCCAGGTCGCCCTAGATGCACCAATAGACATGATGACCGGTACCTCTTGTTGCCAGCCCTGCGCCATCGAACAGTGACTTGTTCCACTCTAAGATGTCATCTGAGACAAATTAAACGTTAATGTCAGTCAAAGCACCATTCGCAGACGTTTACATGAATTTGGACTGGCTGCTCGACGTCCTGCAGTCAGAATCCCTCTTTCTCCTGCTCATCGCAGAGCCCGTGTTGCTTGGTGTCGCGAGCACATCCGATGGACAAGGCAACAATGGAGTCAAGTTCTCTTCACTGATGAATCTCGCTTCACTGTGTCATTCAATGATGGCAGGATTCGAGTTTGGAGACGACCAGGAGAGCGATTTACTGATGACACAATTCGAGAGGTGGGTCGTTATGGTAGGGGTTCTGTCATTGTCTGGGGAGGCTTCTACAGACACGGCAGGACCCCACTCTACATCATCCAAGGCAACTTGACCGGCCCAAGATACCAGAACGAAATCTTGAGACCAATTGTTCAGCCTGCTCTGGAGGCCATAGGTGGTAATGCCATCCTCCAAGATGATAACGCTCAACCCCATCGAGCTCGTGTGGTGAATGAGTTTATTCAGCAACATGGGATCATCAGGATGGCGTGGCCAGCTCATTCACCTGACCTTTCTCCGATTGAGCACCTCTGGGATATCCTTGGTCGAAGATTGTCAACAAATCACCCCCTGCCAATGGATGTTGCACAGCTTACTGCATTTCTGCTTCAGGAATGGCAAGCTGCTCCTCAGGATACTCTTCGGACCCTTGTGGACTCGATACGTCTACGCTGTCTTGAATGCCTTGCTGCAAACGGTGGTCGTACCCGATTTTGAAATGTCTATTTGTCCAATATCTATTGTGTGAGTTTTGAAAAGGTGGGTGACACACTTCACAGCTTCATTGCGTTTGAATGTGTGTTTCCATTTCTTTACGGGACATTTCAATTTGGTATTCAATAAATGCTGTTTTGACTGATACCAATTACGTTTATATCAGATTTGTTTTATGGTTTCAACCAAGGTTTTTCTAAGTGGCCCTTGACTTTTGACGAGTAGTATATTTACTGGATCAGCTTCTATTCTATACTATACTTACTTTATGTCGTCTGTATAGTGGTGTCTGTGGTCGTTTTTTTTTACACCTTATCTCCTTGTATTTAAAGGAAGTCAGAGGAGGGTGAGAGTATAGCCAGTTTGAAGTCACGAAGCGGCAAGGGGAAAATCAAATCCTGGTTCTATCCCTTGAGCCAATATTCTCATCTGTCCACAGGCATGTCATTTTCCATCTAAATTCTATTTTCTCAGACTTTCTCATACTAGGGTCTTGCTTTCATTCAGGCACACTCTATAAACTTAAAACCACTTCGTGACAAGTGGGCGGCAATCGTCCGGTGGATCATTCTGTTGGGATCAATTCTGGAATCTTGCTTAGATTTTTAGATTGGTTCTATAGGAAGTTTTCTGAGAATATAGTTTCTTTAAATATCCTCTAGACTTGAGCTATATTAGAACTGATCCAGTTATAAGTTTTTCCACAGGTTACAGTCTAGTAGGTTTTTGGGGTAATTTTGATTTATATGACTTAGTGGTAATTGATGGCATACCGACATATTTTTCTTTAACAGGAAGGTAATTTAGTTTTGGTAGCTTCTTAACTAAATTTTTCTCAGGTTATTATTCAGACTTGGTGCTAGTCTGAGGTCGGATTTTTGGGACAGCGGTTGTAGAGAATATTTTATATTTTGAAACAGGTTGTTCCTTCTCTTTTCCTTTTCTGTCATTTCTCTGTATTTGTGAACTTACAGCAGTTTACAGGTAAGATGGTGGATATGGCCAAGTTACGAGCTGCCTGGCGAGAGGCTGCTCAGGACATGGGAATGGATAAGGAAGAGACTAAGGCCTACCTGATAAGGGAAAATGATAGGCATATTCAGCGAGAGAAAGAGAAAGAGGACAGGGCTGCCGCCGCCGAAGCAGCGAAGGAGGAAAGGATAGCCGCCGCGGAAGCAGCGGAGAGACAGGCCGAGATGGAACTTCGGAAACTGGAAGCCCAGGAGAAGGAGAAGGCAGCAGAAAGGGAAGCACAGGAGAAGGCAGCAGAAAGGGAAGCACAGGAGAAGGCAGCAGAAAGACAGCATGAACTTGCCTTGCGTTCTCTGGAACTGCAGTACCGATCTTTGGAAGGCAGTTCAGCTAATGGAGATTCACCCGGAGCAGGAGCAGCAGACACCTCAGGAAACGGAAGGCCCCGGATGGCAGCCATGAGCTTCCCATTTGACTCGTTCCCTAACGAGAATGAAAAGATTGACATGTTCTTGGAGAAATTTCAAAGAATGGCAAAGGCATACGGGTTGGATGAGAGTCTTTGGTGTCTGAAATTATCGCAATCACTCAAAGGTCATGCTTATGAAGTCTACAACAAGATGCTCCTAGATGACCAGAACAACTTTGAGGCACTGCGAAACGCTTTATTGCAAAGATTTCAGTGGACTCCACGGAAATGCCAAACCATGTTCAGGGAGAGCAGGCCGGAGAAGGGAGAGAGTTTCGCGCAGTTTGCAGAGCGGGTGAGAAATTACTTAACCCGGTGGAGGGAACTGTCAGGACTGGTGAAAACTTTTGAAGGGTTGGAGGAGTTAGTTCTGTGTGAGCAGATAAAGGCAAACATGTCCCCCGACTTGAGGCGGTATCTGGCAGAGCAGGGTGCCCAGCAACTCGATCAGATTATCATGTTCGCTGAAAGGTACCAGACAGCACAGGCCAAGTACTGGGACAGAAACGGAAAAACCCAGACCTGCCAGCCCCAGACAAAGGAGCTTCGTCATCGCAGTCGGCTACTTCACCAGCTCATCAGCAACCAGGGCCTTCTCGCAAGGAGCCTCATTCTGGTTATAACTTGCGCCCCCAGCAGCATAACAGAGCACCGACAACAACCTCTCAGGAACCCGCTAGGAACAGAGGAGATAATGAGAGGTATTGTCAGAATTGTAGAACCACTTCCCACTGGACATCCCGGTGCATGAACAAACCCCCAGCTCACCATGCAGCTTGTTTAAGACCGGTGAGATGGACTAAAGGGAATAAATGGGAACCAGTCCAGGCAGAGAAGTTGTTCTCTAACAGTGGACCAGCCGTAGTGAATGGGACGGCCACTACGTGTTTGTTTGACAGCGGGCTTACTTACCCCAGTATCGTCGCTCGTCATTTGGTGAAACCAGGGCAGTGGACTGGAGAAATAGTTGAGATTGGTGGCATTTTGAGAAGAGGTATCTCACAGCGTCTGCCCGTAGCCAATATTGAGGTGAAATGCAGGTTTGTGTCTGGCACCATCAAGGCAGCTGTAATGGCACAGCCAGCACATGATTTCATCCTGGGAAGCCCTTACTTAGTTTTGGGAAACCCAACCACACCGATCCTTGCTAATGCAAGGGGGCCTACTGCAGGCCAGAACAGTGAAAGGGGAAAGCCCCACATTCACGGAGCCCCACGGGAGCTCAAACATCCTTGTCTTGCTATGAGGAGGAGAGACGCCTCTAAAGACAGTGGAATGTTATTTACAGAGGCGTATTCGCCTGTCAGCCCTGTTCAGCCTAAAGGTCAAACAGTGGTGACGCCTCTTACTTCAGAAGTATCGTCTTTGTCGTCGGGAATTAGGCCCCCGATGGTATTAAATCCCTCAAGGGAGGGAAATACTGACAAGAAGGAACATGTGCACGTTTCTTCAGTCAACCGCAAACAGTTACGCCCTGTTACGGCGATGTCTGGCCAAGCCAGTCAGACTGTTTCAAAACACTGGGAGGTCGCACCAGCTGGTAATCATTATTTACCACGCGCCGCCAGGAAAATTCGTGGGCGAAGGAAACACACGAGAGGGAGGAGGAAGGGCGACCAGTCATGTTGCAGTCGCCATGAGGAAATCCCCTGGCGTGACCCTCACGATCCAGGGCTTGCAAAGATTCTCAAGGATATGGAGATGGGCCTGTATGATAATGCTAATTATGATAGTGATTAGATCGGGATGTAGATCTAGATACGGACCAGTATGAATTCCAGAGATTTCAGTGATTGAGCACGGATTCCCGCACTTGAAAGGGGGGACTTATGTGATGCTACACTGTAATTCTGACTTTCATCAGGCCCGATTCTGTTTTGAGTTTCACCATTTCTCTTCTCTTTGTAATTATATGGGTTTGCCTTGTTTCTTCTCATGTGAATATATCATGTTCGGTATTTTTGAGGAGGTAATTTTAATGGGTTCATTTTATGGTGGTAGGTTTATTTTTCACTCGGCCAGTTTTACCCTCTTCTGAATTTTTTGCGATTCCCGTAGATTTCATTGTTTACGAAAATCGATATTTTCGGGCACTCTTGTATGACGCGTCAGTAGCACGAGGCCGTCAGGTAACGTGACGCAATTTTAAGCACGCAGGATTTGCGTGGGTTGATAGTATTGATTTTTTCTAGCGCTCCCATTGGTCCGCGATTTGCGTAGGAGAGGAATTCGCGTGGGTGGTTTCTCTTGTATATAATGAGAGAGGAAACTGCGGGCAATTGTCTCTGAAGAAATAATTGCCTGGCCGTAAGACTTCGTAATTTATCGTTCTCCACTGTGGGAAAAACCAACGATAATCGGTATGTAACTATTTTATTCATCATTTTACTTATTAGTGGGTTTTTCAGAAATTCGCCCGTAGGTAAAGTTTAACTTTTTAGTTTTAAAATAAACGATAGTGCCATCCATTATAATTTTTTTGAAGAACGACGTAAATGTAACAGTGTGCTTATTCTTTCTATGGTTTTGGCAGTAGATAGAAGTGTGTGAAATTGTGAGAAACACGTGTGCCCATATTTGTAGAATGTTATGTAAAACCACCATTTATTTCTGTGTATTTACTAATGTAATTTTATGGGGAAATCCCTGGTGTGTTCGTTAATTTTTCTGAGCCTTAAAAATGTGAGAAATATTGTCGGAGGGTTCAGATTTACGTTGTAAATGAATTATACTGCTTAGGGGAGGAAACTATTCCTATAGCGAGATTTCATTTAAATTGGGGCTTAAGTAGGAAACCTCATGTGTAAATGTTAAAAAAAGGAGACCCCGGAATTTCGGACAAAAGAAGTTCCCGAGTTGGAAATGTTGACACGTGGGTAGCCACGTGTCACAAATAGATAAGAGGCAGACGGTGTCTGGACTATTGTTTGTTTTACCTGGCAGATTTTAGTAGAAGGAGGGGGGATGAAGAGGCCACGTGGGATAGTGGTATTTTATGTATTGTGTGAAGAACGAGAGAAGGAGTGTGATTTTAGTGCCACGTGAGATAGTATTATTTTAGGTATTGTTATGCAGAACGAGAGAAAGGAGGGAAGAAGTGAGAATGAAGAGACACGTGTATAGAATTATTTTATGTATGGTATAGGTTAGAGATAAGCGATTTTAGAGAGGGTGTACATTAGACGCTGTTTCTTTTAATTTCAGCGAGTCTCTGCGAAACAGTGGGGAGCATAATTTTGTCAAATAAAATTATCCACAGCAAAAGACATATCTCAGGGTCAGAGTACTCGAGTATCGTCAGGAGCAAAAGAAAATTACCCTATGGTCTCTGGCAGTGAAGTCCCTATGCTTCAGCTGGAACGAGGTTTATTTATCATACAGCCAAGAGCATCGCTATTATAGTCTCTAGCAACGGCAGGTGGCCGGGAGACTGGTTTCAATTTCATACAGCCAGAAATCAAGGCTGTGTCTTCCTCTAAATCCGGAGTGGGAGAAAAGGGGAAAGTTTGCTCAGCAGCAGAGAAGCGTCTACAGTTAATCAAGTCCCTCATGCTTGATATCTGAACATCGTCATCACCAAAATCAGGAACAGGTGACAGGGTTACCATACCTAGGTCCTGATAGAAATCGAGAGAAGAGAGTAACGGAGACGCCGCATCATCAGCCCTAGAGTGTTAGAGAGACACTGAGACCAAGAGAGAGAGATAGAGAAGGAGGGAGAAAATAGACAGGACCAGTAGGGTCTGTTCAGTATCCATTGGACAGATAGACACTGAGTCTGCGTTCGAAAAACCAAGTCTGTTATTTTAGCATTTCTTGTGGTGTAGTTATCGGCGCCTATCGCCTAACTAGTAGAAAGCTGTGTAGCCGTTCGTTGAGGAAGAGTCACCAGGACTGAGACAATAGAAAGCTTATTAATGTTAGAGAGTGGAGGCTAAAGTTGACAGCCCCACAAGATCAAAGTACTTTAAAGCACTAACCATTTTTATTGTTCCTCAGCAGGGTGACAGGAAGAGTGAATGTGATTGAGGTTTTTTTTTTTTGAGGGTCTTGCAATTTAATCGTTAGGCCTACTTGTTTTTCAGGCCGTGCAACAGTGCACGCTATCGACTGACTTGATGACGTATGATGCCATTTTATGTTTTTCTTGTATGTAAATAAATATATACATATATTATTTACTGGATCAGCTTCTATTCTATACTATACTTACTTTATGTCATCTGTATAGTGGTGTCTGTGGTCGTTTTTTTTTACACCTTATCTCCTTGTATTTATAGGAAGTCAGAGGAGGGTGAGAGTATAGCCAGTTTGAAGTCACGAAGCGGCAAGGGGAAAATCAAATCCTGGTTCTATCCCTTGAGCCAATATTCTCATCTGTCCACAGGCATGTCATTTTCCATCTAAATTCTATTTTCTCAGACTTTCTCATACTAGGGTCTTGCTTTCATTCAGGCACACTTTATAAACTTAAAACCACTTCGTGACAGTGACAAGGGTCCTATCTTTCCTCCCCTATTTGAAGTCCTTCTGGCATCACAAAGTGTAGTATATTTTAGTATACTAATTTTAATGTTTATTTTTTACCTGAAGTTTGTTCATATGTTCAGTCCAGAGTTTTTTTCCTATAGAAAGCAAAATTGTACATACTTGAAATGATTATCAGCTGCTGAGAAAATCATAAGCCAAATTTTGTTACAGCACATTTCTATTTCAGGCATGAGCTACCCCATTCAGGTACACACAATGTTTGGAGCATTTGTGTAACATGTGAACTATACAATTTTAGAGTAAAGAATTTGAATTGTTGGTATACTTCAAAAACTAAAAACAAAAACAGCAAGAGATTGTTTCCTACTTCCTAGTATTTCCTTCATTTCAAATTAATATGAACATAGTTGTGAAAGAAGCAAGAGAACGGGAGTAGCAATGTATTAGGGTGCATGTGGAGTGTTACTCCTTTGAATGTTTTAGTAGAGACACTAACACTTATGTTATCTAAAGAATATATACTTGTTCAAGATAGGCTATACCATTGAACTAAGGCTAATACATAGCGATATCAGATCAGAAAGAGACCTTCATTTCTGATCTATAAGTTGGGAATACTGCAACATATAGGGAGATCAAAGAAGCTGAGTGAGTTAGAGGGAAGCTGAAAATCAAATACGTTAGATGAACCTCATAAGATAAGTTAAATAAACCTCATAAGATAGGTTAAATGAACCTCATAAGATAGGTTAAATGAAGCTCATAAGATAGGTTAAATGAACATGAAGAGGGCAGAGATATGAAATAGAGTCAAAAATAGTTTCAGAAAGTAAATCTGTGAACATAATTCAGACCTAAAGGGAAGAAGGTTGTTTAGTTAGATTCGTGGCATCATCTTTGAGAGATTCCAAAAGAGGACTTCAAGGTCAAGTAACAATATAGCCTCAGGAGTGTAGGCTTTAGATTTACGTCTACGATAAGTTACATCACCAGTCACATTCATGACATTCCTATTGTCAGGATGTAAACATAGTCATAGAATTTTATTGCCTTCATAAAGAAGCCATTATTCTTGTATTATTCTCATTAGCATTTGCTTATTTCCATACAGTTCTTTCTATTTTTCTGTTTAAGAGTGAGTGGCAGGTTACATTGTCTTTAACACTTGTCTGGTAGCAGTCTTTTCCCTCAGGATGAAACAAAGGTGCACTGTGAGATTTCAGTTTCTCCAATCTTTGATTGGTTGTCTATCAGGTTCATTATCCTGCCTAACTGGATCATCTTCTCTCTGTCTTATATTATAACAAGAAAGTTAACAAGCATGTAATCAGTGCCAGAGATGTGGTATGACTGTACCGTATAAGTGAGACAAGGTTAGGTGTTAGGAACTATTGTGTTATGTATTTATATGTCATTGTTGTCATAAATCATATTGTTTCTGGAGCTTCCTCTTTTGGCTCACACTCGTTATGTGCACATCCATTTTTTGTCATTCGTTGGAAACATTGTTTATCTGTGTGAGGTGTGGTGTGGCTGTGATGGTTGTGATAGACAACAGTTCACCATTACATCTGTCCCGAAATAACAAGAAGTTTTGTGGCAAGTTAATGTCCTTTAAATGTAACATTTATACATCTGAACTTAACTTCTTGTCACATCAGTCCTATTGTATGGCTCTGAAACATGGAGAACAGCAAAAACAACAAAAAGTTACAGACATTCATAAATATGGGTGCTTCCGTAGAATAGAAGGATTGAAATGGTATGACAAGGTCACCAAAATGGAATTGATGACAAGAACCAGACAAGTGCCAGTGGATGAAGAGATGAGAAGATGATGCTGGCAGTGGATAGGACACACATGATGAAATCTGTTGATAGCATTACAAGGCAGTCCTTGTTCTGAAATACCCAGGAAAAGTGAGGCAGAGGTAGACCAAAAAACACATGGAGAAGAAAACTTGAGACAGAAGTGAAAATGATGAGGAAAACGTGGAAAGAACTTGAGCTGATGGCACGTGACAGGAAGACTTGGCATGTGTTTGTTGTAGGCCTATGCTCCTTGTGGAGCTAAAGGTTATTGATTGATTGACTTAACTTCTTATCTGATTAATGCTGTCTTTCTCAATCAAGCTAAAAATTACACGGTGGAAGTTTACACAGGCAATGAGAAGAACTGTGGAACAGATGCTAATGTGTTCATTACTATCTTTGGTGACAAGGGAGACAGTGGAGAGAGGCAGCTGCGAGATTCAGAGACAAACAGGAATAAATTTGAAAGAAACAAGGTAAGTGGATCAGTTGTCTAGTAAATTATAATTTCCTAGCGTAAGACATTTTTATGTTTTTCTCAGAGCGTACAATGTATGCTAGTTATGTTCCATATGTTATTTGAGAGCAGTAGGTTTTTATATAAGTTTTTGTTAAAGTTTAAACAAGGTTCGGATTATTTGCGTTGATATGTGATATTTGTGAATATTAGAAGCTTACTTCTTCTGTGGGGAGTATAATTAAAGCTACTTCATACATCTTGTTTTATGAGAAGGGTATTTCAAATATGTAAATGAACTATTTGAGGACAATAGAGACAACTAACTGTCACCATAAATTAATAAAGGACCAAACATTCTCAGATCAGGAATAGAAGAAGCAATAAATATGATAAGAAGGAAAATCAACAGTCATGGATATAAAAATGATAGAAGCCATAGAAGGCTTTCAGTCAATCAATACCCTTTAGCTCCCCAAAGAGCATAGGATCCTGTTTACACGCCCATTGAGGCGTATTGGGAATATGGTGTTAGGCCCATATTTTCTTGACCATCGGCACACTAGGGGTGATGTGGTCAGCATCACGTCAGCCGCCTTAACCTTCCCAGACTTGCTCTGGTACCTAATTCATGAGGCTGGGTCAACCCTGGAGCCGTTTGTGGTCTAAAAAATCCCACCTCAACTGGGGATTGAACCATGGACCACTGAGCTAGGAAGCCAGTGCACTAACCACTGCGCTATCATGTTTCCTCAAAGAGCATAGGCCTTCAGCAAACACATGCCAATGAGTTAGTTCTTTGCTTGTATTAGGCGGTTTGTCTTATGAGTGTCTGAAAACATACCTTTATGTTTGTCTAATATTAATTTACTCAAGTTCTTTCCACATTTTCCTCATCAGTTTCACTTCTGTATCCAGTTCTTTTCTCAATGTGTTGTTTGGTCTGCCTCTGACTCTCTTTCCCTGGGGATATAGAACAAGGACTGCCTTGTGATACTATCAACAGATTTCCTCAGTGTGTGTCCTATCCATCACAAGCATCTTCTTCTCATATCTTGTTCCACTGGTACTTGTCTGGTTCTTATCACCAGTTCCACATTTGTGACTTTGTCACACCATTTCAATCATTCTGTTCTATGCAAGCTCCAATTTATGAATGTCTGTAACCTTTTTGTTGCCATTTTTGTTGTTCTCCATGTTTGAGAGCCATACAATAGGACTTGACATTTGAGTTAAAGATTCTTATTTTAGTGTTGGAATTCTTCGTTTGCCCTCAGACTTTTACATTAATGACTTTAATAAAGGCAGTAGTCAAATCAAGCTTCTTGACATCTCCAAACAGTTTTTCATAGAGAGAAGTGGGATGTTGCCATATGCTACTTCGTTCACTGCTATAAGTTGGGCAGGATTGGAGCAGATGTTCGGCTGTCATGGGGCTGATGCCACTGGAGCAGATGTTCGGCTGTCATGGGGCTGATGCCACAGGAGCAGAGATCTGTTGGACCAATCCTGTACTTGCGATATAGATGGTACCTCAACCTATTGTGACCAGTGTGTCAGCAGAAAATGATGATCTGGTCTTGCCTAGAAAACTGGTGATAGGCATCATCTTTTATGTGACCTGGGTGTTCTCTGTCCCATTTGAACCTGATTATGGCTTTTATACACAACGGGCTGATCACCCGTTGCCAGTCACTTCGATTACGGAAACAACAGCAAATGGGTTGATTTGCCGTTGCCCTAAAGACGCCACTAGGCGTGATGGGAAACAATGGCAAAGAAAACCTATCTGCTGTTGCCCTAAGACGCCACTAGGCGTAATGGCCACTGACTGCTTTGACGGTCTGTGGCTAAGGACAGAAGAAGAAGAAGAAGATGGCTTTTATAGTTGTAAATAGTTCCTCATTTTCATCCATCGGACCTAATGCATGTTTTCCCATGATTTCATTTTTTGTCCAGGACATTTCTAGTGTAAAATTCTTCCTTCACAAATTCTTTTTTATCATTTGTTGGTGCATAACATTGGATATTTTCTTTTTGGCTGTTTTAAACATTGCTGTTATAATTCATGGTCCCATTGCTTCCCATTCTAAAAGTGATTTCTGTGCTTCCCCAGACAGCATTAGAGCCACCCCTTCACTGTGGTGAGAACTTAACTCCTCATGTCCTGAGGACAACACCATTTCTCCTGTGATCAGTTTCTTCCTGTCTATGCCCTTTCACCTTTAGAGGACTTTAGTATAGATAAAATTACATATCTATGTCATGGCTTAAAGACCTGATGACATAGGTCTCAAACTTGAGAACAATCAGCATGGTGGCTGATATGATAAAAATACTGCTCAAGAACATGTAGGAAAGATTAATAATAAAAGTACACAAGAAATTAATAAGTTCAGGCGAACTTCTGTCTTGATCGACTGTGTGTGGTGCACCCATTTTGGGCCCTCCTAGTATTGATAAACCAGACAGACTGCTGTGTCCGTTCCAGATTTTGCTCACTGTCTCTGGCTTTCTTCTCAGACTTTCGAGTCTTGAGTATTCCTCTATAAATGCCTTCGGGCAGATGAGGAAAGGACATCCTCGACACCTGCGGGTATAAGAGCTGTCCATTTTGGCTGGAAATAACCAGGAAGGATCGGTGGTTTCATAGCGATTAAGAGTACACTTGAGGGCAAGTCCGGACACAATGGGCTAATCACCTGTTTGCCAGACACTTTGATTCCATGTTTAGCCCAGGAGCCTTGTGCTCTTTGGGTCACCTCTACACTTCGTTTTACTGGGGTAGAAGAGGTTCCGATTATGAGATGAGATGAGAAATTCATAAATGAACAGTTTGATTTTCAACAGAACAGCAAACAAGAGAAACAAAAATGTTTTTGTAAAAATGCTAGCAGAAAAATATGTCATAATCATTTCCCTGTTTGCTTCCAATCAAGCATAGAGCTATTACTGCAGCTGCCACCTTATAGCAAGCCAGCATCAAAACATTGATATGCTCTTGGTGTGGTGGTTTCTGTAGCAGATATACGAGTAGTTTGGTTTTGAGGACCATCTTCATTGCACAGGGACAAATCAGTGCTCCGATCTCCTACCTTAGATCACACAAGGAGGATATCAGCACAGTGCGTGAACTTCATAGCACCGGCGAGAATCCCAGTGTGTGTATTCAGGAATCACACATTCTATAAATATTTTTGTGGTGGGTAGGTTTCCTAATTTTTTTTAATTTTCCCAGGGCAGCGGCCGCATGGCCTTCTCTTTATGATTTCCAACTGCAGACGGATTTTTAACTTGCACACAGGACCTCCATATTTTTTTGCCCTTATCTGAGAAGGCTTGGAATCCAATCTCACTACCCAGGAGATCATTAGGAACCACCAGTTCTGAAAAGAAATTTTTAGATATAAAAAGGACGTAGTAACTAAATTTATCACAAGGTGTCGTTCTTTCTGATTTCTCGTTTTTTTCCTCCCCCTAGGTTGACAGATTCGTGCTGGAGGCTAGAGACTTGGGTAAATTGTACAAGGTGAAGATACGTCATGATAACTCAATGCTTAATCCAGCATGGTTTCTGGATCGGGTTGAAATATCTGATGGGAAGGACAAATATGTGTTTCACTGTGAAAGGTGGCTGGCCAAGAATAAAGATGATGGCAAGATTGAGAGAACTTTGTATGTCAAGGTAATTAAAACTTGGAAATGCTTGTTCTTTCATGTGGGATATTTTATAGCAATTACTGGGAAAAAAAATAATCTATTGAACTTTTTAAGTTTAACTCTCTTAACTGATTCCGTACGCAAGATCTTTTAAAAGACGCAATGGCCGACCGCTGTGACCGCAAGATCTTTTAAAAGACGCTGATTTATTTCATTGTTTCTTTCTATTCTGATATTTTATACTGCCCGGAATTTATCTCGAACGGAAGTAAACACAAAACTGGGCAAATTTCAACAAGCTTCAACGTCTTTTATTTGCGTTTGAAGGGATTTTTTCACATTTATCTTCATCTTTAATCGTGTTTTGTCGTATCGCCATAATGGCCGAAAAACACACAAGATATGTTACTAATATGTGAACAGTGAACAAACTGTGTGATCAGCCATAACTTTCTTACTTTTTCTGTGTTTCTAAATGGATTACCTGCACAAAGAGAGCAGTGAAACTGTATTGTGATAACAATTTATGTTACAAGCCTTACGTAAGTCGAAAATTTTTGTTCAAAATTTCAAGTTATCTTTTTTCCATGTACATGTTATCTGTTATAACATAAACATAACATAAAATTAGCTAGAAAGGCATATGGATTTATATTGTTCATCCAATGTACTTTAATTTGATATATAATATGTTATACTTAACTCATGATTAGATACACATTGTCAGTAAACGTAAATTATGTATGAGTAAATTTTTGGGGCTTAAAAATAATTCCGTCCAGAGCTGAAAATAATTACGTACGGAAAGAGTTAATTTCTATCCTTAGAAATCGAACGTGTACGGAGGGTAATGATGAAGTTGCAGAAAGTACTTTTAAAACATTTTTTTTCCAATTAATATCATTATCCTATATAAAATGCAATGACATTGGAGAATTTTTCAAAACAACTGTAGGAGTTCGCCAGGGATGTATCCTGTCCCCAGTGCTCTTTAATATATATCTAGAACATATTATGCAGGAGGCTCTTTATGATTATAAAACAACCATATCGATTGGAGGCCGACCTCTTTGCAACCTACGTTTTCCTGATGATATCGATCTGATAGCTGGATCAGAATCAGAACTTCAAGATCTTACCTCTAGACTGGAGAAAGTAACAAGAACATATGGGATGGAAATTAATATAGAAAAAAGCAAGATATTGGTGAATAGCCATAAGAAACATGTTCCGACCAACATTACGTTAAATGGGCAAACGTTAGAAGAAGTTAACACCTTTAAATATCTCGGGTCCACTATATGTAGTGATGGAAGATCAAGTAAAGAAATCAAGACAAGACTTGAGATGGCCTCAGCTGCCATGACAAGACTGAATGTGATCTGGAAAAGTAACATCAGTTTCCCTGTGAAGATCAAATTATACAAATCACTTGTATTATCTATTCTCTTATATGGGTGTGAGAGCTGGACACTCACTGCAGATACGGAGCGAAGGATTCAGGCTTTCGAGCATAATTGTTATAGAAGAATTTTGCGCATTTGCTATAAAGAGCACAAAACAAATGTCTATGTTAGAGAGAAGATAAACACCTATGCAGGCCACCAAGAACCACTTTTGTCAGTAGTGAAACGTCGAAAGCTTGCCTGGTTTGGGCATGTAACTCGTCATGACTCCCTTTCGAAAACAATCCTCCAGGGAACAGTCAAAGGTAAATGGAGAAGAGGAAGGCAAAGAAAATCCTGGGCTGATAACATCAAAGAATGGGCAGGACACGGTTTTTCCACACTTGTACGCATTGCTGAGGACAGAGAGCAGTGGAGGACCCTGTCTGCTGATGCTTCCACCATGGCACCCCTATGACCCATGACGGGTTACGGGTTGAGATGATGATGATATAACATATCCCAGCTTTTTCTGTCTGTAAGTAATGCTCCCTAACATAGTAACATGCAACAAAGAAAAGTGTGCAAAACACGGTGTGCATGCGCCATGTTAATAGCCTGCGTGTTCAGACTTTTTTTTTAAACCTCGGATGTAAAACAAATGTTTTGGTTTTTTAATACTCTCCCAAAAATAGTAACGCTCGACAAAGAAAAGTGCGCAAAGGTTGGTGTGCATGCGCAATGTGAACGGCGTGCATGTTCAGACTTTGTACAAAAATTATTTTACTACTATAATTAACAGGAATATGCGTACAATGATCTAAGTTTCACGCTTTTGTTAGCATAAAATCAATTGGTATTTTCCTAATGATCGGCTACCACGACAAGTATGGGGAATTAAGAGACTTTCACTATACTAGGTCCAGCATCGAGAGGTGTGGTCACCAGTTCCCTTCCTCTCTGCCTTTTCCTTCCCTAACTCAAGAGCAGTCATGTGCCCATTTACAGCTTGGTAAACTTAACAGTAATGATACTGTGAATCCAACCCAGCACCTTTGCCACGAGAGACCAGCGCTCTAACCACTCTGTCAATCGGACGCTTCAGAACTAACGTAGCCATGTTCTATATCACTTAGAGTTTAACAATATTTTCTTGATCGAGCCAGTTTTCTCTCACGGACAGCTGTACGTTGCGTTGTCTTGATCAAGAAATCACAACAAAGCAAAATTAGAAATTAAAACAACAGAAAATCTGTGTACTCTTCTGATGAACAATCGGATATTCACACCTAACATAATTTTTCACAAGTATTTGAATAAGTAAAATTGCCGTTAAGTATTGGTGCTTTTGGATTTAATTCCCGTCTTATGACGGGCTTTTACACTAGTTTTATAATAAAATACTACATACAATTTATTTAAAACGTAAAAGTTTTCTTTTAAAACAAATTTTATAAGAAAATAATCAATGTTAAAGTCATGACTGAACACCAAAAACACTCACCTGTGGTGATTTACATTGATACACCAATCAAATAGTAATAATACCATTTGTTTATAACGATAAAATAATGTAGAAATAATAATAGTGGAGTTGTGACGCTTCTTCTTCGCCCACGCCACCATCGTGTTGATTTTAGAGACAGTATTGTAGAGTAAATGGCACTATCGTTTCTAATGTCCTTGAAAAACTATTTATAACATTTTGACACGAAAGGCTTATTCATCTAGAAGGAGTGAGAGAGGAGAGACAGAAAAATGATACCATTGTCACACGTTGGTTTGAAACACAAATTGGCAGCGAACGCGTCGGGTAGTGATAACTTAGGGTAAAATTAAATAGAACATGTTTGAAACAAATCAAGAAGTAACCCTTTTCCGCATAACATGTTTGAAGCAAAAATCTATGTAAGGCCAATATTTGTTCGTTCTATAGTCACACAGTGGAAATGTATACACACACAGACAGTGCATTGCCTGCCAAGTAGTACATTTTATGACATAACGGACTAGTGGTTTCAGTTTGAACAACGAGAGAGAGGGGAAAAGATGGAGTATTTATAGAAAAGTAGAAATTGACAACTAATATGGAAAATATATGGAAATCATAATTACAGGGACCATGGCCATAAAATTTAGTTAGTTTAATAGCATATCTTTTCCTGAGCAATAATAAGTTTTAATATACAAAATCCTCCATGTAATAATCAAGATATTGACATAATACTGGATGTTCACGAACGGACTGATGAACAGACCCTCATGTTTGCATTCACTATTCATAACATTTTGGGGACACGGTTTTGAAAAAGAGGCATGAGAGGGGAAAGTGAAATTTGATTGGTTAGTAATAGGAGGATAGGAGAAATATTATTGGGTGGTCCAAACTAAGTATATTTGTAGAGTGATATCCAAAACAGAATTACTAACAGACTGTGAAACACGCAGTTTGTTTGGAGTTTGGTTTTTTTAAATTTCAATTCGAAACGGGGGGGATGCTGGATTTCATTGGCCAGCCTCTTTTATAATATCCCAAGCTTCCAAGGCTTGTCGCCATTTGTATAGAATCATTTCCAGACTCAGGACGTTGGGAATAGAAGTGTGACTTTGTTGTTAAAACTAAAACTAATAAAATAAAAAATAGTCACAGTCTAGCCAGCGGCAGAACTGAATGTGTACCAGTCATCGTACCTGTGGTTTTATTTCATTGAATTGTGGTAAGGGGAATTGAATTATTATTATGTATTATTTGAAAAGGCAAAAGTTTGATACTGCCAAATGGGGAAAGTGTATGACATGCCTGAAGAGACAGTTTGGGTATTCTCATTTGATTTATATTTGAATATTGCATTGTTGTAATTGACAATTATTGTAAGACCAAGATAGAAAAGCAAGCCTCAGTGTTCGAGGAACACTTATTAACATGCCTAGAGCGTTTATATATATATATATATATATATATATATATATATATATATATATATATATATATATATATAGAAATAGAAGAAAAATCATATAGAAATAGATGTACATACTCCTATTAAATTGTGTTGAAGAGAACTATGGAAAAATGACAGTGGCGTATCTGCCATATGGACCTGAGGTGTGGTCATAGTAGGATGTGAGTTCATATAATTTAGGGGCTGGTGCACTTTGTTTGCACACGAGGCTGACCCCAAAATCATACCATGTAGAGAGTAAGTGAAATATACACCAGATATGAAAAGGCCAGGGTGTCTTTTATGTTGCAGGGTTTTATTTCCTGTTACCAGCCGGTGACAGGAAACCTGAAGTACCATAAGAAGACAGTAACGTCTCCAGTACAGCATATTCTGTATATTATTATTAAGTGAATCTCTGAGAGCAGCAGTTCTTTGCAGAGACATACCATCGAGTTGAATCTTCACGTGGGAAATTAAAGGTGATGTGCCACAGTCTGGGCACTCTGACAATTTATCGGGAGTAAAATTGATTCCCTACAAATAAACTATAACTCTCAGGGGGATGATGACAACCACAGCTCCTCCAATAACTGAATCACATCAATACTTAGTGAATAATAGTCTGTGAAAACACTTGAAGGAACATTTTAAGATTAATATTATTATTGTTGGACCCAGAGTCCTTGTTTTTAGTTCACTATTAGTGTAACATATATTTTCTTCAGTTTTAAAGACCTGTCCAAAGAAAGAGAAGGACAGGCACAATAAAATTGTACAAAAAATATTCTAAATTCAAACTTAAACCACAGACTTATAAAGTTCCTTATAGTGAGTTATATTGTGTTGTTTTGATGTACCATCATTTCATTGCATACCCTAGACACTAGCCACATCAAACACCACACATTAGAAATAACATACAGCACCGTGTGAGATCTAGAGAGGTAGCGTTAGGTCCCTTGAGAATTCATCAACATCATCTATTAGACTCAAGGTCTTACATAGCTTGACCTCACACGGTTGACACATACATAACAACATTCATTATCTTTTACCATCATAACCTCTCCAGCAAAATTTAACTTTGCTACATCGCCACCATTTTGAATTTTTAGGTAAAGTGGGATTTCACTGTCACAGAAAAATGTTAAAATAATGAACTTCAGCGATGATTTCAGAGATGAATGCATCACAGATTTTACGGATGATGATCTCTGGGACACTGAAACATTGGATTCAGACATGGATATTGACCATAATGTCCCATTCAATTCCAAACACATTGATATACAATACTGATTTATGCATCTTATTTATGCATTTAGCTTCATTAAATTTTTCTTTTTGTATTGTTTCCATCGTGTCTCGGATAAAGATCCTGTGGTCATAATGTAGGCTTTGCTGTGCTTGTATCATGGTTAATTGTGCTATATGACCGCCATCACATATTTTCACAGAAATCACCTTTAGTTTCAGTCTTACTGCAGTCCTCCTCATTGTTTCTTTAGTATATGTTTGAAGACAAGGACATTTCAAATTCTGACAAAATCTGGTGTAAAATTAGGGATACTATTATATAATGAAACAAGTGACTACATTCAGATATATTTGATAAGTATTTAATTTTGTTTTATCCATGTACTATTCTGTCCTATTTTGTTCCACTTTGAAGTGGTGGGATAGCTTTCTTGGCTTGTGGATAACATGAGAAAAGTCAGCAAGATCCTTGTGCTACTAACAGGTTCAACCAAACTGAAAGGGTCCTGTGAGAGAAGCTAGACAAATAAAGCAAAACAAGTCTTTCAAGTTCTGGGATTTGGGTTAGGGTCAACAACCCGAGCCTAGAACAAATCAGTTACAGAAACTGAGGATGTTTTAACTACCAGCCCAAGTTTAGAAGAATTATCACATGAGTGGCGCATAACATGACTTGATGATACTGGAAGTCAGGTCACTGACAGATCTTCTGTGGATAAAAGCAAAATCTAGATTGCTACTTGGAATGTGAGAACCTCGAAATTTGGTACAAGTGTCCAAGGAAATGAGGACACTACAGTGTAAAACTATTTGGACTGACAGAGACAAAATTGAATAGAGCAGGACACACTATAGAATAGCAACTAATGTCACTCAAAATAATAGCAGCATTATTGCAAGGAAAAAGAAGAAGAATTACCAAAATCCAATGCTGCATGTCAACAAACAAGCAGACAGTGCTACCAAACAAGATGTCTGAAACAAACTCTGGGGAGCAATTAACAGTGCATCAAGGTGAGATATTAAGATAATCAAGGGAGATATGAATGCAGATGGAACAGACAACAGCAGGTATGAATAGATTATGAGAAATATTAGCACTGGAAAGAAATGAAGAAGAATAGCTATTTGTCAGCTTCTGTGGTTTCAAGGAACTGGTAATTTGAAAAACTCTTTCCACACAAGCATGTACAGAGCACCACATGACCCTCACTAAATGAGCAGACAGAAAACCAAATTGACCATTTCACCATAGATGGGAAATGGAGACACAGCCTACAAGATGTGTGGTTGAAAAGAGCAATGGACAGAATTGAACCACTACCTTCTCTTCAGGTCTACTCACAACAACACCGATGGAAGCTGATATGATATGGTCACAGAAATATATAGAAAGAAGAGCAAGGTTTACATAAACACAAAATCAAACAAATTGAGACAGAAGGGATAAGTTTAAACTGAATTAAAGAAACAGATTTGAGGTACTGCAGAATTGTGACAACCATTGCTGCAAAATCCAGGCAACGTTTCAGAACACATGTAAAGAGGTTTTTTTGTAAAAATTATAAGGAACTCAAAGAATGATTTGTAGAAAATACATGAAACTTCACAAATGAAAAACAAAAAGATCAAACAAAAGGTAAGCAGCTGTGAAGATGAAGAAAACAAAACACAAATATTCATAATACACTTGGAGCTGAATAAGAAAGAGTTGCCAGACAACATAGAAGAGAATACATTGAAAACCTGACAGATGAAGCACAGAAGACTACACACACACAAAAAAAGAGATTTTAAAACACTTCTTCTTCTTCTTTAAACATTTATTACACATAAGGGAGGGAAACCCGAGGCCTGTAAACAGTAAATTAATATGAAACAAATATAAAGGTATGTTATCAGGCACTCGCAGGAAATAGTCTGAACTGCCCATGGTGGACTTCTGGTATCATGTATTGTGGTTCGCACTGTTGACCTGCCATTGAAACATCATTTTATGATGATGTGTAGATGGCAGGGCGGATAGTGTGATTCGCTTGCATGGCTAGGCGGGGTTGTCGCACGGAAGGTCCAGTGTTCAAATCCTGGGTAAGCCACTCATGTCTGTTGTTTTTCTGTTGTCTGGTGTTCTACTTCTTTATTTCCTGCAAGTGCCTGATAACATACCTTTATATTTGTTTCATATTAATTTACTTCTTCTTCTTCTTTGATCCACTGTCACTGAGCGTCAGTGCAGGGCACTGTAGTAGGTGGTGTTCTACTGTCTCCAATGGGTTAGGGCAGTGTCTACATTTTGCTATATTTTGTGAACTTAGTCTGTTTCTGTGGCCATTTAGTGTAGAGTGGCCTGTTCTCAATCTGAAGATTTTGGTTTGGTACCTTCGTTCGATATCATTCATAGCATCTTTCTTATTTGGGGCTGTTTGGTGAATGAAGAGTCTTCTTCCTGTTTTAGCCTGTGCCCACGTGTTCAGCCAAACTTCTTTACAGTTGTTTTTGACTATTTGTTTAACTGTTAACATACTCAGTGGTTGATCAATCTGTGGCATTTTTGCTCCCTTCTTTGCCAGTCTATCAGCAACTTCATTTAATGTGATGTTTATGTGGCCAGGTATCCATTGCATGTATATTTCTGTTCCGTACAAGTTCATAATTTTGTGGCATGTTTCTTGAACCTTCTGGATAGTACTGATCGAGTTGGTTTTCCAGTTTCCTATTGCCAAGAGGGCAGCCTGCGAGTCTGAGAATACTACAACATCATTTGGTTCCATTTCGTCTGATTCAAAGAGTTCAAAAATTCTAGTTAGGGTTTTCTGGATGGAGACTACTTCAGCTTTGTAGTTTGTGCACCAGATACCACAGGGACCTGCAATTTTGATGGGTTCTTCAGTACTGGGTGGGATGATTATGGCCCCGTATCCAGCATTTATGACTGCTTTGAAAGCTGACCCATCTGTATAGGCATGGATAATGTCTTCATCGTACTGACAGATGGTTTCCATGGCAAGTGTTTTCAGCAGCGTAGGTATGAGGCTTTTATTTGCGGGTTGTAGAAGGTTTGTACGTATTATTGGTCTTTTTAGTTCTACGTGAGGTGGTAGGTCAGGCACAGCTTGAGTAGGTAGTCTAGTCTCTGGTATGTAGTGCTTCCCTGAAAGCTCTTGGTACCTTCTAGTGAAAGATGTCTTTTTAATTCGGTACCTGGAGTTGAGGTCACCGATAACGTTTTTGCAAGGGTCATCTTTGTCAGCTCGCAAGAATCTTTCTGCCGTGATAATGACTGCTTTCTCTCTCCTTAGTTCTAGGAGTTCCACATTGGCGGAAATCTCACATGCGCTGGTCGGAGTAGTTCGCAAGCCTCCACAGATGAATCTGAGTGCCTGGTTTTGTATGCGATCTAGTTTCAGTCTGAGTGTTTGGCTAGCAGTGGCTTGCAGGGGTAGAGAGTAATCCATAACTAGCACACGTATCCCAAGTACAGTTGTCGTAGGGTGCTCTGATTGGATCCCCAATCAGTGCTTGCCAAACGCTTTATGAGGTTTAGCCTTCTAGAGGCCTTAGCAGTTAGGGACTCAACATGTGTTTTGTATGTGAGTCTGGTATCTAGCTGTATCCCTAGATAAGTCGGATTGTTCTCTTTAGCTAGCTTTGCATCATCAAGTTTTAAATCCAGTTCTTTCTTTACTGTTTTGTTGCTGAGTGTGAATATAGCGTAGACTGTCTTACTCTTGTTGATCACCATTTTCCAGAAGCTGTTAGAGCGGCCAGTGCACGGTTTAGTTTCTTTTGCAGTTGCAAGTGGGACTTCCCTTCTGCCCAAAAGACTAGGTCATCAGCAAACAAGGCGCTGGGTAATTCAAGGTAGTCTGCCAGATCGTTTATGTATATGAGGAAGAGAGTGCAGCTTAGGGCCGAGCCTTGTGGGAGGCCTTCTTGGATGGTTCTTTTCCCTGATGTTGCTCCGTTGACCGTTGTGGAGATGGTTCTATTTGTGAGGAAATCTTTTATTCAACGAAACATTCTTCCTTCTATGCCCACCTTCTGCATCTTGAAAAATAGACCGTCTCTCCATACTCTGTCATATGCCTGCTTGAGATCTACGAAAACTGCGGCCACAAGATTTTTATCCTGGAAAGCATCGGCAATATGTTGTACCAATCGGATTACCTGGTCAACAGTCTGTCTTCCTCTTCTAAATCCTGCTTGGTTAGAATGGAGGGCTTTTCCTTTCTCTAACCACCAGTAGAGGCGTGCATTTATCATTCATTCTGCCATTTCCCCAACGCACGAAGTCAGGGAAATGGGCCGGTAGCTACTGACTTTGCTTGGTGGTTTATCTTTTTTTAGTATTGGGATAATGTTAGCCGTTTTCCATCCTGTAGGTACAGTACTGCTTCTCCACATCTTGTTTATGAATTCCAGGATCGTCAGCAAGCCTTTTCCCCCAAGTTTGACTATCATGTCATTGGTAACCTGGTCTGGCCCTGGTGCTTTTTTGGGTTTGGTCTTTAGGAGACTGAATTGCAGTTCAGCTGGCGTAAATTCCTGATCAAAGATGCTGTCCACAGCCTTGTGTGCTTTTAGCATGCGTTTTGTAAGTGTCTTGATGGCTTTATCTAGATTGGCTCTTTTGTATGTTTTATTGACTTCAGCAAAGAATCGATTTAGGACTCATGCTTTCCCTCTGTTGGAGATAGCTGTGTTACTGTTTGGAAGTTTTATAGGGATTGGGTTTCTATTCTGGGATGTCCCTGCCATGTTGTCAATGAGTTTCCATGCTTTCTTCCTTTCTTTATTTAGGTCTAGGTTTTCGCATTTTTCTTTCCAGGTTTCCATTTTGGCTTTTCTGCTCACTAGCTTAACCTGTGCAGTGAGTCTGTTGTATGTGGTTTTGTTTTCACAGCTAGGATTTTTCTAAGCGATTTTCCATGCCTTGCGCCTTAGTTGTACTAGGTGTTCTAATTCCTCATTACAGAAGATGCTGTATTTGATACGACTGCCTTTGGGGATTGCCTGTTTGGCTGCCTGCAGTATGGCTGTAGAGATCTGATCGTTCAAGGTATTAATGACTTGGTTCATGTCTATTTCAGTGAGGAGCTGGTCTGATATGAGTTTGTAGTGTTCCCAGTTTGCTCGAGCATAGTTCCATTTCGGCTGTCTTTTGGTTTCCGTTTTTGTTTTACCCTGCGAGATGGTGGTGAGGATGGGTAGATGGTTGCTTCCTATGTCCTCCAATACCCTCCATTTATACCGGTTGGTGAGGTCTGCAGACACAAGTGTTAGGTCTGGTCGGCTACTGGTTAAGCTAGCTTTATGGTAGAGGGTTGGTGGGGATCTTTCGTTTTGGAGGACTATAAGGTTGGAAGTGTTACATAGCTCTTCTACTGCCTGGCCTGAGGTGTTGGTGTTCTGGTATCCCCAGAGTGGGGAGTGGGCATTGAAATCCCCTGCAATGATTGTTCTCAAAGTAGATTCCATTAGTTTCTCTGGGGGGGTCTGTAGACATTAAAGATTTGGAAATGTCCGTCACTTCCCCAGACTGTCACTCGTTGTATGTCAGTTTCATCATCGGTTCAAAGACTTTCGACTTCTGCCTGTACATCATTCCTTACCAAGGTTAGGATTCCTCGACAACTATTATGGCAATGACATTTGTACATTGTGTAGCCTGGAAAGTTGATGGATTTATCCTTAAGAACGGTTTCATGAATCAGTGCAATGTGAACTTTCTGGTCCTTCAGTAGTTTCCTTAATTCTAACGATTTAGTTCTTATTCCATCTACATTTAACTGTAGAATGTTAATATACTCCTCGGTAGCACACTTTTTGCCAGGAGCAGCCGAGGGGTGACCTGCTTGGCGCTGACCTTTTGCGAGGCGACGTCCGAGCTCGTATATCTTAGGTTGTATTAGTGTCATAGCATCATGAGTAGTGGGGGGGTTGTGATAACTTTCTTTCATCCCGGTAGTTATCCTCTTTTTCCATGCGGGGTGTGCAAGGCATGGTGGGCACTGTACCATCATCGGTGGGGAAGTATTATTTTCCCCTGCTGTCCTGTTCGCCTGATGTCTGTCCTACCCCCTGGGGGTAGACAGCCCCAATACCATGTTGCACCACCTCAGTGGGGTTCACCATTGTGCAGTCCCCGCCACCAAATGACCACTGTTTTCTGGAAACATCCATAATTTGTCAGCTATTTAGTCAGCACTAGCGCTTCTAGTTGGTCAAAAGGATCATCACGTCGTGCACCCTGGTGCCTTCACTATGAGATGCTGTGGATGGTTTGTAGTTGTGCCATTCCAAGTTGGAGGACAGTCACAGGTAAAAGCAGGGCTTTGCAGGGGGCGCTCAACATAGTTTGGTCAGTTGGTCGAGACTGTTACCGGGGGACGGCCGCCACTGTCTTTGTGGCTTCTGGGAGCCATATGTCAAGCTTGGAAGGTCAAGGTGGACCAGTGAGTTTGAGCCACTGGTTCAGTTCTCCAGTGCGACCGCTCTTGCCCAAAGGTGCTACCACTCTTGGCCTCCCCCAATCCCCCTTTAAAACACTTTACAATATCACAAAAGCATGACAGAACCATGATATGTGGTTAAAAATGAGAGACAACAAAACAGTGATGATGAGAAAGAGTGATCCAGATGAGTGAAATATTTTAAGGAAATTCTAAAACAGAAACCAGCCAATACAGCAGACTATCTCAGAACCAGCAATACATGTAAGCACAAATCCACCCACAAAACAAGAGATCACATAAGCGCTAGAATTGCTAAGAAATAAAAAGGCTCCACATGCTTGTTCAAATGAGAGGACATCCAAAATTTATAACATAGAATACCAGCAACTTGAAACCCTTAGCAAAAGGGTCTTAGCTCACTGTTTATGAGGTTTTCCCAGAATCCAATCTCATACTAATGACGGCAGTGTGTTTCTGTTATCATGCCTTGGCAGTACATGTATATATGACTACAGCATTATAGCATTTTGTTTATTTCATATGATACCGTAATAATAGTCCATCCTTCTTAAAGTTTGTATGCCATGTCTAGGGATATGATGGAGAGATGTCCAGTACTGGCACACTTAGATCTCAGAGATTTGACGGTTCTGTGGCCAGTCTGAGCTCTCTGAGAACTAGTCCTCGGCTCCCTGGTAAACATTTGGCTACTTCCAAAGAGGATGTTCCTGAAGGACCAAGTATGTACAAACTAGATTAGATCATTTTTAATCCTTAGGTAATGCAAGCAGTTAACCTCAAGAATTAACATTATAACACTAAAAATTACAAATATAAATAAATATATCACCTTCACTTTCTCACACATTTCTGAACATACATGAAACACAAAATTATTGTTATTTACCTTGTACCTGTGTCCAGCTGTGGATATTTGAAAAAATGCTGAAACAGATAAAAAGTCACAGCCTGTGGGAGGTGACCAACAATGCAAGAAAACATCATATTAGAAATAACGCAGTAAAAGCTCAAATTGAAACTACTTTTTGTTGGAAAATACTGAGCAACTTTGAATGAAGCTGCATGGACATGTGATCAGAATGAAAACTGATTAGTCACCAGCTCATGTCTTTGTATTAGGTTATCAGAAACTAAGGCATAAGGAGGACCAAGAAAAAGATGGATCATCAGTGTGGATAATGTTTTCAGGAGAAACAAATGCTTATCCTACATATCAAATGAAATGCTGAAGATCATCCATAGCAGAAGTAGTGGAAGGATCAAGTAAAAGAAGTTAGCAAGTGATTGGTTTATAAAGATCACAGAGCAGCAATTTTGGATCTAAAATGAATGACTTTTAGATGAGAAACTTCAGATTTTTTAAAACTGACACAACTAAAAGCACAGCTCATCTGAGTTGCTTTATCTCATCTCATCTCATAATTGAAACCTCTTCTACCCCGTAAAACGAGGTGTAGAGGGGACCCAAAGAGCACAAGGCTCCTGAGCAAAACATGTAATCAAAGTGTCTGGCAAACAGTTGATTAGCCCATTGTGTCCGGTTGCTTTATCTGTGATAGAAATTTCCAACCATGGCCTTACAAACATGTAATTCTTTATTCTCTGTAAAGTGGTTTAGTTAGACTGTTTATGCACAACATAATTAATCTCAGCTTTTATCAGTTGTAAATGTCAGTGCCAGCTCAAAGTGATATGCAGGAAGGAACAGACATTCATGAATGGGTTCTTTTGCAAAATATAAGATTAACATTGTATGGCAGTATCACAGTAATGAATTTATGCAGAGAGCAAAACATTTGCCAGTGTGCAGCAAAAGGTGAGGTAATAATGTTGATATGGATAGGACACATATTGAAGAAGTAATCGTACTTGCATCACATAGCCGTCCTTATTCTGGAATTCCCACGGTAGAAGGAATGGAATGAATCAAAAACACATGGAAAAGAGAACTTGAAAAAAGACATTAGTAGCAAAAATAAGACGTGAACTGGTTGGCCAGTCTGGAGGGATTGGTGGGAACTGGCTGAAGGCCTATTCTCCATAGGAAGCTGAAAAGCAAAGAAGAACTGACATAAAATCTTCAATGAAAGAAAAGAGGAAAAAAAGCCAGAGAATGACAGAAGTGAAGAATGGAAGATACAAAGGTAGTAGACAAGTGAGAATGGAAGATCATCTTTGTGTAAAAAAGTCAGTATGATGAAGAATGGAAGATACAGTGGAAGGTTAAAAAGTCAGTATGACAGATGTGAAGAATGGAAGATACATCTTTGTGGAAGGTTAAAAAGTCAGTATGACAGACATCTTTGTGGAAGGTTAAAAAGTCAGTATGACAGATGTGAAGAATGGAAGATACATCTTTGTGGAAGGTTAAAAAGTCAGTATGACAGATGTGAAGAATGGAAGATACATCTTTGTGGAAGGTTAAAAAGTCAGTATGACAGATGTGAAGAATGGAAGATACATCTGAAGAATGGAAGATACATCTTTGTGGAAGGTTAAAAAGTCAGTATGACAGATGTGAAGAATGGAAGATACATCTTTGTGGAAGGTTAAAAAGTGGAATGTGAAAATGGTTAAAAAGTCAGTATGACAGATGTGAAGAATGGAAGATACATCTTTGTGGAAGGTTAAAAAGTCAGTATGACAGATGTGAAGAATGGAAGATACATCTTTGTGGAAGGTTAAAAAGTCAGTATGACAGATGTGAAGAATGGAAGATACATCTTTGTGGAAGGTTAAAAAGTCAGTAAGGACATTGATAAATTAGATCAAAATAATTCAGTATGACAGATGTTTGGAAGATACATTTGGAAGGTTCAGTATGACAAATGATACATCTTTGTGAAGGTTAAAAATTCAGTATGACAGTGTAAGAATGGAAGATACACGACTATGACAGATGTAGCACAATGTGAAGAATGGAAGATACACACCTGTGAAGAATGGAAGATACATCTTGTCAAGGTTAAAAAGTCAGTATGCATGACATCTTTGTGGAGGGATGGGATAAAAGGTAACGACAGAAGTCATCTTTGTGGAAGGTTACTAAGTCAGTATGACAGATTGAAGAATGGAAGATACATCTTTGTGGAAGGTTTTAAACATGAGATTACAAGTCATGACCCACTCGCTTTATTGCGCTTCGCAGATATTGCGCTTTTCTTCAAATTTTCTTCTTTCTTTGATCCTTAGCCGCCGACCGTCAAAGCAGTCAGTGGCCATTACGCCTGGTGGCGTCTTGTAGGGCAACAACAAATTGATTCCACTTTGCTCGGTCGGCGGCCATCCTTTGTACAGTGCCCCAACTCTGGTTCATTCTTTGCATCTCAGCCTCCACAGTCCTCCGCCAAGTTGTTTTTGGTCGGCCTCTCTTTCCTTTTCCTTCAGTGGTCCATAGCATAGCTGTTCTTGTGATGGCATCAGGGTCTCTTCTGAGGACATGGCCAACCCAGCTCCAGCGTCTGCCAGCTATGATGGTGTGCATGTCCTCTTGCTTGCTCCGAGTAAGCAGATCTTGTTTGGTGATGGTATTCGGCCAAAAGATTAGGAGAATTTTTCTTAGGCAATGTTGTGTGAAAAGAGGACAATTTCAACATTTCCTTCTCTGTAACTCTCCAGCTCTCCGCACCATAGAGAAGCACAGAAAGCACACAGCTCTGATATAATCCTAATTTTGTGCTTGTGCTGTACTGAGAGGACTTCCAGATGTTGTTTAGACTAAACAAGGCTTTTCTTGCTTTGTTCATTCTCTTGTTGATGTCTCTGCTTGCTCCGCCGTCTGGTGTTACTATGCATCCTAGGTATGTGAAGGCATCTGTCTGTTCCAGTTGTTGATTCCTTACTGATATGGGCTCAGGGTTGCTCGCATTGAGCGTCATGACCTCTGTCTTCTTTAGGTTGATGTTCAAGCCCACCTGCTGGCTATACTTATTAAGTCTATCCGTTTTTTTCCTGGATGTGTTGATGTGAATGTGCTAGCAGTGCAATGTCATCTGCATATTCCAGATCTTCCAATGTAGAAAATGTAGTCCATCTTATTCCTCTTGGATTGCCATCTGTTGTCTGGCGCATCACCCAGTCTATGACTGTTAAAAATAAAGTGGTTGATAAGGGGCATCCCTGTCGTACTCCTGTCTTCACTTCAAAGGTTTTCCATAAACTGTCCCTATGTATACTGTCAAAAGCCTTTTCAAAATCAACGAAATTAATGTACAGCTGTCTTTGCCATTCTGAGCACTGCTCTATAATGTTCCTGAGGGTAAATATATGATCTACACATCTTCTGTTCTTTCTAAATCCTGCTTGTTCTTTCCTCAGTTTGTGGTCTACTGCTTTTGAGATTCTCTGTATAATTATCCTGCCTAGTATTTTGCTGGGAACTGAGAGAAGAGTTATTCCTCTCCAATTATTGCAGTCTGCAAGATCTCCCTTCTTGGGCAATTTGACAATTATTCCTTTTCTCCACTCTGTTGGTGTTGTCCCTGTTTTCCAGACTTGTGCAAATAGTGGTTCTAATAGTTCTTCTGCTAGCTCTGGGTCGGTCTTAAATAGCTCTGCATTTAAGTTATCATGACCAGGGGCTTTTCCATTCTTTAACCCTTTGATTGCTGTGATGATTTCTTCTTTTCATGGGATGTTTGTATTAACATCTAGATCATTTTCAGCCTCAGGAACATTCAATTGTGTCTCTGGTGGTTCCTTATTCAGAGTTTCTCTGAAATGCTCTGCCCATCCTGTTTCCTGTCCCTCTACTGTCGTGATGAGATTTCCGTGCTTATCTCTTACTAATGTAATATTGTTTGCACCTCGTTTTCCACTGATGATTTTAGTTATTTTGTATACTGTGCTTTGTTCATTTCTCAGTGCTGCCTCTTCTGCCTGTCTTGCAAGGTCATCCAGAAATGTCCTTTTGTTAGCACGGGTTTGACGTTTAGCTTCCTTGTCCAGCTGACTGTACTGTTCACTATATATTGCCTTTAACCTGGGAGACTTAGCTTCTGTTTTCTTTCTTTCCATTTCTTTTCTCTTCGCTATGGTGTTTAGCGTATCTGGTGTTATCCAGTCTTGGCTCTTTCTTTCCTGGAATCCCAAGCATGACTTGCTGCTTTCCTTGTATATTGTTGAGATGGTGTTGAATCTCTGGTCAACATCATCGGTCTCTGTTCTTTCCTGGCTTTTGATAATCTCATATCTTCTCTTTACGTCGACCACGAAAGCTTTTCTGGTGAAGGGATCCTTCAGTTTCGTGATGTTGTATCTTTTCTGTTTGACTGCAACTGGTCCAGCAGCTATGAGTTTCACTTTCAGTCTTGCTACTACTAGGTGATGATCACTTCCCACATCTGCGCCTCTTCTTACTTTCACGTCTTGTAGTGCATGTCTCCATCTGCCATTGATCATTATGTGATCTGTCTGGTTTCTGTCTCGTTCGTTTGGTGATTCCCATGTTAACTTGTGCACTTCCTTGTGTGGAAAAAGTGTTCCTCCAATGACCAGGCTGTTAATACTGCAGAAGCTTATTAATTTGTCCCCATTCTCATTTGCTGTTCCACTGCTGCATTTCCCCATTACTCTTTCGTTATAATTATTGTGTGCTCCCACTTTCGCATTTAGGTCTCCCATTACTATAATGAGATCGTACCTGGGTGTAGTTTCCATTTCTTTTTGTACCTGTTGATAGAACTCATCCTTGATCTCTTCATTGCTGTCATTTGTTGGTGCATAGCATTGTATAATTGTGGTGTTGGTGTTTTTTCAAATTATTCATGTTTATTTGTAAGAACGTGCCTTTTTCTTCCGATAGATTTTGGCTCTCCACCAGCAAAAAGATTACGATTCCCTGAAGGCTCAGATGATGAAGATTAGCATTTTTTTTTTAAGCAAGAAATTTTAATTTTACAGTACATTTTTTTTTAAACCTAGCGTTATTGCGCACTTAACAGACATAATGTAAACATGATTTTAGGCTTTTATATGCACTGGGAAGCCAAAAAATGGGTGTGACCCACTTTATTGCGATATTCGCTTTATTACGGTAGCCTGGAACCGAACCCGCAATATCTCCGAGGTATGCCTGTATATGTACACTTCGTATAACAGTGAAGCAAGGGCCAGTAAAAAATGTCAGTATTATAGAAAATCGTACATTACACATCTTCATCATCAGCTGTCATAAAAAACTTCAACAGTATTATCCAGGAAAAAAATCTACTGACAAACCACTGGCAACAACATAACAGGACTTCTCTTCTATCATGTTCAGTTTCTCTCTTCCTAAATGCTGCTGACAATCAACTAAATACTCCTTTTCAGCTTTAGCTTCCTGCTTCAAAAGCTCACCAAAACTCATAATCTCCATACACACACCTCACTAACCATCGATTACTTCCACAATACATACGCTCCTTTGACAATCAGCTCACATTACCACCTGTAGATAAGTTAAAACAGCAGAAAAAAACAATGATTCAAAACTAACAATGAAAACTCGTAAATTACAAAAATAGCTCCCCACGGTGCAAAGGACTAATCAAATATGCAAGCAAACACTTAAAAATCACTACTCACAGTTGCTTATGTCACCAGGGAATTCTTCTGCTTTCTGCATTTGGTTTTTAATATTCTTGATGGTTTTGCTCTATAGGGTACAATTTAATTGGTGAGTATCGAGTATTCTTTCATTAGACCACATTGGACTTATTGTACACATACTTGAAATTCTTCATCACCATTAATCAATCAACTCTTGGTCATTGCGGCACTACAGTCGATGAGAACTTGTTTAATCGTTACCACTCTTGTCTGTCGATTGTTATAAATTTTTTTTTTAAAGGTAATTCACATCTTTTTTTTAGTCTGTCCTAACACTTTTGCTGATCAGTGGCTTGGAGGGAAATCCTTAATAGCCTTTGTGACCATACCATATCAGCTTCCATTTCTATGTTGTTGTGAGAAGACCTTTATACGGTCTTTTAATCACATCTGCTCTTTTGTCATAAGATTTATGTATGATATTCCTATGATCTTTCTGTATCACATCATTTTTAATGCCTGTATTTTGTTCATCTGTTTTTTTTAAACAAAAATGCTTTAATGTCATTTTCAAATTTGAAGATTTTGGTTTTGTTTTACTCTTTCAGAAACATCTGTCTTTTAATGTTATATTTGCAAACAGCCTTGGATTCATTTATCTTTATAGCTCTTCAGTCCTCAGCAAGCTTGCCTTGCTACTTCACAAAATGTTACTGTGTTATTTCTGATGTTTTGTTCTCAGCTATTCCTTACACCATCAAGGTTAGCACAGGTGATGGAGATGATAATGGTACTGACAGTAATGTTTGGATTAAGATACATGGTCCAGGGAAGAAACACACAGGTCGCAGGTTCCTAGAACTGGTTCAGAAGGAAAGGTTTGAGCCCAGCTCTGTGGAGACTTTCTCAATTGAAGCTCTGGATGTTGGTGAGATCAAGAAAGTTGAGGTAGGCAGACCATTCACAATAACTTCATCATCAGCACTCTGTATTGTGGTCTTTCAGGAAATTGACCACCAAATTTTTTTTTTTTAAATATTTATAGAATGTGTGATTCCTATATACACACTTTGGGATTCTCGCAGCTGCTACGGAGTTTGTGCACTGTGCTGAGATCCTCCATTTGATCTAAGGGAGGAGATCGGAGCACTGATGGAGTTATCCGTGTGCAGTGCAAGTAGTCCTTAAAAACCAAAACCAGACTACCAAAATGTCACTCATAGTGATTATGGTGTCACTCGTAGTGATTATGATGTCACTCATAGTGATTATGATGTCACTTGTAGTGATTATGAGCTTCTTGGCCATTTTCTACATCTTTTTCCTTGAAGGTTTCATGTCAGTTCTTCTTGCAACAATGTATTTTGAACTAATCTAGTACATGTTCTGTCATTTAAGTACTGCACGTTCTCTTATACTGTCCTTACTGTCGGACTTTAACTTTCTGTCCTCCTCAACTTTTCTAGCTCCATTTTTATTTCCTGAAAAAATACATCATAATTCATTCTTATGCTTAGCAGTCAATACCATTCTTATGAGATTATACCATTTTTACTTTTTTTATATCCTTAAGATAATTTAAATAAACTTATTAACAATGGCCTTAAAATGTGCAGTAGTATATTTTGTTAAGGTGAAAATGACCATTTTTTATTTCAATGAAATAAACTTAAGTTTGACCTATGTACCATTTTGTAATGTCCTGTGTGGTTATCCCTGAATAATATCTTTTATAAGTAACAAAATATCATATCTTTAGTTTGACTTCCTCATAATCCACTGGTTTGGAATCTATTATCTGGCATTTTGAATTCTGGAACACTTTGAAAACCAGCTATATTCCAGGAAAAATCAGTGGCCAGGTATTACAAAGTCACAGAAAGTGAATGATTCTTATTGGTCCTTGTAATAGGGAATTAAGATGATGAAAGGAATGCTTGTCAGAAATGTGCATGAACCTGTGTACATGACATAGAAAAGCAGATCCTATAATTTTGGGTTGGATTTCTGGGACAGACTAAATGTGTCTACGCCCAGCAACTGCTTTCATGTATTGCCTGCAGTATTTCATCAAGAAAAATTTCTTGATGAGGTAATGTGGGGGTCATTGTTGTTGAACTAGGGCTGCTGAGCTTTTTTGCAGTCAATACCAAGTTAAGGAATCCTTGTTATTATCTACACAGTAGATCTAGGCTTTTCCTGTGAGTTTTCTGCCATTCCAAAATGTGTTGAGTAGAAGTCATGAACATCAACCTAAAGAAGACAGAGGTCATGACGCTCAATGTGAGCAACCCTGAGCCCATATCAGTAAGGAATCAGCAACTGAAACAGACAGATGCCTTCACATACCTAGGATGCATAGTAACACCAGACGGCGGAGCAAGCAAAGACATCAACAACAGAATGAGCAAAGCAAGAACAGCCTTTTTTAGTCTAAACAACATCTGGAAGTCCTCTCAGTACAGCACAAGCACAAAATTAGGATTATATCAGAGCTGTGTGCTTTCTGTGCTTCTCTATGGTGCGGAGAGTTACAGAGAAGGAAATGTCAAAATTGTCCTCTTTTCACACAACATGCCTAAGAAAAATTCTCCAAATCTTTTGGCCGAATACCATCACCAACCAAGATCTGCTTACTCGGAGCAAGCAAGAGGACATGCACACCATCATAGCTGGCAGACGCTGGAGCTGCGTTGGCCATGTCCTCAGAAGAGACCCCGATGCCATCACAAGAACAGCTATGCTATGGACCCCTTAAGGAAAATGAAAGAGAGGCCAACCAAAAACAACTTGACGGAGGACTGTGGAGGCTGAGATGCAAAGAATGAACCAGAGTTGGGGCACTGTACCAAGGATGGCCGCCGACTGAGAAAAGTGGAATCAATTTGTTGTTGCCCTACAAGACACCACCAGGCGTAATGGCCACTGACTGCTTTGACAGTCGGTGGCTAAGGATCAAAGAAGAAGAAGAAGAAGTCATGAGCTCCAGTTTCTCCAGCTTGTCTTGCATTTAAAGGATCATCACATCTAGTCCTAAGCTAGAAGGAAGTAGAATGTGGCCTACTGTGCATTCTCCGCCATCCAAGGGGGCTCTCCAAATATGCAGAGCTAAAATACTGTGCTCTGGTTCTGGGCTCTCCCAAGGAATTGTCAAGTCCTACACAGAGCCACTTCTCAGCTCCCCCTGCTTATCATGAGATCTATAATGAGATCCTCCTACATGCAGGCAACCAGGTAAAAGCCAGAGTTACGTCTGGGGCTGAAGTAACCCCTCCAAGCTTAGTGTGCAGTGCTGGGTTCTCAACATGTTTCACCACAGGGGGAACCCTGGAAGTGGAATGGATGAATTCTAGAGTCAATGAGGGTATGATTAGCCTCACAGACAAAGGTTCACATCCAAATCTACATACTATAGCATTCTGCATAGCTGGTGATCATATAAGGATGACTTTAGATATGCTTCCATGCATGTAATGCAGGGGTAGGAAGTCCGTTGATCTTGATCTACTGGTAGATCCCAGAGGACCATTTATTAGATCTCAGGCATTGGAGGGGGGGAAATGAATAGTTCACCTAGGTAAATTGTGAACTAGCCCTTTCCTTCTGAAACTTAAAAGTGCTGTGTCACCATGTTTAAAGGTACTTTCACATATTTTGTAGTTAAAACCTGCAAGCTAGCATACTAAAATGCACTTTATTAGTGAACTGCATTGGAAGTGGTCTTTTGTTTGAAGTTAACATTTGGTAAATTATCATTTAGCTTGAATTTTACACTGCATTGTTGATGGAATAGCAAGTAGCAGATCATCCACCCAAGATAAAAGTTAAAGTAAGGCTGCAGATATTCCTAATTCTAAATACTCTGAAAACAGACATCATTTTATCAAAGTCAATCATTAGTGAGCTCAGTGGTGCTAAAGTAGATCTCTACAAGTAGATCTCCACAACTCCTGGGTTGCTGACCACCATTTAACTTCCCAAGGAGCATAGCCTTCAAAACCTATGCCAAGTCTTCCTGTCATGTGCCATGTCTTCCTGTCATGTGCCAAGTCTTCCTGTCATGTGCCATGAGTTCAAGGTCTTTCCTTGCCTACTCCATCATTTTCATTTCTATCTCCAGTTCTCTTCTCCATTAGTTTCTCAGCATATCTGTGATCCTTTTACCTTGGAGTTTCCAGAGCAAGGGTGCCTTTTAATGCTAAACAGGTTTCCTCAATGTCAAGTTTTATTTTGTGCAGTAAATCTCATAATTTCCTTAAGTTTTATGTATAAGACAAGTAGAGGAGAATAGTTATCTAAATTTTTGTGTACAACAATAAATATATTGATATTTACCATAAAGATGCAAGCTAGCATTTACACTCTTCAACATATACTGAGGGAGAATGAGCACCTATGGGTTTGCCCAGAGTGCAATGATGTCAGTTCTGTTCAACAATAACGATAACACAAGTTTATCATAAGGAATCCTCACAAGTTTATATTAAGGAATCCTCACAAGTTTATCTTAAGGAATCCTCACAAGTTCATCTTAAGGAATCCTCACAAGTTTATCTTAAGGAATCCTCACAAGTTTATCTTAAGGAATCCTCACAAGTTTATCTTAAGGAATGCTCACAAGCTTATCTTAAGGAATGCTCACAAGTTTATTGTAAGGAATCCTCACAAGTTTATCTTAATGCTCACAAGTTTATCAAAAAGTTTCTTCATTATATATCAGCCATGTAGAAAATGAACAGCAGAACAAAAGGGATGCTGGTACAATAGAAATTCTTCTTCCCCCCCCCATTCTGTTAGTGTTCTTTGATCGTTATTTATAATGGATCAAAGTATTTGTTGTATAAATTGTAAAAATACAGATTGGACATGATGGTGTTAGCCAGAAAAATGGTTGGTTCCTCAAAGATGTGGAAATTGACTTACCCACCAAGGGAAAGCACTACCATTTTGACTGCAGGCAGTGGTTAGCTCGAGACAAAGGAGATGGGAAAACTGTTAGAGTTTTCAGTGTTGATGATGGAATGACTTCTATCACATCTTACAAGCCTAGTGAGTACAACAACCTCTCTCTTTCTACTACTACAGGTCATCAGTCATTTATAGTGGGTTTGGATTATTTCTTTGGTGTGCAGTACTGTTAGACAAGTATTATATTGATCAATGAAATTGAAAGATGGCTCCAAAGAATACAGTAAACAGGACCAAAAGGTCTTTTTTATGTGGACATGCACCCTAATGTAACCGACAGACACTGTGTCTGGGTTGAACAAAAACGAGGCAAATTTTTTTTTTTTTAAACTCCAAAGAATGTAATAAAAAAACTTTTGCAATTCAAAGAACAGATAAAATATATAGCAGGAGAAATTATCAAAACTGTTAAACCCACATTTAAAAAAACTTTTGGTGGGGATTTTTTAATGTGGTAAATGAGATGCATCAAAATGTGACTGAAGAAAAAATATATGTTTCAAAGGCAAGACAGAAAGAAAAAAAACTGGCAAGCAAACAAAAGAAAATGGGATCTGCAAACTAAAGGAAGAATAAAGAAGTAATAACAGAATATGTTCAAAAAAATAATAAGTAGATGATTGATTCTTATGATTATGATGATCAAAATGTGAAAGAGGATAAACATGAAGGAGAACAAAGAAAAGGAGATTAGATAAAAGGTGGTGCTGTACTTTATCAAAATACCTTGTGTCACCAAAGAAGGATTCAAGAAATATTTCCTGCCTTCCTGGCTAGGATGAGTGGAAGCCAAAAGAGTAGATGAAGACAGGGACAGTCGTATGTTTGTCAACAAAATGGAATGAAAGGGACTTTAATAGTTTTAAATAGGGCTGTCGAGAGAACCAGAAATATTATCATTGTCAACTGTCATGTGAGAGAAGTCGCATCATAATGATGATCAAGAGTAGTTTTTTATTTCCCATTACTGTTCATTCTTTTTGCTCATACCTGGGTAACTAAAAAATGAGGTTCTTTAATTACTTGTCTAATGACTGACTTCATCTTTCAAGATGGTCATGAATTACTTATCTTTCTGGTTAATTATGTCTGTTTTTGTAACAAGTAAAACAATAATGAATGTTTTATAACAATTAGAACGATATTAAAAGATTTATAACAACTAGAACTATAGTGAATATGTTATAACATATAGAACAGTTGTGAAAGTAGGGCTTGGTGCGATCAGCAGCATCATCCTCCCAGGTTGCTGGATTTATGTCCAGTGCCTTCATGTCTCTCTTGCACACATCTTTGAACCTCAGCTGTGACCGCCCATCTGTTCATTGGCCATCTGCCAGTTGTCCGTAGAAGATATCTTTAGGGATGCCACCATCTTCCATGCAGCGGACATGGCCAAGCAAACGTAGTAAGCGCTGTCTAAGCAGTGTATACATGCTTTGAAGGCCAGCATGTGACAGCACCTTGACATTCATCACTTTGTCCTTTCACAAAATCCCAAGGATGGGGTGTAGCTTATTGTTGCTTGGTGCAAATTGTTCTGCCAGTGGTTCGGCTTTGACCCTAATCCTCATGCACCCAATGGGGAAAGCAGACAGTGGTGAGACAGCACCTAATTGGCTGGGGGCTGCCCAGCTTGAAGCAGGCGGTAGCTGTCCAGTGAGATCCTAGAACCTTTGCCACTGTTGAAAGTAGCCCCTGGTACTATGCCGTGCTAGTAGGACAACAGTTACATCTTTAGTTAAAAAAAAGTAGGACAGAAATGATGAGTTTTTATAACAAGTATGGCACTAGTCAATGTTTGTTAATGGTTAGAACGATAGCGAGTTTTATAACAAGTATGGCACTAGTCAATGTTTGTTAATGGTTAGAACGATAGCGAGTTTTATAACAAGGAGAGCAGTTGTTAAAGGTTTTAATAACAAGTAGATCAGTTGTTAACATTTTATAAGTAGAACAGTATTGAAAGATGAAAGTTCTTATAATAGTAGTAGTAGTATTCAGTCATAACTGACTATGGGAATGCACCCCTGAGGTGATAGCCCTTAGCTGTCTTTTTGCCTGGTGTTCCTTTCAGCATGTTATCTTCTCTTCTGCTTGTTGTGAGAGCTTCTTTTCACCCAATCTGAGGTGGTGCCTTAGGGAACATTGCCACTTGGTGCAATCGGCAGCTTTATCCTCCCAGATTGCTGGATTTATTTCCAGTACCAATTGGGCAAAATGCTATTAACCGGTAGCTACTACTTCCTGTATTGTGCCAATGCCATGGGGTGAAGCTGGAGTGTCCTCTCAAGGACATGAGCTTGAGTACAGTTATATGGAGATCAAACTGTCACCCATACAGAATATTTCCCCACTCCAAGTAGCCAGTATGTCCAAAGGAACAGCTGTAGCCAATACAGCTTGGTACCACTCACGTCACAGTAGTTGCCAGAATAATATTGAATCAACATTAGACTGCTTTAGGGACTCCGATTCTGGATTTATGTTCTTATAATAAGCAGAGCAATAATGAAAGTTTTATTACAAATCCAAAGTAAATTAGCGTTAGTGTGGAATACTGAGCCTAATTTATTTATTCTTACAGTGGTTCCCTATGAAGTGACTGTCACAACCGCAGATGTTGATGGTGCTGGAACTGACTGCAAAATATTCATGACGGTGTATGGTGCTAAGGGTACTTCATCGCCATTAGAACTGGAAAAACGGGAAGATAATTTCTTTGAGAGAGGGAAAACTGACATTATCAAGGTGATTTATGTAGTTAAGTTTGTAGGAAGTGTATACTTAGGCCCATTTAGTAATATTCTGCTTGTGAGTCTGGTCTACAATGTTTGAGAGGTGTTGCAGCTGTTTAGGACATGGGTATGTTTGACGTGTTAGGGATGTACAATGACTATATTAATAAAATTTATTTTGCTCTAGTTTGTAAATAAATTTGATTTCTTTGTCTTGATTCTGTGAGGCTGTGGTAAGTATCATGTGAGAGGCTAGGTTTTCATAGATGTGTTATGTTATAATTATGTTATAAAAATGACCTAGTTTATGTTTGTAAGTTAGCTTGTATTCATCTATTTGATTGTGTCAGACCACAGTGACTGCCTTTCTTTTTCAAGGTACAGGTAGTCTGTACTTTAGGAATTGTAGCTGTACTTCATGTCTTGTCTTGTGCAAAGTATTTCTATTCTTGTATTAGACTATATGTTGCCTCCTTTTTCTCATTTCTGTAAGGGGTAAACTTTGTCAAAACTTGACCAGTTCATATCCTGTTTCGTACTTTTTTTCCCTTGTCATGACTTTCTGCTAGTTTTTCATGTGCACAATTGAAATTGTCCAGTCATTTCATGAACACTACTCAATATATACAGCTTGTGACAAAGGCAAGCAATGTCATTACAGTTTTTACTGTAATGAATTTCAATAGACTTTCATGAAAGATGCTGACAATTAAAGATTTTAGGTGTGTGTTTGGCAGAGTTTTGCAGTAGCTGCTTAAACATTCTGTTTTTTTTTCCATCATTTTTCTGTTTATTGTATAGTATTCTTTTCTTGTTAACATGTTTTGAGTTACTTGACAGTTTCTTTGAGGTGTTGAAACAGCATCAAGTTTTTACATCTGTTTTCTATATAGGATTTTGTTTTCTTTCTAAACATAACGTCATATTAATGCCATACTTGTGGTATCATTTCTATAGAAAATTGAAAGAATGGGAAAGCTTTTCTATTGTGCATATGATAGTCTTAAAACAAGTCTTATATATTTTCATTTACTTAGATGGAGATTGAAGATATTGCTCCACTGAAGAAGATAAGAATTCAGCTAGATGAGAAAGGCAGTAGGCCATCTTGGAACCTAGAAAAGGTAAGGAGATAATGTAATAAAAAGAAGTTATTCAAATTTAAGCACTTTTAATTTAAAAAAAAATACATTAAATACTTGAAGTCCTTATTATTTTTGAAATGTAATTTAAAAGAGTTTGCATATCTTGGTCATATAATAAAAGAAGATGGCAGATGCGAAACAGAAATCAAGAAGAGAATAGGAGTGGCCAAAGCTACATTTAACAACATAAGACATATACTAACATCTATACAACTGAATCATGAGTTCAAGCAAAGAGTCTTCAAATACTATATATATTCTTCATCTCTGTATGATGTAGAAACATGGACAGTGAACAAGCAATTGGAAGAAAAAATTGAGGCCCTTGAGATGTGGATATATAGCAGAATGGGGCACGTCTCATGGAAAGAGAAGGAAACAAATAAAAAGGTCCCAGAAAACCTAGGAACAAAAAGATAATTAATGAAGGAGATCAAAATTAGACAGCCAAAATATTTTGGCCAAGTAAAACAAATATAACACCGGACACTGAAGACCATAATAGAAGGCAGAGTTGAAGGCAGACGTGCAAGAGGAAGACAGCACAATAAGTGGGAAGATAACATCAAGAGATGGTTAGAAAAGTGTCTATCAGAGTGCACTATCAAGACAAGAGACAGAAGATGTTGGAGATCCATTGCGGCCAAACTTTAATTGTGGAGATGGCAGCTGGTGATGATGAATTTAAAAAAAAAAAAAAAAAAAAAACCTAAATATTAAAAGAATTGTGTGTTTGATACCAAATGCAATGGACATAATTTTATAAGACAGCATTAGTTTCCCAATTTATTTGGTTGTTATCTGAAAAGTATGACACATCACTTATTCTATTTAACACACAGCTCCCATTTGCAATCAAAGCGCCTAATCCAGTATAATCTGGTATTCATATAGGTATGCCTGGTGTAGTTCCTAGGGCTCTCTTGAGGAGACAGATGCAGAATAGGACCGCTGCTCTGTCAGGCATGTCACACAAGGCAGCCTGATCATGTCACACAAGGCAGCCTGATCATGTCACACAAAGCAGCCTGATCATGTCACACAAGGCAGCCTGATCATGTCAAACAAGGCAGCCTGATCATGTCAAACAAGGCAGCCTGATCATGTCACACAAGGCAGCCTGATCATGTCACACAAGGCAGCCTGATCATGTCAAACAAGGCAGCCTGATCATGTCAAACAAGGCAGCCTGATCATGTCAAACAAGGCAGCCTGATCATGTCACACAAGGCAGCCTGATCATGTCAAACAGATTGCTACAGAAACTACTTTTGGGCGAATAGCTGCTTTTTGATAGGCTTCCTCAAGGTGGCCAACTGTAGTTGTGGCTCCATGCATGATGATGAAAACATTTAGGTATCTTAATAGCTCATGGACTCTGCTCTGTGAGTTAGGGAAGGAAAAGGCAGCGAGTAAGGAAACTGGTCACCCCACCTCTCAATGCTGGACCTAGTATGGTGAAGTCTGTCGACACTTCACTCCCCTGCAGCAGTGTCTGCTATAGGACTGCCTTTAATAGCTCAAGAAAGTATGGCCAAGTTGATAGTGAGTGTATCTCGTATTCTGTCTTTATAATGTTCTCTCTTTATAATGTTCTCTCTTTATAATGTTCTCTCTTTTTCCAGTGAGGTTTGTCTCTTACTCAGTTTCACATATGAAGGCATGTATGTACACTTGCACATGCTCATGGGTGCACACACATAAAGACACATAATCTTCATCAAAAGTGATCATATCGTAGTCATTCAGAAGTCATCTTCCTCATATTAAAGATTTCTGCGTAGACATTTGTTAAAATGAATTATCGGTTATTGTATGAAATGCGAGCTCAGTCAAGACAGTGTGGAATTTTGAAAATGATTTAATTGGCTCTTCGACCTCCAGGACGAGAGTTTGCTGGGAGGACAACATTAGACAACCTCTAAAGGATCGAGGACTAGATTTGAACCAGGGCAGGAAGAAGATAACCGATAGGATAGTATGGCACTCTCTCTGGCAAACCTCTACACCTCAAGGTAGAAATGGAACGACTAAGTAAGGCTCTTCTGTGACAGATTGGAGAAGATTAAGTAAACCAGTCAACAACAGTTACTGGGTGTGTTAATATACTTTACCCTGACTATACTAAACAAGTAAGAAAAGCAGTGGAGGCCATAAAGATGTGGTTTTTATAGAAGAATATCAAGAATGCCATGGACAGTTAAACAGGTGGTTATGACAATGTCCAGAAAGATACCAGTGTGAAAAGAAAGCTTATGACTAACATTAGAAGGAAGCAATTCACTTTCTTTGGTCATGTTATGAAAAATAGAAAACAGGAATATAATGTGACAACAGCAAAGATTGAAGGAAAAACAGAGATAGAGGATGACAAAGAGAAAAGATGCTGGACTGTTTGACATCATGGCATGGAAAGAAGTCAACAATAGAATTGATAAACAGGCAAGAAGTTGTGGAAAGACATGATTGCCTACGCCACCAGCACATGGTATATGACAAAGAAGATACTTGTAAATTGTTATGATCACATAATGTAGTAATTCTCATGTTTTGATAACTGGACTTGACAGATTGAGCTGAGAAACCTGGAGACAGGCACATTGTCAGTGTTCAAATACAATGGCTGGATCGGCAAAGGCAAGGAGGGGGCCAAGAATCCTGTAGACATCCCTGCAACAGAGAGAGGCAGAACCGTTATAGAAAGTAAGTTCTTGTAGCTGCTCCTGGTTATCTATTTTTATGTTCTTTCTCATTCATGTTCTCATTTTCATTTTACTTGTCTCTTCATCTTCTTTGGTTCGTGTGTCATTAGCTATCATTTTCTCTCTTTTGCCTACTTCTTCTTCTGTTTCTCTTCCTCACCTGTTTGTGTATGTGCATATGATCCAGTAATCACACTTCTATATGCCAGCGAGACCTGGACAACCTATGCTAAGCAAGAGAGACGGCTCAATACCTTCCATCTACAGTCTGCGCCACATTCTTGGCATTTCGTGGAAAGATAAAGTGACAAATGTCAAGGTGTTGTCACGTGCTGGCCTTCAAAGCATGTATATACTGCTTAGACAGTGCAGACTACACTGGCTTGGCCATGTCCGCCGCATGGAAGATGGTTGCATCCTGAAAGATATCTTCTACGGACAACTGGCAGATGGCAGAAGAACATTTGGGCGACCGCAGCTGAGATTCAAAGATGTGTGCAAGAGAGACATGAGGGCACAGGACATAAATCCAGCAGCCTGGGAGGATGAAGCTGCCAATCGAACCAAGTGGCGATGCTATCTACGGTGCCACCTCAGATTGAGCAAAAAGAAGCTCACACAACAAGCAGAAGAGAGGAGAAAACATCGAAAGGAACACCAGGAAAATAAGCAAACGAGGGCTGTCACCTCAGGGGCGCATTTCCATAGTCAGTTATGACTGAAGGGACTATTATTATTATTATTATTATTATTATGATCCAGTAAGATATATATTTATAGTGTATGTGGTTTTATGTGTGTTTTGTTTGTTTATGTGTTTGTACAATAGCTTTGCGTGGCACAGGACTTAGAGTGCTTGCTTCTTGAGGCAAAGTTACAATGTTCACAATCCAGGAAGCATCACGATCCAGTCTACCTAGCTGTAAATGGATACCTGACTCAACTTGTGAGTTAGGAAAGACAAAGGCAGCAAGGAAGGGAATGGTTACCTCCACCTCATAAAGCTGAGACATGTGTTAAGTGCAGTATACAAACATATATATTGTAATCTATAATATATTGCAGTCATCATTTGTTTTTCCAGAAAGAAAACACAATCATCATATCTATTTTTGATTTTTTATTTTCACATACTGATTATTTTTTTTGTGTTTGGTTCCTCTATTTTTCACTGGATTATTTTCCTCTATTTTTCACATGATTATTTTCATCTATTTTTCACTTGATTTTTTTCCTCTATTTTTCACTTGATTATTTTCCTCAACAGCTTTTTCCTTTGTTCTCCTTATGGAGCATGGAGCCACCTTTCAGGAACTTGATTATTATGCATGTGTATGTGTATGTATCTGATCTTCCATTCTCATTCAAAGAAAAGAAAGATATGAATTGTATAATATTTAATCACCAATGTAATCATAACTGTAATCACACCTGATCTCAAATCCTGTCATAGCTGAGAGTGGAGTTAAGGATGAGTTCTTACTGTTGTTTAAATTCTCCCAACGCTTGTGACTCAAATATCTTCTGACAGCAGAAGCCCAACTCCTGACCTTCTCGTGGTGGGGTCATTGTTTAACTAACAGGACAAGGGGTGAGGGTGAGTCTCTGGGACTCAAAAAACAGAATATTCCAGGTAGATGAGGCTTGTAATCCTTGGAATGAAACCTTCTGGGAGGAGGAAAACTGATATTAAACCCCACCTGCTGCCTTGCAGGTAGGCTGGCAACAGCCAAAGACTAATGAAAACAAACTTGAGTAAAAATGCTAGCTGAAATCAAATGTGCCAGACCGAAAGGTGCAGATATTGCAGCCCAAAAGTATTCCGCGGTACAATATATTCATTATGCTCCAAAGAATTCCACATATCAGTCATAGATGTGGCATTTCATTTGAGGAGTCTTGCTAGACAGAAGGAATGCCAGACCCCTCCAAGCCTTGAAGGGGGTCCATCCTGGGGAGCCTAGAGTTGAAAACCACAGTAAAATATTACTGGCCAAAACACCAGACAAACATCTTCAAGTGGAATAAGAAAGGAGTCATGAGTAAAAAACACAAGGGTATCTAGCAAGACTGATTGCTAAAAATATCAAAATACACACGTCCAGGATATGTACCTTAATGAAAACAACAGATTTCAAATATGAGGGTATCAAACCATAAGGTGTTTCAAATATGCCCAACATATGTGGAACAGAAAGTGCATATGGCTGTCACCAGTACCATTCGTGGAAAAGCTCTATAGAGATGCATATAGCCTCTCACTGACTACTGCTTTCTTTGAAAACATTCAAGTAAACAGCTGAGAGTGTACAAAGAAGAAGAAACCATAAGTGTAGGCTGTTGATCTTGAATTTTTCATTTCTTATACCTAGTTTTTCATTGTCTGTCTCATTAACACCTGCATACTAAATCATAAACTCAGCCTAATGAGCTTGTCATAATTGTTCCTCAGAAACAACATACAAGATTACGGTGAAGACTTCAGATGTGAGGGGTGCTGGTACTGATGCTAATGTCTATATCATTCTGTTTGGTACCAATGGTGACTCTGGAGAAATTCACCTGAAGAAATCTGAAACCTTTAAGGACCCATTTGAGCAAAACCAAACAGATGTTTTCACCATAGAAAATATTTTATCTCTTGGGGAACTCAGCAAGCTGAGAGTTTGGCATGATAATGCAGGTGAGACTTTCTGTGCTGTTTCTAAATCCTACACGTGCGATATTATAAAGACGTGGAGTTCATGAGGCTTACTCAGAAACCATTTGTGATAATAATAATAATAATAAATTCTTTAAGCACCAAACACGGCGCATAAGGCAGAAACCAGTGCTCTCCAGGTTGTTCGTTGTGACGCCACTCCTCTTAGCTCTTGCACATTATTTAGGCCCAACGTTCTTCCTTCTCTTATTATTGTTCTTCTGAGTGTTTCTTTTGGTCTTCCTTTTTTCCTCTTACCCTCAGGAACCCAAGTGAGCGCCTGTAGTGGTATTCTGTTTTTTTGCATTCGTAGGACATGACCGATATATGACCATCGTCTTTTCCTTATATAGTCGGAGACATATTTCTGCCTAGAGTCTTCTCTTATTTGTCGATTAGTCTTGAATTCTTTCCAACTGATGTTCATGAGTTTTCTAAGACATTTGTTCTCGAATGTATTCAGCTTGTTCTCCAATGATTTTCATTTGTGATACATCAATGATTAATCAGTCTCATGTTATTATTTTGGGACATTGATATCCTGTCATCAGCACAAAGGCCATTAAGTAGTTCCTGAGGCTTACTCAGAAACCATTTGCGATACATCAATGATTAATCAGTCTTATGTTATTATTTTGGGACATTGATATCCTGGCATCACCATGAAGGCCATTTCAAGATCTTTGCATCCGTGTGTGAACATGGAATAATATGGTTGAAAGGAATATGTGTAGAATATCAGGTTTGAGAAAACACATTAGCTTGAGTATTTCAGGAATGTTTCTTAACTGATCATCATTTTTTTAATACATTCTTTTATCCTGTAAACTTTTTAAGGGTTGTAAGATCATCATTGCAGTTTGCCCCCTTGCACCAAATCACTTCATATACTCTTGCAGGGTTGTTTCTTTAGCAAATTTTTTTTTACATACTGAGGTTGCCATCCTCAGGGACAACCTGTCATTAACTCTTTCTAACCCTTGAACTGTATGGTGCACTAGATTACCCTATAGAACTACCAGCGGGCCGCATGGTGTGCCCATTTGATACAAGTTCCGAATTTGAACAATAAATTAGAAAATAAGTGGCCTTAGCTCGTTCAAATCACGTAATCGCTTCCTGTGGACCACATGTTTTGAACTGGTAGTGAAAGAAGTATTCTAGGGCTTCATTTTTTCATACTTTTATCAATTAATGAAATCATTAGGCAGTTTGTTTACAAGTAGTGTAGTTACTTACACAACAGTCATAAACTATCAATGGATCAACCGCAATATATTATTTCTAAATGAATTTTAGATATATTGATAGTGATAATAGCCTTTTTTTTTATTTAGAGGACGACGTTTAACAAATTTGATATTTTTAAGTAATAAATTAATTAAATTGTATAAGTGAGACTACAGTTCAGCAATATGTGACTTCACAAAAAATATCATAAAAATTAGAATTTTCATTTATTTTTGATCAAACTTCTTGGATTAATTTTCACCTGGATATACAATTCCATTCCCGGGCTTTTACCACCAAAGAATTAAGTAAAGCTGAAATAAGTGCACAGTTTTGATTTTTTATAGTTTCTATACTTCACAAGACATAACAAACAATTATTACAACACATAAGAACTTCACATTGTTTCACAACATTCTTTAGCCAACTTGCTGAAGTTTGATGCATAATACACATATCTGCCGAATTAATACATATGTATACTGCCTGTTTTTAAAGCATCGCTTGTAAACAAAAAATGCCTCCATTTTGGGGCGTGGGTAAAACTGGAAAATTGCCTGAGATAGAATGAGTTAATAGTCTCTATGATAACCCTTAGAGAGCAGTGGTTGTATTCTTTCAGAGACTCCCAGAAGCCACACAGGGTTTTTAGATGTATTAAACTCACTTTGACTATAAAAACGTCCTTCAGTAGCAAAAATACTTTGAGTTTTTTAAATGAGAATGTTAACATTGGTATTTTTACAAAAATAATCGTAAAAATTTGTGTCAGTGAATATGAATATGCTTTTGCATAATGTTACAAATAGTAAGATATGTAAAGTTGTATTTTTTGTAACAGTTTGAGTGAAAGAGTGTGATGCAAAATTTTTCAAACAAAACACTTTTCAGTAATTTTAATTATGAAAAACACTCCAAGTATGCAAGTAAAACAGAGGACATGATGAAAGATCAAGTCAAACATGAATACTGCGACAGTTAAAGATGAGTTGAATCCATTTGTTCACGAATAGATACAGGATCATCATTTTCATAAGCATTGCTTACTGATGCAGTTCTTCTGTCACCACACATTTTGATCTCTTGATGTTTTTTTATCCATTTTGTTGTTAGCTCCTTACCTTCCATAAAGTGAAGCTATCTGTTATTCTTTTGTCTCTTTTGTCTTTTTTTTTTTTCTCATTGTTACAGTGTTTTCAGGTGCTGCACAACTCATCACATGCTTAACAAAGATTTATTGTTTTGTTTTATCTGTTTCTTTTTCCATTACTTTTTGTTTGTTCAAGAATTGTGTGAAAAATCTGGGAAAAGGGGCAATGGAACATTTATAATATTCGGAAGTGGCAGTCCATGTTTATTGGATGTATTCTGGAATGAGAAGTTCTGGAAAACATCACCGCAATGGGAGAAAATTAACAACAAGACGAAGCTGAGATGACAAATGGAGAAGGTTTTGAAGGAAAGCATGGCATGAAGCAAAGAATATCAAAGCTTTATTTACGTGCACCAGAAATAGAGAAGTTAGACAACATGATTGCCTAAGCCTTTTGGCAAAATGTGTAATGTTAACTAGTGTGAACTTTATGCATTTTTAGGCATTGGAGCTGCATGGCATCTGGCATACATTGAGGTCCAGGATCTCAAAACTCAGAAGGTCTACACCTTTCACTGTGACAAGTGGCTGTCAAAGACAGATGATGATAAGCAGATTGTCAGGGAGCTGACGTGCCACGAGTCGGCCAGACCAGATTCTGCTGGTGACAGCAGCAAGGACAAGACAGGTATATAATTGTTGTTGTTGTTTAACTAGGGCTTCTGAGCTTTTTGCTCTTTTGCAGCCAATACCACATTAAAGACTCCTTGATATTATCTACACTGTAGATCTAGGCTTTTCTTGTGGTTTTTCTGCCATTCTGAAATGTGTTGGAATTCAGTTTCTTTTGTCATTCTCTGCACCTGCAAGACCTATAGAGACAGAAATAAACAGCAGTAAATGTTTACCAGGACCAATAAATAGTAAGCACTTGGGAAAACACAAAACACACTAGACAACCGAGATGTGCATTTAGCAGTGACTTTCTATTTTGTCATATCATATTGTACATATCATGTGGTTTCCAGGGATCTCTGAGGAGACAAAAAAACAAAGAGAAACACTACTTCCTCAGGTATATCACAAGAATTGTTTAATGTGAGGTTATGAATGGGGATGGCAACTTCATCATGTAAAAAAATTGTTCCAGAAACAACAACTGCAAGAGCAATAGAAAATGCTTTGCCGCAGGATTCCTGTAAGCTGGTCAGCTGCAGGGATGGTTCATACTCTTTGGCTCTGCAATTATTTTCCACCCTGTGCCATAATTTTCATTTGTGATAGACTAAAAACAACGGTCAGAGAGTTGTTTTGGCACGGGTGTCAAATCTGACCAACTCTCTGAGCGTTGTTCTGGTGTCAAAGGATTAAGGAGCATAAAAGTAGAAGAAGAATGTTGTGTGCCTTCCATGTGCTTTTAATCCACTTGTCCTGACCCCTGTTGAATGCTGTATGAATGTAATAACTTTGGTGAACCACTGCCCATTTAAGCCCTGTATAGTTCCGTTAGTGTCTGTGGGGAGACAAAGATAAAATAAGACTATTTCTGCCTTGGGCAGGTCATAAGAGGCCACTAAAATGAGGTTGTGCATGGGCTGGCGTCAAAGTATAATAGAGGTACTAAATAACAGCACTATTACCATACCTTACCACTGCTTGTGCTGGATTTACACTCACACTAGACTCAGGCTCGTCCATGCCAGGAGACCAAATGAACAATGGCTGACACAAGAAATTAAGGCTTCCAAACAGCTAATATCCCTTTATTAAGGTCATAACAAGTTGGCCACAAATTGCCAAAATGAAATACACAAAATACAAGGGCTGCCACTGCAACCAGAACACGCCAAATAGGTACTATTGAAAAACCTGTCTGTTACAGTAACCACCACTCACTCTAGTGGCAATAATATAACAACGTCAAAGTGACAATGACCGTAGTACAAATTGAACTTACAAACGTGAATCAGCTTGCAAAACAAACAACTGAAAGAATACTCTACCTCTCTGTCACATAAGATACCAGGACTCAAAAAACTAATGGCAAACGCTGTCTCGTGATAAGGCCTCAATGAACGACACACAGGGCTGGCAAAATACGCCTGCTCTAGGCAGCATAAGAAACTCGAGTGACACTATAATACCCTTAGCGCCAAAAATTCTAGCTGGTCACATGACCACACTCGCTCGTACGCTTCCGTCCTTCTCTCTGAAGCTTTCATATAATGACCCGCACGATTCGCTTGTCTTACGATCAAGACTGCTAAATGCACAGCAACAGTGTGCTGTAACTGCTGGCAACTTCATCATACAAAATAGGGAGCCGCGCTAGCGTAATGGTTACAACACCGCTCTGGGGACCGGGTGATTCAGGATCAAACCCGGGCGACGGCATTTGAGGATTTTTCGTCGACCGGGAATTGGACTGGATTAACTCGAGACCTGGCGAGAACATTTGAAGTAGTGTCGTCGACCAGGGATTGGCGGCTCCTGAGCCGACCCAGCTCTAATGGGTACCTCCAAAATCGGCGAGTATTTGCCTGAATGGCGAGGGACACCTGTCTCTGTACAAGAAAAGGGATACTCACGTAAAATCAATGTCAGGTTAGACATTAACAATAACCTGAGATTTCGCCTCGAGTATTAACGGGCGTACGAAAAAAAAAAAAAATCATACAAAAAAATTGCTACAGAAACCACCACTTAATGAGCACATGAATGATGCAGGTTTCCTGCAAGGGGGACCAGCTGTAGTGGTGGCTGTATGCTCCATAAGGATCAAAAAGAGAAAAGAAAGGAGACTTCCCATTCAACCAAGACACAAGATCTCTTTATTGTAATAGGCCAGTAAGGCATATGTTCAAATATAAATGACCTAGTGATCTAAATAATATCTGTCCAAAATTCACTGTCTAAAGCTCAACTGCTATTCTCAAGACCTCTTGTCGCAGTGAAATGAGAAAGTTACTAAAGCTGAGAACTAAACTCTGAGAATCCTATGTAATCATAAATTTTATTTTTTCTAGTAAACGTGATATTGTTCATACACTTCACAAATGTTCACGTAACATTATTGTATTAATATGGGATTACTAATGTTCCCCAAATCTACTTTTGTACTTCTACACATTGTGATTATGAAGGGCCATCTTTAATTGTGTAAAACTTTAAACCAAATTGTCCAGCTGTAATTTTTTAATAAAGAGGTCCTAGAAAACCTAGGAATGAAAAGAGAATTAATAAATCAGGTCAAAATTAGGTTGCTAAAATATTTTGGCCATGTTAAAAGACACCTTACTGAAGACCATAATAGAAGGCAGAGTTGACAGCAAAGGTGCAGGAGGAAGACAGTGCTATAAGTGGGAACATAACATCAAGAGATGGACAGGAAAATAAATCAGAGCACCCTGTCAAGACAAGATCCATTGCAGCTGACCTTTGATGTGAACATGACACCTCATGATGAAATTTGTGTCATAACTGCTGAGATCATTAAAAAGTATACCTAAAAACATGACTGTGATATCAGATCACATGCTCCAGCTGTCAGGTATAATCTAAAGTTACCTCATCACTTTGTCTCTGGACTTTGTTAGTTTGCGTAATTAAGTGAGCCAGTTAGAATAGTGATAATGATTTGCATGTAGTTTTTTGGCAGTTTAATAATTGTTATTTGAATCAGAGAATGATGAAAAGTTAAATGGCAATAAAGAAATAATTTATAAACATGCTATTTATACCAGGTGTTAAGTTACTAGTGCAAAACCTGGAGATTAAATGAAAAGTAGAAATGTAAAACCAAGGTGGATGACATGAATTGTCTTAGAAGAGCAGCCAGTAAGATTCAGCGAGTTCTAATAGGAAATGCAGAGCTCAGATACTGTCTCAACAAGAAAAAATTGTGAAAATCAAAGAGTAAGGTACACTGAATATGATGTGATGATAATGCCCTATCAGTCAGCAGCATGCAAACACGTCATTAGAATTGAAGCAGCCAGTAAAAAAATATGACCCAAACAAAAATGGATCAAAAGGGGGGTGACACTTCAGAGAATAATGGCAAAACAAGACAAGCATATATGGTTTCACTTCATGTTCTGAAGCAGAATCTTATAATTAGTCTGCACTTTATCACTTGACAATATAAAAAGCAGAAAGAAGAATACTTCTAATAAATGAAATCCCTTATGTCTGTTCTCTTTAATTCTAGGTTATGAGATTGAAGTTGTAACTAGTGACAAGAATGAAGGAGGTACCATCCACAATGGTTGGATCATTCTTGAAGGCAACAAGAGGTCTTCCAAAATATTCACACTGATGAATAGTGCCCACAATAAGATCCTCAGGAAGTAAGTTGGCAATGTGTGTTAGATCCTATCTAGCCTTCACTTTCTTTCCTTTCCCTGACGAAGGCCCTGTGGCCGTACAGTTGGTCTTTTGTCTAGGATTCTAAGCTACAAACACATCTGGTATCATTTTTTTTGGTTTATTATCTCTGTTTGTCCTTCCCTGTTTATTTCAAACCAGCTTCTTTATATTGCATGTTCATCATTCAGTGAACTTGAACCAGTTTTTTTTTTTGTTAGCTACTTTATTTCAGAGTATCATTATCATATCTGGCAGATTTCCTGGTTTCCGTGTAGATGAAGGTAAAATGACATTTCAGGGAAGTTATGAAATTCATTATCTAGGCATTATTTTTCTGCAAACATTGTGTTGATCTGTCAAAGCACTTCAGAAAATGAAATTACAGACTTTCATGAAATGGGTGTTTGGGTAGAATATAAGGATTGAAATGGAATGACAAGAGCACCAATATAGACTGATGGCAACAACCACATGAGTGTCGTGGGACAAATGAGAGACATGAATGCTAACGTGGGTATGCACACTGAGGAATCCTGTTGATAGCATTACACGGTAGTCCTTGTTCTGGAATCCCTAGGGTAATAGAAATTTGGTGGGGCCACAAAACACTTGAAGATTGAAACTGGAGACAGACGTGAAAGGGGTAAAGGACCATGGAAAGACTTAAATGAATGGCACAGGACGAGAGAACATAGCATGAATATTTTGAAACCCTATCGTCTTTTGGAAGTTGAAGATTAATGAGGATGATGTTGAATGAATGCTGTATCATGTCTCTGAGTTACATAGTATTATGGGTATTTTTAGTATTTATTTACTTACTTACTTTTTCCTTCCACTATTGCCGTAACGTAAAGCATAGTGTGGACCTGAAGTTTGTGTTCCACAGTCAAGTGTGTTGCCTTGGCTATTATGAGCCTGTGTTGTTGTAGGATGTCTGTGATGTTTTCTATCAATCTGCTTCTTGGTCTTCCCTGTATCTCCTTTTTCTTCTTCTTCATACACTCAGATGTCCACTTGAATGTTATCAAAGAAAGCAGTAATCAGTTTGAGGCTATTTATATCTCTGTAGAGCTTTTCTACAAATAGTACTGGTGTCGGCCATATGCGCTTTCTATATTCTGCATATGTTGGGCAACTTTGAAGCAGATGTTCAGCAGTCATTTTATCAGTGCCCCAGATACACTGATCGGTAGTTCCTATCTCTAGCTTGTTGAATAGATGGTATCTCAATCTGTTGTGGCCAGTGCGGAGTCTGAAGATTACCACTTGTTCCCCGTGTCTGAACCCAGATCTTCTAGTGTTGTAGGCACGTAGTGGTCATTTATCAGGCTCCATTCTTGATTGTCTGTGTCTCTATATGCATTGCTGCAGGATGTAGTTCCCACCATTTTTCTGATGTTGCCATTTCTCATTCTGTCTCTCTCTTGGTAACAGTCATTGCTTTTCTTAAGCATTTCATCTCAGGATATGAGTTTCTCTTCCTGTACTTTGGTCAGTGACCATATTTGACACTGACAGCAAAGAATTGCTAATAATAAACTGTTCATCAGCTGTCGGTTAGTATCCACACTGATATTGTGATGTTTGAGTACTGGTGACGATAGAATAGTATGGCGCTCTCTCTCTTACAAACCTCTACACCTCACGGTAGAAGAGGAACGACAAAGTAAGTAAGTAAGAGTAGTGGTGACAGTTGGTAAGTCACAGCACTGGCTTATTGACATCCTGTTTCAATTTCTCTGTCAAGTCTCCCATTTTCAGTAAAAAATGCTTCCTAGGTATTTGAACTCTGGAACCTGCTTAAGCCTAATGCCATTAACTTGTGTGTTAAGTAGGCTTGGTGATCTACTAATCTTCATAGTTTCTGTCTTTGATGTGTTGATCTTCATGTTGTTTCTTTGACAGATTGAATTAAGTGCATCTGTGTGTTTTTGCACGTTGTTCTCATCTTCGTATATTAGACTTTGGTTGTCTGCAAAAAGAAACTCATTCAGTGAGTTGTGATCTTCACTCTCTGTGTTTTCTTCATCTTCTGAGTTTACTTCTAGGGTAGTTGCTATTGTTATTATATATATATATATATACAAGGGGCTTGACATATGTCTTGGGCCTGACCATGAAGGAGTCACAGGAGGAAGATGAAACTTGGCACATTTAAAGTTCATCATATTTGCACTGAATGTGTGAAGTACGCATTTGTTTCTTCAATGGGTTTACCCGCTACGGTGCCTGGCGCAATGTACTCTGTTGACTGGATCTGCTGCTCCAAAGATTTGACAAAACAATGGAAAAGAAGGAGGCCAGAGCTGTGATAAAATTTCTGATTTTTCAAGGAAAAACACCTACAGAAACGCGCCCTCTCACAAGGCAGCCAACGATTTGAATATTGAAATTCTTCCACACCCACCACATTCTCCAGATTTGGCTCCATCAGACTTTTTTCTGTTCCCAAATCTTAAAAAACAGCTAAAAGGAAATCATTTTGACAGCGATGAAGAAGTTATACTGCCATGTGATGACTGGTTTAGTTTGAAAAATAGGGTGTTTTACTCCCAAGGTCTTTTCAAGGTCAAGCAGAGATGGCAGAAATGTGTCAATTCAGACGGTGGCTATATTGAAAAGGAATAAACACTATACAAAATTTCAGCTCTCTGTGACATGTCCTTCATGGTCAGGCGCAAGACTTATGTCAAGCCCCTTGTATATATATATATATATTTATATACACACGGGAGCCGCCTTGGCATAATGGTTACCACACTGCGCTGGCGATCGGGTGATCCCGGTTCACGCCCTGACAGTGCAACGTACGCCGCTCGATGATGACATCATTACATAGTAAGCAAAATGTCACTAACTCCGTAGAGTTCCGCTGGGCTACACAGAGGCAAAGGGCAAAAATTCTTCAAAGTTGCCCAAACATATGCCGAACAGAGAAAGCGCATATGGCTGACACGGTACCATTCATATAAAAGCTCTACAGAGATACTTCTTCTTCTGCGTTCATCCTCAAAAGGACGTTGGTTACATTGTGTCGCCGTTTACAGTGAAGCTGCGATATTTGTGCCTTTCGGCCCAACACATCCAATTTCAGCATGGCATTTTTGGGACCGGGTTTGCCTTCCCTCTTCGATCCCTACTCTCTCGGCCAGACTGCAGCCTATTTCCAGGACCACCACTTGGAGGTGGAGTAGGGTCTTGGTCAGCTCTGGTTCACTGACACAAGCAGTCTAGCTATGAGTCGCTGACTGCATTCATCTCTGTTGCTGCATCTTCTGTCCCATCTACGGAGATACAAATAGCCTCAAAATGACCTCTGCTTTCTTTGAAAACATTCAACTGGCCGTCTGAGTGCAAGAAGAAGAAGAAGATACTCAGTTGTGGTAGTGATCTAAACATACTATTTGTAGACCAGGAAAAGGCCTTTGATAGATTAGATAGAAATAAACTTTGGTCAGTACAAGAAGACTATGGTATTGTTAGTGTTTGTATAAATAAACTACAAATCAACAAGCTGCAGATGATATATTCTTAGATTACCTGGTGCCTCGAAGGGAACATTAGGTTGTGTTACCGGCTTTATTCTGTTTTGATTTTTTTTTTCAGTTTGTGTAAAATAATTTGGCATTAATATTTTTAAGTCAGTCTTGCTTCATGGCTCAGAGACATGGCATGTCTCAAAGAGTATCACCTACAAGCTGCAGACATATGTAAATAGATGTCTCCGACGGATCTTCCGTATAAGATGGCCAGATGTATTAACAAATATAGAGCTAAGGAAAAGATGCGGGCAACAACCAATACAAACAGACATTAAGGTAAGAAAGTGGGAATGGATAGGACATACACTCAGAAGAGAAAAATCAAGCACGGCCAGAATTGCCCTTGACTGGAACCCACAGGGGAAAAAAAGAGTGGGGAGGCCAACGAGAACTTGGTGAAGAACTGCTGAAGAGGAGGCTAGGGAAATTGGAATGACTTGGGCACAGATGAAAAAGACAGCCCAGAATAATAATTGATGGAGAGCAACTGTTTCTGCCCTATGTTCCACAGGGAACGAAAAGGAATGATGATGATGATTTTTAATTTTGTTTCATTGGTTAATTGGCAGTGCGTCACAGGTTGGCTTTGACCAGTTAAAAAAAAAGAATTAATTAATGCTGTCATGAAATGTGTATATAAATTTATTTTTCCAGAGGCACCAGTAATAATTTCACCATGTCTTCTCTGCCTTTGGGGAAACTGGAGCGTTGCATTATTGGAGCTTTTGAAAGGGAGGATCGGCCCATTGGAGAAGCTGAAGGGAGGGAAGCCATGTGGCATTGTCATGAAATAAGAGTGACAGATACAGCTACGGGTACTAGGTATATACCATGATTTTTTTGTTCTTATCTTATTGACTGGTGATTATTATAATTATTTTTAAATATTTGTTATTTACTTTTTTTTGTATATTTAGTATGATGTTTTATGTTCTTACATTGAATGATAATGATTTCTTTATTTTCTTTCAATGATTATCTTTTGCACACTCAAGGGGAGGAGCTTAGTAAAATGCTGTTTTCATAAATAACTGCAAGATTTTATTTAAATTGCACAGGCTTAACCTACAACAGTAATAGATATGTGAAACAAAGTGTTTTATGGGACTGTACTTCTGGTTGTAATGGAAATGGTGGCCATATTGGATTTTTTAGTGCTATATTGGTTAATTGAGTGCAGCTTTTTTATTAGTTGAGTTATGAACAATGAATATGAGTAGGAAGGTTCATCATCTTGTTCAAGTACCAAGACTTGAAGGGCGTAGGTGATCAAGTTTCTCCATAACTTTCTGTCTCAAGTACTGTTCTATCAATTCTTTCCATGCCATGAATGTCAGACTGTTCAGTATCTTCTCTCTTTGCCATCCTCTGTCTCTTTTTCCCCTCAGTCTTTCCTGTTGTCTTTCTTACTTATTCGTTCCTCTTCTACCGTGAGGTGTAGAGGTCCTGTTGTCTTACTTACTTATTCGTTCCTCTTTTACCATGAGGTGTAGAGGTCCTGTTGTCTATTTCAGTTTTCTATTCTGATATCATCCTCCAAGAAAGTGGATTGTTGCCTGCTAACATGAGTAAGAAGATTCTTAGTGCATTGGCCTCTTTCAGAGGATCCTGGTTACTGTTTTTAGCCTGCTGTGGTATTTGTGGCATTCTTCATGTCTCTAGCCTCTAGTGCTTCTTCCTACTATGTTTCTAGTTGTCCATGACTCACTTCCATATGTCAGGATTCTTTCTATGCAACATTGAAGCTCATCATAATACTTTAAAACATTTGTCATATCAGATTTATGAAAACTTTAATAGATCCAGAGCTTTACGCCAGTGAATTTAACATCTCAAAACTTCAATAAATGCCAGTGATTTGTGCATCTTTTAATGAAGATGACCTATGCTCTGGGCTAGGGGTAAACATAACAAACGGTAACGGTAGAATGGCCAATGTCAAATATCAATTACACAGCATAATCCCAGAACATGTGAATCACTTTAAAAACACAAACCACTTTATTCATTATACTTGACAGTTCTCTTTGATTCCAAATATTCATATCTGTACTCCTTATAGGCATCATAATATTTAAATCTTCAAACTCATATTTCCAACTTATAAATCGTATCAACTTTTATGTTCACGTATTCTTCATAGCAGAATTCCTACTGCTTTCATAAATATTTATCTTCTATTCACTTCTTTCATAACATTCTTTGGGACACAATGAATTCCAACCCTCTATTGATTCTAAATTTATATATTGATTAACGAAAGTCCATCAGGACATCATCCAAGATTCCACA